>CM017565.1:6647884-7140384 GCA_007844125.1 Sinonovacula constricta
CTGGACCAAGGGATATAGATGATATACTTACATGTAGCCATGGACCAAGGAATTAAGATGATATACTTACATGTAGCCCTGGACCAAGGAATTAAGATGATATACTTACATGTAGCCCTGGACCAAGGGATATAGATGATATACTTACATGTAGCCCTGGACCAAGGGATATAGATGATATACTTACATATAGCCCTGGACCAAGGAATATAGATGATATACTTACATGTAGCCCTGGACCAAGGGATATTGATGATATACTTACATGTAGCCCTGGACCAAGGAATTAAGATGATATACTTACATGTAGCCCTGGACCAAGGGATATAGATGATATACTTACATGTAGCCCTGGACCAAGGGATATAGATGATATACTTACATGTAGCCCTGGACCAAGGAATTAAGATGATATACTTACATGTAGCCATGGACCAAGGAATATTGATGATATACTTACACATGTAGCCCTGGACCAAGGAATTAAGATGATATACTTACATGTAGCCCTGGACCAAGGGATATAGATGATATACTTACATGTAGCCCTGGACCAAGGGATATAGATGATATACTTACATGTAGCCCTGGACCAAGGGATATAGATGATATACTTACATGTAGCCCTGGACCAAGGGATATAGATGATATACTTACATGTAGCCCTGGACCAAGGGATATAGATGATATACTTACATATAGCCCTGGACCAAGGAATTAAGATGATATACTTACATATAGCCATGGACCAAGGAATTAAGATGATATACTTACATGTAGCCCTGGACCAAGGAATTAAGATGATATACTTACATGTAGCCCTGGACCAAGGAATTAAGATGATATACTTACATGTAGCCCTGGACCAAGGAATTAAGATAATATACTTACATGTAGCCCTGGACCAAGGAATTAAGATGATATACTTACATGTAGCCCTGGACCAAGGAATATTGATAACAAGTGGTTAGTCTGTCTGTTACTGTCCAAATTGGACTGGTACCCTGGCATAGTCAGGTATTCGTAAATTCAAATAAGATTGAAACATTTGAATAAAATGCCACATTATTTACATATTCCTTTAGATACTTATTTTGAAAACAGTACAATGTACTTTGTGATGTTAAGTGGGTTGACTCCCCTGTAAACAGTCCTTCAGAAACAAATATAATACACACTGCCAAAAAAAAAAATGTTTTGTTGTTAGTGAACACGTACAGGCATTTTCAATGATAAATTTGCTCAGACTGTTAACCATTTAAAGATTCAAAATGAATTGACTCAGACCAAAGAAATAAACATAAGGAGATGTTGAAGATATTTTAAGTGTGCAATTCTTGATCTGACCTCTGCAATGACACTTAATCAAAAATCAAACAAACTGAATACCGAAATCGGAATTCAACAAGTTGCATTTATTTCCCTTGTAATTAGGTCATTTAAAGTTTAATATCTCCATGATTAATTGTCTTTTGTAGAAGGAAGACTCTAGACCCCAGATCTCACCACCAGTAACAGATGCCTCAAAAATACCCAAAGGTTCTGCAGCTAACAAGCAAGATGGAGTGTTGAAAATCTCTCACACCCACAGTAAGGCAGTGAACAATTCTGTCATTTGCAACAGTGCCCCCATTGATTTGGCATATTTTTTATGATTTGTTCCAAATACTTAAGTAGTGATGGTCTTCTGTGTAGTAAAAAAACATCATATTGTTTGTAAACAATCATTGTAAAAGTTATGATCTGTGAACATATTGTCAATTGTCTTACAGTTTGATTTGAATGTTCATGTGGACTGTCCAAACAATTATAATTATATACCAGTCAAAAGTTATGAAAAAAGATTATAAGAGAATTTCATTTGAAAATGCTGTCAACAGCTAATTATTCCCCATGTTTAGTTGTATGGGAGGCAACTCTGCTTAAGAAATTGCTTTAATACTTGCTTAAATTAAAGTTACTGAACTTTGTTCACTGTATGCATGGTGTTAAAACATGTAACTGATTATGTTAACCCTTTGTATAAGTTCTGTTCAGTGGCATGCTGATCTATACTGCTTGCCTAAGTCATTTCAGTATAAGGTTATGAGTTAACACTCAGAGACTTGAAGTCAAGGCAGGGTGGGGTGGTGGCATAAGTTAAAGAATTATTGATATGTCAGTTTAATACGTTTATGCATTTTTGTTTGTTATTTTTCCATATGGTTCAAAATCTCTTATTCTTGCATACACTGCTGATAGCTTACCACTGTTATTGACAAAAAATAAAAAATTTCACTCTTAATTTAAGTTGAAAGTAATCTGGCATATGTATTAACCTGGTAGTAAAATGTGGGTCTTGTTGTAGAGTCTGGAGCCAAAACCAAGATAGAAGCTAAAGGCGTAGGGCATAACATCCAGGTTGGGGATAATAATACCATGTTTGTAGGCAAGCCACACAAGATAAAAAGGAAACCAGACAGCCAGCAGAGAGGCAGTAGTGATGTCAAACTGACAGGTAACATGCCATAAAGTAGAAGTATTGCAGACTTTATAGACTTTATAATTGTGTATACTTGTATATTTGTGACTGGCCATATCAAAATCAGTCTAAAGTCGCAAAATTAAAATAGACCTTTAAAACGATACAAGAACCATCACAATACTATAATCCTGTGGAAAGTTATTCAAATTTAGGTAACACAGTTTAAGGCCTAAAACTAAACATACATGTGGAGAAAACAGCACTTAAACTTGTTTTAACAGTTTTGGTCTATACTAAAAACGAAATGCCATAGCAACCAACATTTTCTATATAAATTACACCATCATGTCATACATTGTTGGAAAGAGAAAATACAACTCTATTTAATGCACTTACTCATTTATTAACCAAGCAACCATATAATGCAATAGTGATTATAGAAAATCATAAAAGTGTCAATTTCTTAACTTTTTGTCTCGGTAACTACATGAGGGCGACACTGTTCTTAAGCTTTTTTAATAAATCCGCAGCATTTACTTTAATAGAAATACATGTGAGAGTTAGCGATGTCTGTAAATGTTTCCTCCATATCATTACAGCTTTCACTGTCACTTTCAGTATCTCAGTCTAACGTAACACTTGCACTTGTAAAGTAAGTTGTAATCAATTCATTCTAGTTTCCGATACCTCCGAGATTTGACCCATTTACTGACTCTTTAAGGCATTTAGCCACTTCTTCTGGGGATGAATCCATTGTGTTTAGATTTTTTATCCAGTATTAACACAGATCGATGACAAATTCCACTTTTATATCGATAAAAACGCAGTAAACCATAAAGATCGGTGAAAAAATAATTTGAACGGGATACCGGAAGTATCACGTGACGTCCGTTTGACCAATCAAAAGGCCGATAGGTTTATTTAGCAACAGGTGCGCGATTTCCTTTGTGTTGGTCACTTGTTTTAAGAGATTGTAGTGTCTGCTTGGAATGATGATTATGTTTAAAAGAAGAATAATTGAATTCTCCAGAAATTACCCTTTATAACAGTACCAAATACAACCATTCTGTCTTTCTTTGTGCTTAAAATGCGCTAATGAATTGGGCTCATTTTCCATTGTTCGTTGCGTAATCTCGATATTTACGTGAACATAAACAGAGTATAGGGTCCGATCAAAGTTAAAATAAACAGTCAAAAACTTATTTAATTCGAATATATTTTTAATTTCTTCGTAGTAAAGAGTCTCAACATTAATTATATAGCAAAACCTAAAAATTGATATTTTTGCACCTACATGCCTTCTGAGCGGATTATCTCGATAATCTGAAATGCGACTTTAGACTGATTTTGATATGGCCAGTCACATTTTTGCTCCTGTTGACAACCTTTGTATAACTTTGAGTCATATATGGGCTTAGGAATAACATCATCTTCATAATCCAATTTATGTAGTAACCTGTTTGATCATTTAGCACAAATATATAAACAATACAGATCCCACATTACATTCATTGTCTACCATAAGCAGGAAAAAGAAGTTAGATATATACCTTATTCTGATGATATTTGAAATTCTGTCTATGCTTGCTGATGTATGTAGTAAATAATAAACACTGCTGCTGATGTATGTAGTGAATAATAAACATGGCTGCTGATGTATGTAGTGAATAATAAACATGGCTGCTGATGTATGTAGTGAATAATATACATGGCTGCTGATGTATGTAGTGAATAATTAACATGGCTGCTGATGTATGTAGTGAATAATAAACACTGCTGCTGATGTATGTAGTGAATAATAAACACTGCTGCTGATGTATGTAGTGAATAATAAACATGGCTGCTGATGTATGTAGTGAATAATATACATGGCTGCTGATGTATGTAGTGAATAATTAACATGGCTGCTGATGTATGTTGTGAATAATAAACATGGCTGCTGATGTATTAGTGAATAATAAACATGGCTGCTGATGTATGTAGTGAATAATAAACATGGCTGCTGATGTATGTAGTGAATAATAAACACTGCTGCTGATGTATGTAGTGAATAATAAACACTGCTGCTGATGTATGTAGTGAATAATAAACATGGCTGCTGATGTATGTAGTGAATAATAAACATGGCTGCTGATGTATGTAGTGAATAATATACATGGCTGCTGATGTATGTAGTGAATAATTAACATGGCTGCTGATGTATGTAGTGAATAATAAACATTGCTACTAATGTATGTAGTGAATAATAAACATAGCTACTGATGTATGTAGTGAAAAATAAACATGGTTCCTGATGTATGTAGTGAATAATAAACATGGCTGCTGATGTATGTAGTGAATAATAAACATGGCTACTGATGTTTGTAGTGAATAATAAACATGGTTGCTGATGTATGTACTGAATAATAAACATAGCTACTGATGTATGTAGTGAATAATAGACATGGTTGCTGATGTATGTAGTGAATAATAAACATGGTTCCTGATGTATGTTGTGAATAATAAACATGGCTGCTGATGTATGTTGTGAATAATAAACATGGCTGCTGATGTATGTTGTGAATAATAAACATGGCTGCTGATGTATGTTGTGAATAATTAACATGGCTGCTTACGTATTAGTGAATAATAAACATGGCTGCTGATGTATGTTGTGAATAATAAACATGGCTGCTGATGTATGAAGTGAATAATAAACATAGCTACTGATGTATGTAGTGAATAATAGACATGGTTCCTGATGTATGTACTGAATAATAAACATAGCTACTGATGTTTGTAGTGAATAATAAACATGGTTGCTGATGTATGTACTGAATAATAAACATAGCTACTGATGTATGTAGTGAATAATAGACATGGTTGCTGATGTATGTTGTGAATAATAAACATGGCTGCTGATGTATGTTGTGAATAATAAACATGGTTCCTGATGTATGTAGTGAATAATAAACATGGCTGCTTACGTATTAGTGAATAATAAACATGGCTGCTTACGTATTAGTGAATAATAAACATGCCTGCTGATGTATGTAGTGAATAATTAACATGGCTGCTGATGTATGTTGTGAATAATAAACATGCCTGCTGATGTATGTAGTGAATAATAAACATGGCTGCTTACGTATTAGTGAATAATAAACATGGCTGCTTACGTATTAGTGAATAATAAACATGCCTGCTGATGTATGTTGTGAATAATAAACATGGCTGCTGATGTATGTTGTGAATAATTAACATGGCTGCTTACGTATTAGTGAATAATAAACATGCCTGCTGATGTATGTTGTGAATAATAAACATGGCTGCTGATGTATGTTGTGAATAATAAACATGCCTGCTGATGTATGTTGTGAATAATAAACATGCCTGCTGATGTATGTTGTGAATAATAAACATGGCTGCTGATGTATGTTGTGAATAATAAACATGGCTGCTTATGTATGTAGTGAATAATTAACATGGCTGCTTACGTATTAGTGAATAATAAACATGCCAGCTGATGTATGTTGTGAATAATAAACTGAAACATGGCTGCTTACATATTAGTGAATAATAAACATGGTTCCTGATGTATGTTGTGAATAATAAACATGGCTGCTTACGTATTAGTGAATTATAAACATGGCTGCTTACATATTAGTGAATAATAAACATGGCTGCTGATGTATGAAGTGAATAATAAACATGGCTGCTTACGTATTAGTGAATTATAAACATGGCTGCTTACGTATGTAGTGAATAATAAACATGGCTGCTGATGTATGTTGTGAATAATAAACATGGCTGCTTACGTATTAGTGAATAATAGACATGGCTGCTGATGTATGAAGTGAATAATAAACATGGCTGCTGATGTATGAAGTGAATAATAAACATGGCTGCTTACGTATTAGTGAATAATAGACATGGCTGCTGATGTATGAAGTGAATAATAAACATGGCTGCTGATGTATGAAGTGAATAATAGACATGGCTGCTGATGTATGAAGTGAATAATAAACATGGCTGCTTACGTATTAGTGAATAATAGACATGGCTGCTGATGTATGTAGTGAATAATAAACATGGCTGCTTACGTATTAGTGAATTATAAACATGGCTGCTTACGTATGTAGTGAATAATAAACATGGCTGCTGATGTATGTTGTGAATAATAAACATGGCTGCTTACGTATTAGTGAATAATAAACATGCCTGCTTACGTATTAGTGAATAATAAACATGGCTGCTGATGTATGAAGTGAATAATAAACATGGCTGCTGATGTATGTTGTGAATAATAAACATGGCTGCTGATGTATTAGTAAATAATAAACATGGCTACTGACGTATGTAGTGAATAATAAACATGGCTGCTGATGTATTAGTGAATAATGAACATGGCTGCTGATGTATGTAGTGAATAATTAACATGGCTGCTGATGTATGTTGTGAATAATAAACATGGCTGCTTATGTATTAGTGAATAATAAACATGGCTACTGACGTATGTAGTGAATAATAAACATGGCTGCTGATGTATGTAGTGAATAATAAACATGGCTGCTGATGTATGTAGTGAATAATTAACATGGCTGCTAATGTATGTAGTGAATAATAAACATGGCTGCTAATGTATGTAGTGAATAATAAACATAGCTACTGATGTATGTAGTGAATAATAAACATGGCTACTGACGTATGTAGTGAATAATAAACATGGCTGCTGATGTATGTAGTGAATAATAAACATGGCTGCTGATGAATAAAGTGAATAATTAACATGGCTGCTGATGTATGTAGTGAATAATAAACATGGCTGCTAATGTATGTAGTGAATAATAGACATGGCTGCTGATGTATGTAGTGAATAATAAACATGGCTACTGACGTATGTAGTGAATAATAAACATGGCTGCTGATGTATGTAGTGAATAATAAACATGGCTGCTGATGAATGAAGTGAATAATTAACATGGCTGCTGATGTATGTAGTGAATAATAAACATGGCTGCTTATGTATTAGTGAATAATAAACATGGCTGCTGATGTATGTTGTGAATAATAAACATGGCTGCTTATGTATTAGTGAATAATAAACATGGCTACTGACGTATGTAGTGAATAATAAACATGGCTGCTGATGTATGTAGTGAATAATAAACATGTCTACTGATGTATGTAGTGAATAATAAACATGGCTGCTTATGTATTTGTGAATAATAAACATGGCTACTGACGTATGTAGTGAATAATAAACATGGCTGCTTATGTATTAGTGAATAATAAACATGGCTACTGATGTATGTAGTGAATAATAAACATGGCTGCTGATATATGTAGTGAATAATTAACATGGCTGCTGATGTATGTAGTGAATAATAAACACTGCTGCTGATGTTTGTAGTGAATAATTAACATGGCTGCTGATGTATGTTGTGAATAATAAACATGGCTACTGATGTATGTAGTGAATAATAAACATGGCTGCTGATGTATGTAGTGAATAATAAACATGGCTGCTGATGTATGTAGTGAATAATAAACATGGCTACTGATGTATGTAGTGAATAATAAACATGGCTACTGATGTATGTAGTGAATGATAAACATGGCTGCTGATGTATGTAGTGAATAATAGACATGGCTGCTGATGTATGTTGTGAATAATAAACATGGCTACTGATGTATGTAGTGAATAATAAACATGGCTACTGATGTATGTAGTGAATAATAGACATGGCTGCTGATGTATGTTGTGAATAATAAACATAGCTACTGATGTATGTAGTGAATAATAAACATGGCTGCTGATGTATGTAGTGAATAATAAACATGGCTGCTGATGTATGTAGTGAATAATAAACATGGCTACTGATGTATGTAGTGAATAATAAACATGGCTACTGATGTATGTTGTGAATAATAAACATGGCTACTGATGTATGTAGTGAATGATAAACATGGCTGCTGATGTATGTAGTGAATAATAGACATGGCTGCTGATGTATGTAGTGAATAATAAACATGGCTGCTGATGTATGTTGTGAATAATAAACATGGCTGCTGATGTTTGTAGTGAATAATAAACATGGCTACTGATGTATGTAGTGAATAATAAACATGGCTACTGATGTATGTAGTGAATAATAAACATAGCTACTGACGTATGTAGTGAATAATAAACATGGCTGCTGATGTATGTAGTGAATAATAAACATGGCTGCTGATGTATGTTGTGAATAATAAACATGGCTACTGATGTATGAAGTGAATAATAAACATGGCTGCTGATGTATGAAGTGAATAATAAACATGGCTGCTGATGTATGAAGTGAATAATAAACATGGCTGCTTACGTATTAGTGAATAATAAACATGGTTCCTGATGTATGTTGTGAATAATAAACATGGCTGCTTACGTATTAGTGAATTATAAACATGGCTGCTTACGTATTAGTGAATAATAAACATGGCTGCTGATGTATGTAGTGAATAATAAACATGGCTGCTGATGTATGTTGTGAATAATAAACATGGCTGCTGATGTATTAGTGAATAATAAACATGGCTACTGATGTATGTAGTGAATAATAAACATGGCTGCTGATGTATTAGTGAATAATGAACATGGCTGCTGATGTATGTAGTGAATAATAAACATGGCTGCTGATGTATGTTGTGAATAATAAACATGGCTACTGATGTATGAAGTGAATAATAAACATGGCTGCTGATGTATGAAGTGAATAATAAACATGGCTGCTGATGTATGAAGTGAATAATAAACATGGCTGCTTACGTATTAGTGAATAATAAACATGGTTCCTGATGTATGTTGTGAATAATAAACATGGCTGCTTACGTATTAGTGAATTATAAACATGGCTGCTTACGTATTAGTGAATAATAAACATGGCTGCTGATGTATGTAGTGAATAATAAACATGGCTGCTGATGTATGTTGTGAATAATAAACATGGCTGCTGATGTATTAGTGAATAATAAACATGGCTACTGACGTATGTAGTGAATAATAAACATGGCTGCTGATGTATTAGTGAATAATGAACATGGCTGCTGATGTATGTAGTGAATAATAAACATGGCTGCTGATGTATGTTGTGAATAATAAACATGGCTGCTTATGTATTAGTGAATAATAAACATGGCTACTGACGTATGTAGTGAATAATAAACATGGCTGCTGATATATGTAGTGAATAATAAACATGACTACTGATGTATGTAGTGAATAATTAACATGGCTACTGATGTATATAGTGAATAATAAACAATATATATCAATCAAATGAGTTGCTTTTCACAATGTCTTGATGGTTTCATGCCTTGGCATTGTTTCTTTATATAACCTAACATAATCTTAAAGTATCTGTTAATTGCAGAATCTGTAGAACCATTAAATACTGAGCAGAAGGACATGATTGCCAGTAATATCGGGATGGCAAGGAAGAAGTTGTGCAGAGCCATGGGCCTTTCTGACACAGAGATCGAACAGATCGAACACGACTTCCAAGTTGGTGGCACTTATGAGGTAGAACTCCTTTATAAATGGAAGGACTGCAAGAGAAAATGCAAAAGGATTTAAGGAAACACTTTTCCGCTATTTTAAACTAAAAATTATAAAGGAACAAACAAAAAGTGCATTTATTGATAAAAACATCTGGAGATAAATATGGATCATAAAGAAAATATACAAATTATTTTTACTTGTGAAAGCTGTTACTTTTATTGTACACTTTTTACATAAAGTTATATTAAATCAGGCATTCATATCATGTTGAAAGTCCTCTTATAACATATTCTCGTCTTGTTGTTATATACTTACATGGTCACAAGACATTTGATTGTTTTGCAGCAAATGTACCAGGCCATAACCAAGTGGGGTGAGCAGAATGGTAAATCAGCTACCGTTAGAAGTATGGCAGAATTTCTGGTTGAAGTGGGTCGAGTTGATCTGGCAATCCAACTCAAATAAACATTGACTAAATCAGAAGGGCATGAATACAATAGCATACTCCATGGGTAGTTGTGGAACATTGATCTGTATACAGACAATATAGGCCTGGACAATTCACATTCAACTCCTGCTACATTTATTAATACCCAAAACTTGAATGGCTGTTGTTTTTTTTAGAAAATAGTTATGAAAGAAAATATAACACATTTATATATTTAACTACATGTTTTTTTATACAAAGCATGGTGTAGATATTGTATGTAAATATGATTTGTTGAGCAGTGTGTGCCATATACAATGTTACTTATTATTTGTTTTTGTTTCATCTCATTTTTAAACTGCCATGCATGTTGAAGTCCAGAGCCTTTCCAATTGTTTAAAGTGTAAAATGTCATCTTTCAACTGCTTTGAAATACTGATCCACAACAGGAATCGCCCAGTGTAATTAGATCGGTTGAATATTGCTCATGCCAAAATGAAGTGATGGAATTGTTCTTGTGACATCTTTAATCATGTTGTCTTAAACAACAATTGTTAAGAGCACTTCTGACAAGTACATTCTTGTCAATGCTAGTGTTCTAGAAGATACTTCCATGATGATGTTGACTAAGTTGTATAGTAAGATAAAGAAATGCATTTTAAAATCTCATTTTAAAAATGAACTTATTTTTTAATGCCAGTGAAGGACAGCATTTAGCAGTCATACTGTTTGTCTGTCCATCCTTCTGTATGTACATGTACATACTTATGTCTGTCCAATTTTCATGTCTTAAACATTACTTCCATATTATTTACAAATCTTCAATCAATTTTCATCATCTTACAGATAAACACTTGAAAGTGTGTCGCACATTATATTTGCAGGTGGAATTATTAGGGCCAAGGTCATATTACAGGCTTTTCCTTATAAATGTTTACTGCTGCAATACATTAGTATCATAACCATTTTCACAGATTTTCAGTAAAACTTTGTCTTGCTGACAAACCTGTGAACCAGTGTAATAAACAAGTCTGCATCTTATGTGAAGATGTTGACCAATTTATATTGTAATTTAATTATGGAAGTAAATCTTAAAATTTTAATGAACTTATTTCTGTTTTTATTTTTGGTTAAATATTCTTTCTATGAATGTTTGATTTTGTTAAACACCTTAAAGGATATATGTTATATAAATGTAATATACAACTGAATAAAATAAGTTAAATTTTTAATTAAAACATTTTTTTATATCTCTCACCGTTTGCCAAGCTTTACAGCAAGACAGACAGTCATCAAAACTTATTGATCAAGTCACATTTGTAAATCTTAATGCAAAAATGATTAGATTACCATTTCAATAACTAAAATATTTATGCTATTATTGTCCTATAATTATCATATTTATAGTTAGGATACTAGTAGTAGAGAAGTGATTTGTGATGTTGTATGTCATTTAAGAAAAGCAGAAGAAAATAAACATCTAAACCATTTTATTTATGCTTAAATGACTGTGGGAGCTATAAAATAACAGTGTATATGGGAGCTATAAAATGGCAGTGTATATGGGAGCTATAAAATGGCAGTGTACATGGGAGCTATAAAATGGCAGTGTACATGAGAGCTATAAAATGACAGTGTATATGAGAGCTATAAAATGACAGTGTACATGAGAGCTATAAAATGGCAGTGTATATGGGAGCTATAAAATGGCAGTGTACATGGGAGCTATAAAATGGCAGTGTATATGGGAGCTATAAAATGGCAGTGTATATGGGAGCTATAAAATGGCAGTGTATATGGGAGCTATAAAATGGCAGTGTATATGGGAGCTATAAAATGGCAGTGTATATGGGAGCTATAAAATGACTGTATATGGGAGCTATAAAAAGACAATGTTTATGGGAGTTATAAAATGACCGTATATATGGGAGCTATAAAATTACAGTGTACATGGAAGCTATAAAATGACAGTGTACATGAGAGCTATAAAATGACAGTGTACATGGGAGCTATAAAATGGCAGTGTACATGAAAGCTATAAAGTGACAGTATATATGGGAGCTATAAAATGGCAGTGTACATGAGAGCTATAAAGTGACAGTGTATATGGGAGCTATAAAATGACAGTGTACATGAGAGCTATAAATTGACAGTATATATGGGAGCTATAAAATGACAGTGTACATGGGAGCTATAAAGTGACAGTATATATGAGAGCTATAAAATGACAGTGTACATGGGAGCTATAAAATGACAGTGTACATGAAAGCTATAAAGTGACAGTGTATATGGGAGCTATAAAATGGCAGTGTACATGAGAGCTATAAAGTGACAGTGTACATGAAAGCTATAAAGTGACAGTGTACATGAGAGCTATAAAGTGACAGTGTACATGAAAGCTATAAAGTGACAGTATATATGAGAGCTATAAAATGACAGTGTACATGGGAGCTATAAAATGACAGTGTACATGAAAGCTATAAAGTGACAGTGTATATGGGAGCTATAAAAATGGCAGTGTACATGAGAGCTATAAAGTGACAGTGTATATGGGAGCTATAAAATGACAGTGTACATGAGAGCTATAAATTGACAGGAGCTATAAAAAGACAATGTATATGGGAGTTATAAAATGACCGTATATATGAGAGCTATAAAATTACAGTTTATATGGGAGCTATAAAATGACAGTGTACATGTGAGCTATAAAATGACAGTTTACATGAAAGCTATAAAGTGACAGTATATATGGGAGCTATAAAATGACAGTGTACATGAAAGCTATAAAGTGACAGTGTACATGAAAGCTATAAAGTGACAGTGTACATGAAAGCTATAAAGTGACAGTATATATGGGAGCTATAAAATGACAGTGTACATGAGAGCTATAAAATGACAGTGTGCATGAAAGCTATAAAATGACAGGAGCTATAAAATGACAGTGTATATGGAAGCTATAAAAAGACAATGTATATGGGAGTTATAAAATGACCGTATATATGGGAGCTATAAAATAACAGTGTATATGAGAGCTATAAAATGACAGTGTACATGGGAGTTATAAAATGACCGTATATATGGGAGCTATAAAATTACAGTTTATATGGGAGCTATAAAATTACAGTTTATATGGGAGCTTTACAATGACAGTGTACATGGGAGCTATAAAATGACAGTGTACATGAAAGCTATAAAATGACAGGAGCTATAAAATGACAGTGTATATGGAAGCTATAAAAAGACAATGTATATGGGAGTTATAAAATGACTGTATATATGGGAGCTATAAAATGACAGTATATATGGGAGCTTTACAATGACAGTATATATGGGAGCTATAAAATGGCAGTGTACATGAAAGCCATACAATGGCTGTATATATGGAAACTATAAAATGACTGTATATGGAAGTACCGGGCATAATTTAAATCTGTGTATATGGGAGCTAAAAATGTGCCTAAAATGTGAAATAAAATTGAGTCTAGTTTGGTTACTTAGCACACATTGGTGGAATGAATAAAAACATGTTCTATTTTTTTCGATGATTTACATGACATATGTATGGAAAAAGATGACCCTTCAAGTTGGTAAAAGGTGGTCTTTAATGCTAAGTTAAGGATGTTACGGCTTTATTTGGGATTCTTAAGGCTTCACTGATGATGGTTAGAGCTTTATTGTGGAGCTTTAAATCGTAAATCCTGAATTGAGCAAGATGAAACACAATTTCATTTTAACATCATAAGCCAAATTTAGTTAATGGTGACTTTGTGCACAAGACTTCATGTTTATTGTGATGACCACATATATACACGAATCTATATAAAGATGCATGTTTTATCTAGGCAGAAGTGCTGAAATGTGACTGCCCTGTTCTTTATGCACTTGTACTATGCCCGTCTTATTGAAACCAAAATAAGCAAGGAAACTACATCGTCAACAACGTAGTTTTTACTCATTAAGTCCATAAATGTTTTTTCGTATTGAAAATAGCTTAAGGCCACAGTCTGATTATGCTATTGCATTGAATACCAATGCTTACACTATGCACACGATGTTTACTGTTTAACCACTTGGACCTGTACGCCCTGCAATGAGCCCGCCTAAGTTACAGCATTTTCCTGGTTACAGTTGTCCCTCTACCGTAATCCCTTCCCAATTACAGCCTTGTCCTGGTTACAATAACCGCATAATTATCGCATAATATTCGGCCCTTTTCGTACACATTCTGAAACTAAAATAGCCGAGGTGTTCCGAATGTCAACTGCAAAGTCAATCGTAAAACTTCGGGTATTTCCGTATGGTTCGTAAAATACACCTCGTACATAGCTCTAGAATACACCAAAGTGCGTCGCCTGAGTTATGAAACAGTGTCCGTTCGCGAGAAAGTAACAAATTATATATATATCATTTAGTTGAGTATATCTTGCAATAACAACGATTTTTTTTATCAATACAATCTATATGATTTACGGAAAATTGAAAAGTCAACATTAAATACCCAGTATTAAAACTAAGACACACAAAGTAGATCCAAGATGGCGCCTTATTATGTCAGAGGTCTCTTGCATAGCATAAAGGCCGAGGTGATCAGATTGCTGCAAAGTCAAACTCCGCACAAGGTTTACGACATCGCTACGCTCGCTTAAAACTGAAAGGGGGAGATCACTGCGTTGGAGATTGCTGCAAAGTAAGAATCGTATTCGGCAAGTGAAGCAAGTTACCCAAAATGAAAACCTGCCATACTGTGACTATCCTATGTTGCGTTAAAGGTATCCGACATTTTCGATTTTTTCTTTCTTATACAACCAAGTAAATCATAGCTACATTAAAAGATTCCTAGAAATGATATCAACTTGTTCCTGAGGCTGACCTACACCTGTGTGAAAAGTGAAGCATAACATCCAACTCAT
This sequence comes from Sinonovacula constricta, assembly GCA_007844125.1. Taxonomy (NCBI): domain Eukaryota; kingdom Metazoa; phylum Mollusca; class Bivalvia; order Cardiida; family Solecurtidae; genus Sinonovacula; species Sinonovacula constricta. The sequence continues at coordinate 6,663,202 of CM017565.1, forward strand.
CATTCAGCTGTGTTTATTTTATTTAAGCCAAGCTGCAAAGTTAGCTATTTTTAAACAAAACAAAAAACACGTGACCATTTACTTTTGAGATCATTTTGTATCATCTTCCGAGCATCCTTTTTCTATATCGTTTTAGACGAGTTCCTGGTCGAGATTATTTATGAATGAAATAAATGAAAGGATTTTGATATCCTCCTCCTCATCATCATCATCATCACCATCGTCACCATTATTATTATAACCTCCCAGTTATAATCAGTAATTGGTTGGGAGGATCCATGTTGAAGCTGAAGTTATTGTTATTATAGAAATGTTTACATTTTTCTGAATGATCAGCAGGAGCCGATGCCTAATATATTATAAATGCCAACAATACGTCAGAGCATAACCGCCTCGTTTGTAACAACATTGAAAGTTTTATACACTATTATAGTAATATTATTAAGTTTGAAAGGTTTATATGTGATTATAGTAATGTTATTTAGTTTTTAGTTATATATTCTCAGGAAATGGTAAGAATAATACAATACACGCACTGATATTATTTGTACAATAAATAGCGAATCCTTACCAAGAACGAGTACGCAGATTTGATTGAAACAAACGTGAACGTACTGACCAGTTAATTACATTACGGTTATTGTTCATATTCCGTTTCATCGCAAAATATCTTCAAACGCAATCATTTTGTTCTTAATGTATAATGTATAGTGTGAAAATTTGCCGGTGTTGTAGTGTTTTTGTCAAATTCCCGTCCATTGAAATATCCGGTTGTCTGTATAAAGATGTCTGTATAAAGACGTCTGTAAAAGATGTGTGTATAAAGACGTCTGTAAAAGATGTGTGTATGTCTGTATAAAGATGTCTGTATAAAGACGTCTGTAAAAGATGTGTGTATAAAGACGTCTGTATAAAGATGTCTGTATAAAGACGTCTGTAAAAGATGTGTGTATGTCTGTATAAAGATGTCTGTATAAAGACGTCTGTATAAAGATGTCTGTATAAGGACGTCTGTAAAAGATGTGTGTATGTCTGTATAAAGATGTCTGTAAAAGATGTGTGTATAAAGACGTCTGTAAAAGATGTGTGTATAAAGACGTCTGTAAAAGATGTGTGTATAAAGACGTCTGTAAAAGATGTGTGTATGTCTGTATAAAGATGTCTGTATAAAGACGTCTGTAAAAGATGTGTGTATAAAGACGTCTGTAAAAGATGTGTGTATGTCTGTATAAAGATGTCTGTATAAAGACGTCTGTAAAAGATGTGTGTATAAAGACGTCTGTAAAAGATGTGTGTATGTCTGTATAAAGATGTCTGTATAAAGACGTCTGTAAAAGATGTGTGTATAAAGACGTCTGTAAAAGATGTGTGTATGTCTGTATAAAGATGTCTGTATAAAGACGTCTGTAAAAGATGTGTGTATAAAGACGTCTGTAAAAGATGTGTGTATGTCTGTATAAAGATGTCTGTATAAAGATGTGTGTATAAAGATGTCTGTATAAGATGTGTGTATGTCTGTATAAAGATGTGTGTATAAAGATGTGTGTATGTCTGTATAAAGATGTCTGTATAAAGATGTCTGTATAAAGATGTCTGTAAAAGATGTGTGTATGTCTGTATAAAGATGTGTGTATGTCTGTATAAAGATGTCTGTATAAAGATGTCTGTATAAGATGTGTGTATGTCTGTATAAAGATGTGTGTATAAAGATGTGTGTATGTCTGTATAAAGATGTCTGTATAAAGATGTCTGTAAAAGATGTGTGTATGTCTGTATAAAGATGTCTGTATAAAGATGTGTGTATGTCTGTATAAAGATGTCTGTATAAAGATGTCTGTATAAAGACGTCTGTAAAAGATGTGTGTATGTCTGTATAAAGATGTCTGTATAAAGACGTCAGTAAAAGATGTCTGTATAAAGACGTCTGTAAAAGATGTGTGTATGTCTGTATAAAGACGTCTGTAAAAGATGTGTGTATGTCTGTATAAAGATGTCTGTATAAAGACGTCTGTAAAAGATGTGTGTATAAAGACGTCTGTAAAAGATGTGTGTATGTCTGTATAAATATGTCTGTATAAAGACGTCTGTAAAAGATGTGTGTATAAAGACGTCTGTAAAAGATGTGTGTATGTCTGTATAAAGATGTCTGTATAAAGACGTCTGTAAAAGATGTGTGTATGTCTGTATAAAGATGTCTGTATAAAGACGCCAGTAAAAGATGTCTGTATAAAGACGTCTGTAAAAGATGTGTGTATGTCTGTATAAAGATGTCTGTATAAAGACGTCTGTAAAAGATGTCTGTATAAAGACGTCTGTAAAAGATGTGTGTATGTCTGTATAAAGATGTCTGTATAAAGACGTCTGTAAAAGACGTGTGTATAAAGACGTCTGTAAAAGATGTGTGTATGTCTGTAAAAGATGTGTGTATAAAGACGTCTGTAAAAGATGTGTGTATGTCTGTATAAAGATGTCTGTATAAAAAGACGTCTGTAAAAGATGTGTGTATGTCTGTATAAACAACTCATCTTCAAACCATTTATATTTTACAGGCTTGGCGTGTAATCGAACTGAAACTTCTATTTTCGACTTCCTTACCGACGTTCAAAAATGATAATGATTCACGTGCTGTCAAGTACGCCGAGCCTGTGACAATAGGTCAATGAAATGATCGACTGTGTAACTTAGTGCAAATGGGGTGGGGAATCATTACAATAGTCTCTTTTATTGTCTCCTTTTTTAAACCACTGTAACATTTATTGCTTATGCATACAATGCGACAAGGAAACTTTTCTGAACTACATTAAAATATCCATATGTAATATAATAATATATACATATATATTATTTTATTCTTTTTCCCCTTTTCGAGGGGGGGTCGGGGGCGGTAGTGACAGTATTGAAATATTTTCCTCCTTTTAAATACAACAAACGAGGAGGTCGTGATTAGCCTTGGAATATGTGATGTCTTCGAGCTGGATCAAATAAGGCTACCAGGTCATGGGAATTTTTTTCTCATAAAAGTCAATGACCATAGATGGAGTCTAGGCAAAATATATGGGAAGATTTTTTTAGTTTTAAATAACAATATGGCGACCTTCACCTACGTTTGACGGGAGCCAATCACCATCCAGTGCTCTCAGAGTCGGGGAGGTCACCGGTTCCCTCGCAGGCCACAGGGCACCAAGGTCAAGGAATATAATGTATAATCATTTATATATATATATATTGAGTTGACCCCGATTGCTTTTGGGGTGTTTATACTGTTGTTTTTATGTGTTTTTGTTGTTGTTTTTGTTTGTTGTTTTGCTTACGCCTTCAGTGGGATAGAACTAGGACTTGCTAGTCCAGTGTCGAAATAGCTCTATGGAACCAGGGCTATGTATCAAGGTGGAAGCACCATTTATGTCTGCTTCTAGTTAATACGGAGTCCTCTCATTGAATCCAATTAACATTCCCCAGAACAACCCGACGGAACCGCATTTGTAATTGAATCTTTGTCAAGGACCATACTTGTTTTTTTCCAAACGCCATTTTCCTGAGCATTCGACTGTAACAACGTATGCGCAATCGTATTTTGTGCCGTAACTGCTCACATGCTAATAATAGGCGCTAAGAATAGCTGCTAAATATAACCAAGGCCCTGAACCTCGGTCAATTATGTATTTTCCGCGATACTTTCCACCCTGCCTGTCTTTACAATACAATGGGTTTTTTTTTTCTAAGAAAATCAAGCAAAATCTTGTGCATTTATTTTTGAATATTATTTTAAAGTGCGCATGGAATAAAACACCATAGTCTATGTTTAAGTACTATGGTAACGAACGTGAATTTAAAAAGGATGTAATGAACGAACAAAATTAAAAAGCTTTTATATGTTCAAATAATTATGACATACATTCTTTTTTTTCAATAACCAAAAGACTTAAAATTGTGTCCCTGGTATGAATTAAATAAAGCACATCTTATTAAAACAAATTAATGAATATTCTATGATAACAACCACATTTTTGTTATCTTGTATAATCAATACATTAAGCACAGCGACATTCACAAACAGCCCGGAATCTATATCAACACTTTATAAAATACGTTATTTACCAACGTCGATAATCGCCATTTCTACACTAATCAGCCGAATTAAACAAACGCGTCAAATATGTACTAGTATGTCCCGGTCAGTCGAAAGCATGTAGTGCTTTTTTAACTTAAAATAAATCCGTATTTTAAGGCTTAATTCATTCCAAAAGGTTACATGATGAAAGTTACTATCGTTTTAACTCTAAACTGAAAGTCAGTATACAGCCTGTGGTCCATTCGTTCGCTTTGTCGTCTTCTCGTTTTAACTGGACTGAAGCGGTTCTTCTGTATCCGCGATCTCCTGTTCCTATACCAAGGGAGGCTACGAAGAAAGAAAAAAAGAAGTCGATGTTTTGACACATCGTATAACCCTAGTTGTATACATATATAAATTTATATATGTAAATGTATGTCTGTTTTAACACATAAATAAGGGAAAAACTATAAACATTATTTAAAATTTAATTTTGACAATAAATTGTATAATTCTAACCGCTGAGTTACACATTTTATACCATTTTGGCAAATATGACAAAATATTTTTAACGTTTGCATTCCATAAAACAATCATTATTTTTAAATAAAGGTAAAACAAGTGTTATAGAAAATATCCAGAATTTAAAAATTAACACATCGGATGTGTTGTATACTTTAATGTAGACGTGAATGTCAAAGTTAAAAAATATATAATCTCCGTCCAGTTTTGAATTTATGGAATTTTATTTCTAAAATTGGTCTTTAATGTGTCTCTTTAAAAAAAGAAAACTCTACACATTATGTTACATCCTCTTTAGGAGAAATGTGTTACTACTGCGTATCATTTGGAGACAAATTATAGCATTATACATTATTTATTTTTTGTTTCTGTATAAATTTGTTTTCAAATTTACTTGTTGATTCATGTTATAAATGTCAGTAAAAATAATAAAGGGCGGTAACTTTACAATCTTTACAATCTTACTGTTGTTGGAATATATTTCAGGGGAGGGCTCCTCCCCAAGGTCTCTAAATGGGGCATTTCTTTTGAAAAGGGAAGTCTGAAACCCACATTTGTCTTTTTTAAACTATGTAAAGGATACCTTAAGGTACAAAATGATAAACATTGAAACAAATTCTAGAATAAGGACTTAAGACTTAAAAAAACAACAACACTAGCACTATTTATAGTTGACATATGTTTTACATTCTTTTCTCATTTTTTTTTTTGTTATTTGATGTTGCTTTGTGTAATATAAGTCAATTTAAAGTATAAATGGTGTATGTACTTTGCTTTACACTATACATAGTGTTATCTTATATGTAGATTTGCATTACATGTATTCCATTTGCAAATGGCATGCAACACCTGGATGATCCCAAGGTTGGTGTTATTACTCAAAAATAAAGTTTTTAACCACTCTCTTTCTTTGAACTCACCATACTTTAAACTATCATATATAAAAAAATCTTGAAGGAGATCAAACTGTAGAAATTGTCTCTAAGCATTTAAACATTGATTTTATGCAACAAAATATATTATTCCAAGGAAAAAACGACAAGAGTGTTTTTGTCGAGATAGGAAATATGACGAAAGGGTTTTCGTCTGACGCTTCTTACATTACCAAAAGTCTTTGTATTTGCCGAAGTTATTACGGGCAAGACCTTCACCAGTGACGTTGATTTACAATGTTTATAAACGGTAAAAAGTTATTATAAATTGCGTTTGAGACTATATCAAGTATAACATTAGAGACTTTATCACGTTTCTATTTCAGCCTTGATGTGCCAGCTTCATGTACACATATGTTTAAAGTTTGTTAGTGTTGCCTTACCACATGCATTACCATGCGGGCCCAGCAATTCACGTTCTGTCCCATCCTGTGTTTGTGCATCTCATTGTCACGATCATCTCATTGTCACGATGAGAACACGCGAGTCAGCTGCATCCTAGATCTGCTGCTTTTTGTTTTAACCCCTAATTAATACCTTGTTAGCTAAAGCTTAAACGTTATATAATTTATATAACGTGCCATTCAGATTGATAACTTGATAAAATCCTAAAGATTTAGCGGCAGATTGTTTAGGTCCTAATCACCTTCTATCAGGGGCTTGATGACCTTCACTGTCAGTCTAGGCATGGTGTAGCAGGTTAACAGTTTATTTCTAGATGACAAACAACGCGATCAATTCATTTCTAAATAGAAACAAGACAGTAAACAGACAAAAAGAACAATTTATTTTAATAAAATGTATGTGATTTATAATATTCTTCAAATTGCCATAAAGTTAAAATAAGCTGTAATTTTTAGTATTTTTTTTTACAGTTTTATTCGGCATAAAAGGACATATGTGTCAATATGTATATAAGGATTTTACTGCAAAGAACGATAGTTCATCATCAGGTGATGCAGCGAACCAAGTGTGAAATCAACTCAACAAGTACAGAACCTTTTTATGTTCTTAAAAAGTTTAGCGTTAAAGGTTTCTGGAAAAGATAATGCCACATAAACCATTTACCCTTTCACTACAACTGCAGTGATAAGCAAATTTATTGACTACATCATTGCCATTAAATGTTAACCTTATATAAGAAGAAATCACCCGCTTCTTGTATTGTTATTAAATTTCAGTCCTTAGCATTACTAGCATTAAGTTGTCTGTTGTATTTGAGTGCAAATAAGCGTTATGAACTATGTATGGCTGTAAGCATGTTTTATCCTTCATTTGACAGGATGATGTACACAGACGACAATCTTTTCCACTCTTTTCCACATCTGATTCTGATATAAGGAACGAAAACCTCGCGAATTAAGTTGACTGTAAAACACATATATACGGCAGACGATTGATGACACTTTTTGCTTTAACCAAACCAAGCCTCCTACCCGCATTCCCAAATGCACTTCTTAACAAAGGGACATCATCCTACGCACGGTTATCGAGAGCTACTCTCACACAATCTGCACTCCTGCAAAAAGCATATGGCCATTGAAGACGATGAAGCCCGTAATCATTCGTTGCTCTAACATATACATGTAATGAACCGACAAGGTAAACCAGTAGTACATTTACCAAACATAAATCGCCACGCGCCCACCCACATCCGCTATTGTGTTCTTTATTCTTTATTCTACAAAAGGGATTGGATTCTTTTAGAATGTTTGTTTATTATTCAAATCAGTGCAGAATGCATTACTCACGCCATGCAACGTGACAGGGAACTGCCTCAAACTAAATCTTCCCGAAAAAAACAACAACAGCATATCGTTTACACTGAAATTTCTTAATTTGTTTGGGGACTGTGTTTCATTTTCTTGTTTTTTTCTTTCTACCGACCAGGTCAAGGGAAACTTTTCTAACCGAGATTAATGGCCAAACACAGCGTCCATGTCAAATATACGATGAGCAGTGTCGTTTTTGTTGTTGTTGTTGTTTTTCTTTCTTTTTAATTGTTTAACTTGCGATATTACGACCTTAACTTTCGAGTGAGGCAGCCAATCGCTACCCATTGCCGGTTCCAGGGGCGTGGAGGTCACTGGGTGCCTCTTTGGCTACCGCTCACAAGAATGTAGTACATTTATATATCGATAACTACGTATCAGTGCAGTAAATTTGGTTTTGGGGCGCCATGGTTTTTGCTTACGTTCTAATAGGACTTGAACCAGGACTGGTGTGCCAGGTGTTAACTTAAAACTATGACATAGCCTACAAGTGTTACCGGCTTTGTATTCGTTAATACGAAGTCCAGTTATTGAACACCGCAATATCTAACATTCTTCTTGAAGACAACCAGGGTAAATTGTCTATGTAAGTTCGCATAGTCACGGATTGCACTTGGTGTTTTTCCAAACGCCACTTTTTTCTGTTCATTCCACTATTTCCAACATATGCGCGCAGACATATTTTTGTGCGGGAAGTGCGCACATGCTAAAAATAGCCACTAAGAATAGCCGCTAAGTATAGCCTGGGAATAAGCCCGCGGTCAATTATATACATTTTCCGTGATTTTTTTCCTTCATCACAAGCTCATAGTTCATATACATTCACCCCAAAGAAAACAATTAAAATGATTTACATGTTGAAATCAACATCGGATGATATAAATAGTATGTTGTTTGTTTGTTGTTATTTCTTACATTAAATGACGGTAAAATTACGTTCTAGCCTAAATATAACGATGCGAAGCTCGGTGACAGATCACTTAATGCAATATTCTATATTAGCCAACACGTTTTGGTATCCTTTTATTAAAAAAGATTTGCCAGTCGACCTTTTTCAAAAACATTCGGTTCATTCAAATCCTGTTTTAGTTGTGACATCGGTAAACAACACATTTTTACGACCATCGTTAAACGCCAATTATTCAAGCTGAACAGAGGAATAAAACAAATGCATGAAAACTATTAAAATGTCCCTGGCGATAAACAAAATGTTCTTCTTAAATGACAATGCAGTATACAGTAAATGTATCCATATTTTAGACAGTTGGCGATTCCATGATATTACACACTAACAGCGAATTAAACTGAAAGTTAGCAGTCTGCCTTTTGTCGACTCACTCACTTTTTTTCTCGTTTTAACTGGACTGAAGCGGTTCTGTTGTATTCGCAATCTCTAGTTTCTACATCAAGGGAGGTTACGACCAAATACAAAGAGAAAATATATTTACACTTCATGACAACAGTCAACAGTCTGTCTTGGATCAGTGTTAATCAATTGTGTAAGTTTATAGCAATAGTTAGAATGTGGGTAAAGAAGTAACCACCAAATTGTAGGCGCGCTCGACTTACTTTATTGTAAAATTGTCCGTACATAATTAGTCGTAATTTGCTTTTATACATACATGTTCTTGTACAGAAAAATCTATCATTTAAATAAATTTATTATTTTGAACTTATTAACATCTAGGAAATTATTTTTAATTACATAAATTACTATTAATGAAATATTAAATGCTTAAATTATACTATAAGTTCCCCAAATTAATTTTCTTGGTACATTTTAAATGCACGATTTTAACAAAGGAATGTACATTTGGTTATTCAAGGAAACTGGGGTTTTTCTCTAATAAAAGAAGGTGTTTGTTTTTTATTCATATGCATAATAATGTATGCATTTTGTTTAAGAAACTACATAACCAGATTCAGAAATGGCAATGTGTACTATTATCCGAGCCGACTATGATAGATTACCCGCAGCTGTAACATGCATCGCGAAATTTCCTCTCATTTCGCTAGAAATTACATTGTGACATTCGCAATTTTGTTGTTGTTGTTGTTTTACAATGGTGGTTATATCTTGTCCACTAGTAAAGTAAAATTGCCAAATTTAACACGATCGTTAATACAGTCATATTTTGATTGTCAGGGCTCTTCATCGTCAAATTTTCATTATTCATTATTCATGAGCATAATGCTGTTTTGTACTGCAAATAGACTGTTCATCTGTGTACTAGTATATATCATGCTATCCTTCATAATTATAGCTTGCAATCTATTATTTTGGGGGGTTTGTCGTAAAATTAGCTTGCAATTCATTATCAAATCATTGTTTATGCTTATTTTTGTCTAATGGCTGTATATCTTGTTCAAATGTACATCTGTAGACCATCTTGTAGTTGTTTTCTGATTTGCTCAAATAAAATACCATGAATAAAGAACATTAACTAACATTAACTAAGTTTACGCTCAACATGTTTTCACTAAACCTTACATTCCTTTTGGTTTCTTTCGAGACAATATCAACGTTTCAGCCAAGTAGTTTGAAGACCTGCATGTATCAGCATTTAGTCTTCGATTCTTATCAATGGTTTGATCGAGAAGGTTTAACTCCCAACAACTTTCACAAACCACCAGCAGCATACAACAGACAATGTTGGTTTCTACGTCCTGCAAATAGTGTGACGTAATGACCCAGTGACACGGCCACATTAACCTACAGAAGTCTGACGTCCTCCCTCCCATCAATGGCCCGGTATAACCGCCTCACCTACGATGACCCAAAGACCGAGGTCAGTAAACCGCGAGTCATTGCCCTTCTACGGGTTACATTGGTTCACAGATTTGTTTAACGCAAAATGCTCAGACGATTGAGAAAGCGCAAACTACAGAGAAAAGATAAATATCTCAACTTTTATTCATTATATCTTTACATGTATTTCTGTTTGAATAGCACAGCATAGATATACAATAAATACAGTTAAATCATAGATGAGAATTAAAAATGTTGTCTACTAAACAACAACGACGAGAACATCAAATAAGACGTACTATTGTCTTTTATGTTGTTTCCGTTTCATTGTTGCTCATGTGCTGATGTTGTTGTTGGCTATGATAACGGTTTAAAATCTGTAAATCGTAACTGAAGCATGTCATCAACGTCATTCGATAAAATTGATGATACCATATACATATCATCACGTAAATAAAGGTGTTCTATACACATTATTCCCAGTGATCTATATATAGAACACGGTGTTGTTGTTTTTTAGTTGGATCACCGTAGGAAATATTCCAACATATCGTTGATAGACGAATTAACTTTACAAGAACTACACCAGCCGGAACAACATTCAAGTACTCGGGGTACATGTTCCGTGTGACCTACCACTTTCTTTCATATACACATGTAAATAAGTATGTATTAAATACTTTCCGGCAATAGACTTCAACACACCAAAGTATGTATTAAAACAGCATGACTAATAATTCTGTACATTGGGCGAATCTTTAAACCCTCAATAGGCTGAGTATCTACTTGGAAAACATTATCTTTTTTTATCACATCTCGCTACTTCATTTTGTTATAAATATAAGATTGTTTTCATGAACTTGGTCACCGTTTTACATAGGTTCATGGCATATGATCTGCATTTCATGTTTTAATGTATTGCATCACTATTGAATATGACAAAAATTTAACATGACCTATTGGAAAATTATTACATGTATTAAAATTTGAACTTAATTAGACATGGGCGCGCACACAAGTTGATGCAAAAGTGAAAAAAGCGAGATTTAACACTACGCACAGTGAAGTAAAACAGCTGACCGTCTTGGAACGGCCAATCGGGAAAAGGAAGACTGTCGTGCTTAATTTAGCCATTAACGTCATGAAAGATTTCTCAAAGACTAACAGGGAAAATTGAAATACCCCAGAAAATAAGCGAATTATTTATGACTGACATTTACTACTGTACTTATAACATTATCTGGGTAATATGCCTAATTTATTCATGTGCTTGTGGTTAAGCTGTGCCAAACACATCAGTGTCAAATTTGATGGCATATTCTCGCCATTATAAAGTTATCAGTTTTCACGAAAGGCATACATGATTTTCCTGTCACTAACCTGGTAAACTGCAAGTACAGTTATCAGGACGCCTGGAACTAGTATCTTACTACGCTTATAGCATGTGCTCTAAATCACTCCAACATACCTTATCATAGATACATTTCGACTTGAAGGAGATAGTGTTTTCTTTCTGGTGATAACATGTCATGGACACATGATATTATACTACACTCAGTTACATGTTCGTGACACTGGATCGACCAGGCGCGGAACTTCCACTATATGCTGAGTGTATGCAAAAGAAAGTATACAAGTACTTTGTAACGACTTTAGTAAGAAGCCGTCACGCAAATGATAACAAAGACTCTGCAAGATTCCTGCTGTGTTGTTTCTGTGACTTTGTATTGAAAAAATACGTTTTCGTGATAAATAATAAATTTTACCAAAACGTCAAGTGGTTTCGTGACAATTTAATTAAATTTCAATGATAAAAAGTTAATTATCAGTTGACAAAAGTATGCCTTATAAATAAACTAGGATTATTTGAGAGAATAATAGTTCCAGCATATGGCGATGTAGTTTAATTTGTAAACATAGAGGAACTTTGTGAACATTTAAAATATCGTTACAGCTTATAATATCGTATTCTTGAGGATAACATTGCTGTAAATGTGGTCTCGGACCTATGCAATCAAAAGCTTTCTAAAAAGCTCGCTTTAAATTATTTAGTTACTTAAAACAATGTCTTTGTGGCAAGTTCTTATAACAAAAGACATACCTTAACTGATGTATCCTACAGAATTGGAAGAGAGTAATAGTTTGAGGAGTGATCAGATTTATTTGATATTCTCAACAAATAATGGCTGTTTTGTTATATTTGTAAATAGTTATTAGAATCCTTTCATGGAGTTTTTTCTTATAATTAACTGTATTACAACTTATTTTTACATTTTGTATTTGTCTTCAACTTGAACCCAAAATCGTGATGTAGCCTGAAAATCAAAAGTTAATCAAACATATCGCGCGCCTGAAATACCTGACGTCATGATGCATGTAATGCACTTCTAAGTGTTTCAAGTGTACAAACGCCCCACCATGCGGTGGGTTTTGGCGTGCTTCAAATGCGCTGCCACAGAATTGAAGTTTGCATATCCATGCTCACCTCTCTCCCTTCTTATTTAGTGTATTTTCTGGACTTCTTTTAAGTACCATTTCTCGAAATGATGTGCAGGTCCGGGCTTTAAGTGCTCACAAGGTGGTATAAAACTGACAGACGACGAGTTATATTGATACTATTTCCTACAAAAACATACAATCAAAACAAAAATACATTCTATTTCTATTAAAGAGCAACTGCTAATAAAATGACTATAACATCTGTTTATAAAAAGGCGAAATCTTCTGTTTTTAAACTGCCCATGCCATCTGTTTCTACAATGTATGGACTATCTGATCATAAAATGGATATATCCTCTGTTTATAAACTGGCCATTGCACCTGCTCATCAAGGCTTATAACATTAGTTTATACAAATTGTTATACCATCTTCCATGAAAATGGCTACACTGTCTGTTCATGAAATTGCTTGACTTTTTGTTCATAAAATGATTATACCACCTGTTAATCATCTGTTTATACAATTGCTCTACGTTTTAGCACCAGTTACAACACAAATTTACCGTTTTGTTCGGAAACCAATGTTGCTGAATTAAATTCTGCCTTACAGATATTTGCTCGTGTTTTGCAATGTGTTGTGGCCAATATATTCTGTACTGTTCGTCAATTGCTAGTGTGGGTAGTTCTACGAATGACGGACCCAGAGGCAGGATAATGAGACTGGATGTGGCATCATGTCAGTTGTTCAAGGAATGTTTACATAGTAATTGCAACACTAAATATATCCTGCTAAAGTGAACCACATAACCGGTTAAAAAAAACCAGTGTAAGTGGGGCGTTAATACAACAAAGAAAAATATCCCTACCTTGACGCAATTCATGAAACCATTGCATCAGAAGTGGGAGGTATCTGGGACATGGACTATTTACTACTCCAATTGCTACTTAAATGCTTTTTGATGGCCTGTTTCATTACACCTCCCTACATATTAAGGTTTGAGGTGATGCAAATACATGCACATGCGATGTGTTCAATTTGCTTGTGTGCAGCACCCCAACCCCAATATCCTGCCATCAATCTATTGTCAATGTTTGGCAAACCTCGCACCAACAACTAAATATTTCTGTCCGCATTGTACATAGGAGTCGCTGAAATATAGGGCAGATGTTGCAAGGCAATACCATCAGAGTTATCAGTTAAAATAAAGCAAGTGTAATAGAAAATATGCAGAATTTGAAAATTAACACACGACGGATGAGTTGTATACTTTAATGTAGACGTGTATCTTTAAATCTTAATCTCACGAAAATTCTCCATCCAGTTTTGAATTTATGGATATTTTTGTTTTCTAAAATTTGTATTAAAGGTGTCTTTTTTAGAAATAAGACAACACCAAATATTATGTTATATCCTCATTAGGAGAAGTGTTATAAGTTCGGAAACAATATATGGCATTATTTTAACAAACCAAACATGTTATTTGCTTGTGTTAATTATCCCAAATATGTTATTAGTTGTAAACAAACCCAACACCTAATTTTCCCATTTTTTCTGCTTACTGCACGTTACCGCAAAAAGCACCGAGCTCTTGATGCCTCATACTAACCAGGATCAGGCGATATTGGTGTATTTTCCTTGTTGTGTCACATTTATCGCCTTTTTGCATTGAGGCAAGCATACTAACGAGATAAACAAGTGTGCATCATCTCTATAAATATCAACATTTCCTTGCCTATTCGTAAATACGACCAAATCATGCATCCAGTGCAGTTCACTTGCCAACTCTATTTCCGGTTTGTTGGGGATTCACCATTGTAATGGGATTTGGATTGGGATTAGCCGGCATTTTTGCCGATACTGCGCAGCGACATTTCTATCATTATAGCACAGGGGCACTTATGAGGTGCCCAGGGACTGAAACCGGCCGGTCCATTTTACTGACACCGACGAGTCAGGCGTAATGCTGTCCCCGTAGCCCCGAGCGTTAGGAGGAAGCCGCTACTACCAACTTTAAAGTCTTTGGTTAGACCCGGTCGGGGTTCGAACCCACGACCTCCCGATCCGCAAGCCGACGCTCTACCACCATTGTAATGGGTGCTTAGCTGTGATTTTGAAGAAACGGAATCGATGTGAAATGTTAACATTGTTCACAGCTTCATTATATTTACTATTACTAGTTATTCAGCACACATGTAAATTGCAATAATAATAATGAAGTCGAAAACAGGCGTTCCTGCATAGAGACGGAAATCCGATGTTTTCACTCCGGTTGCCAAATTCTAACTACCAAATTTCTGGTTTCCTGTGTATAATATCCAATCAAGAGCTCCGCCTATCGCAATGCAACCAGTTTATCACAACTCAAGTTGAAGACCCTTTTACAAGTTGTTCTTTGATCATGTCGTATGTCAAGCAAATGCCCCAAACCATAAACTTAAAATAAAGAGGGCGCTACTTATTCGGTCATCTCAGCGTCGTCTGGTTGTTGGAAAGGAATCTCAACTAGGCTCTGTTAGCTGCTATTCTGTTTGCCGTCTCTAGGGTCAGTCCCCAACTATCTCTATCTGCGTCTCTGAGATGTCCCTCCAATTAAGTTCACTCCTGTTTATCTGCACAGGTTTTGGTTTGAAATAGGGATGTCTGGGAATGCGTCACTTGGTAGAGAATACCTCAAGATTCGATAATATATGTTTCCCATCACCAAGATTCATAATGGAGTATGCTGAGTACATTTCTTTTGTGCACGGGTGCTGAGGCTGGTGTGTCTCCATGTGGACTTATAATAATGGCGACAGCTTGACTGACCTTGCTGATTTTGTTGGATTGGATTGGATTGGATTGTTGTTGTTTTTAAATGGGTGGTTTCGCTTGAGCACATTTTCATTTTGACGTACGTATAACGTAACTGTATTTTTATTGTATGACGCCATTAAATTGTTCTTATAAGTCATCGATTGTGTTGTTTTATTTTAAACTACTCTTTTCTCTGGAACTGTTAGTTTGCAGATACGTTATGTCCTGTACATATTGTACATATGTGGATTGTTCATTATAATTATCATTTTGTTTGTACATCGTATTCTTTTATTAGTTTTAACTCCCGATGCAGGTTCTTGCTGTTTGTTGTGTCACTTTGATAGACTATTTTATTTACACTGTTTGTTTCCTCCAAACTTACCACATCCGGGTCCACTTTATGTCCTTCGCTGACGCTTCCCATCTGCAAGTCGATGTTCGGGGAACACAAAATCAATGTTAGGCATTTCTGCCTCACTCCGGTTTCAACTTTGAAAGTCTCAATCAGTTCGTTGTTGTGGGTGGCACGGTATTACAGTTCTCTTACAGGACTTGGATGATGTGTACCAGTTTCTGTGGAACGCTGCCACTGCTACGATGCGCTGTATGATGACGCTGCGGAAGACCTTGCTTTGATAAGATGAAAATAAGAAAATATTACACAAGTGTCTTATATATAATAAAAAATCATGTTGGAACATATGAATATTACTTATTAACATTGATGGAATTACAATATACATATGTATATACAAACGAACGTAAAATGCACTGGCATATGACTCACTGTTAGTCAGCCTGTCACTTGACCGTAGTACTCGGAAAACACTTTAGACTAGTGTGGTCCGTACAGAAACATTTTATCTCCAATTTTCTGTCCAACAATATTACATGCCGAGTCATTGTCACTTGTGGGTAGACATTGTTCCCGTAATTCTTTCTGTCATAATTGAAAGACCACATTGTAATTTGTCCGGTTTAACTGTCTAATACCGTGCTCTCCGGACCTTGCCCATTGTTCCATGAAACAATCCAAAGTAAATAATCGTCAAAATAACAATAATCTTGAAAACAGTTATCAGCAAATGGACATTTTACCGGATTATTCGCCTTTTAATATTTAGTTTTAAATAGTAGGACCGCGGCCTTTGTGTTTTTTTCTTATTGTCCACATTGTTTCAGGTAGCTCCAATACATACCAGAATGGCAACCAGCGTTATCCAACTTCACTCTGGCAGCCCAATGTCTTTCATTCTTTCTTTATTTATTTTGGATCCACAGATGATAACTAATAATAGCCTTTTTATCTGATGGGTGTCAACTGATGGGTGTCAACTGATTGGTGTCAACTGTTGGGTGTCAAATGATGGGTGTCAACTTTCAACAACTTTTTCCCGAGGTACTATAAGGTAAGAAGAGTGTAAATATTTAAATAGAAAGGCAATATTGTACGGAGTCATGCACCTCTAGGAGCAAGTTGTATTTATAAGATCTCGTTTCTGGAGAAAAACTAACGTATGTTGTGTTCTGTCGACTCTCTCTGTATGCACTTCATAGTTAGATATTTTTAGAATCAGCCCGAGAAGTATGGCACCGCTTTATTACAGCCCGTTTTTTAGATGACATGACGAGTTCTTAAAATCGAATACCTGATTTTGCAAAAGAGTCACAACTTTTTGGTGTTACTTGGTTCCCCTGCAAAGCGTTAAAGATAACTTATAGTTTGGAGCACTTTTAAGACTTACTCATAACAACAGACTTCAAATGGATTTGGAGTGGCACGACGAGTACTTCGTTGTGTAATTAAAGAAATAAGAAGGTTTTCTTTCTAGAACAAAGTTTATTGCGTTTTAAATTTTCTTTAAAGCTGTTTGAAAATAAAATTAATAAACTTGAAACATGAAGCTTGCAACGCTGACATCAATGACAATACCAGTAAAACATCATTGCTACGATTAGAATTATGAATAAATCTTTTTATACATTCTTATGTATTACGCAGACAATAGACTATGACTTATTTTAAATAAATAAAATGCTTTTGAGTCAGTTTTTTCATATAATTTATTTAGGAATATTTGTTCAAAATAGTTGTACTTTAAAGCGCCTAATGGGTGACGTAACAAGGTATAAAACAAGAAGATAATAAAAACGAAAAGGTCTACAATTACAGATTTTCACTGGTGTTTTATGTAAGGTTGCATACGATTTGAAATACAATTCAACTGAACTCAACTACGCTTTTACTACTTAAATCACTACAGGTGGTATGTGGGTATAAATAATGAACATACAGTAGTCATTTTGTAGGCGAGAACACAAGAGCGATGAAACAGCCAGGGGACGAATAATTGATTTTAGTACAGACACATGAGACAGTACAAGATATAAAGTATGTTGGAATTTTGGATGGAAGTTACTGTGTTTATACAATAATAAAATTATATTGTACAAATCTTATAAAAAAGAAAAGAAAAGATATTTCTTAATTTGAAAAGGCGAGAGGATACTGCTCGAAATACGCGCTGTCTGTTTCGTGTAGGATTTAGATATAAGCAATAAAGTAATCCCAACCCGTTTTGATAAAATGTATTTGTTATGTTTTACTTAATTATATTGACAACTGATTGTTGCATCGCTTAACGACAGACGCAAGGATTATATAAATGAAACATAACACTATCTTACTCCTGTCTAAGCGAAAAGGCATACTTTCTGTAAATTTAGTCTAAGTGAATGCGTTTTGTACTTGCAAGACTTTATTAATCATGAAAAAAAAAATATAATACAGTTTATCATTTCCAAAACTATAAATAAGCAGGATATGGATCTTCGCTAAAAATAGACATTGACAACAGAGCCCTTCAGTCCCTTTGAGACGAATACACTGTTCACTGCAATCGGAACTCCTCGGGTAATTCCGTCCTCGGGACCATAGACACTATGCTCGGGACAATCATCCATCGGATGTATCTGGTGCAATGATACTTACTGAAATCACGATCGTTTTGTTCGCCGGAAATTGGAAGATGAATCTGCCTAAAATGTAGTTCGCACAAAACATAGACAATGCCATCATTTGACAGCTGGGTGTCTGCTGCGCTGGGTAAATTAAAATTGGATTATTTAAATTTGAAGCCGCCACAAACTGAAGTTTTACGGGCATTGTATTGTCGTGAGCTGTCACCCGAGCTGCCATCTTTTTTTTGACGTCTGTCTCAAAAGTAGTCCCATTTAGGGAAATGGCCGAGGTCATCCGACTTCTACATACATCCGAGAGATGATTCGTGAATTATCCGAGGTGTTCTGATTGTGTTCACGATTGTATGTTTAAAACTGTAGTGGCCCATAACGCAGATCAATCAGATTTTGATAATCCGTGATCACAAAAGTAATTGGTCAAGTAGTTAAGTCAGTTTTTGTTGTTGTTGTTGTTGTTGTTTTGTGTTGTTGTTGTTTTTTTTTTTTTTTGTAAATAGCTACCTTTGCTGCATATGCAGATAGAAGTCCCCTATTTGTAATAATGATTCGGATGGTATGCTACATTTTCCCCACAGAATTGGAGTATCAAAGAGCTATATTTTGGTATGCTACATTTTCCCCACAGAATTGGAGTATCAAAGAGCTATATTTTGCAAGACTTTTACAAGTATAAACACATGCCGAACTAACGAGTGTTTCACAATCGCTATGTCGTATTTGCGTATCTGATATATTAATAAAAATGCAATAAAGTAAGCGAGCGCATATAAAGCATGCGTACTATGTGCGGGCTCCACCCTACTGCACCCACGTACCCAAAGTATGCTGTGGGGTATATCGGCTTTGGTTGAGCCTTCGTTTCGTCACACCCACCGAACATGTGTTACCCTTACCCATATATATATAACCTCACTGTACTATTGCGCAACATAAACTTGCAAGTCATTGGCTGTTGATTTGGCTGTTAAAAGAAACTATTCACTTGTGCTATAATTAGAGAAACCTGCCAGATGTATTTGGTTTATTATGTTTAAAGTGTGCGACAGTCGTCGGTAGGAATACTTTGGTTTAAACAACACAGAAGACACCTGCACAGTCTCTAAATTATATTTTTTATCATAGTCATGTTTATACTTCAGTTTGAGCACATTGAGATAAACAATTTTGTTTATTCCGTTTACACACTGCAGATCGACAGACAGTCGCATGTCTATTTTTGTCTTTTTGTCCCATTCGGATTATTTACTCAAACCTGGCCAATCACTGACGGTTGATGATTTATAGCTTAAAAACTTACGTTTACAACGTTTTCTATTTGCAAAAAAGAACACTTGAATGTCGTCAGCCAAAAAATAAATAACGGTTATAAATATTTAACAATGGGTTTACAATGTTTAATGTAACGACACTGCGTTTCCAAATGTTTGGTTTGAAAATTATTTATTGCAGCTCAAAACCAGCCCATACGAAAATGTAAACAGGTATCTAGCTGTTTGGTTTACAATTTTTTATTGTCCGATCGTAAGGACAACTGAACTTTTAATATCTGCTTTTTTCTTTGCTTGACATTTTGGACATGTACCCTATACAAAAGTTATGCGTGGAAATTGTACAATTTAATGTATATTTATTGATGCATGCATGCTTCATGTATATGGAGTTGAAAGTCGGTCAGTTA
Organism: Sinonovacula constricta; assembly: GCA_007844125.1. NCBI lineage: Eukaryota > Metazoa > Mollusca > Bivalvia > Cardiida > Solecurtidae > Sinonovacula > Sinonovacula constricta. The sequence continues at coordinate 6,683,124 of CM017565.1, forward strand.
CTACATGTGACAAGACGGTGTTTGCGGTAGCACTATTTGTCTTTAGCCAATTCTAATGTTTAAACAATAATTGATTGCCTTTAATTTGATTGCAATAGTGTTCTCAATAGTAAATGCATTTGTGAGTTTGGAATTCTTTATGAGCCATTTTAGGACATTCTCAAATATGTGTCTATAAGCCGACGTCAGAGAATACTTTCGGTATTTAACAAAAGCTATTAAAGTTCATGAAGTCGTTGTAAGTAAATTTTGATAGAGTCGCTTACAATGATTAAATGTATCTTATTTTATCGTTTTCTACCGAAAGATTGTCACGATTAAATGTGAAAAACGCCGCTGGTTTTGTGATTGAAGTTAATGAGAACTACAAGCTTTGACTGAATAACTGTCAGCAGATCTATAGTTTGCAGAAGGTATACTACGTGTGTAACTATTTCGGTGAATGTATAAACATAACTGTAAACATATTTGTCAAATGATCTTCGCACGACTGTTTATTGTTCAAGGAAAACATGTGGCAAATTAACCGAATTATAAACGTATATGTGTTGTTTTCATAATTTTCGAACATATTTACATTTAAGCAAACACTGTGTGAACTTAAAATATTTACCAGTCAAGGTTGACCATCAAATTTGTCTGTCAGCATAAACAGCACTTCTATCAGTAAACAGCTGGATTAGTCACGTGACCAGTTTATTCTTATCGCATCTGCATATGGCTGGGACACAAACAACTTATTTACCGAGGTGGGGTGAAGGCACGTCAGGTAGGATTACTACTTGTCGTTGTAGAGCTGAGTAAGGACCCGGAACCTCTGATAGATAAGCTGACCCAGAAAACAGACATTTCAGTGAACATGGACAAGGTCGTCGGATTCACGTACCGCCGGGCAAAGGGTAGAATCGTGACCGAGAAAGTACACTGGCGGCCCGGGATTCTGAATGTTCTAGAATCTAAATAAGATCATGTTTAGTACATGAACTGTAATCCGTTCAATAATGGATGTCAACAAAAAGTTCTTACAGAATTAAGCTTTAGTATGAAACCAAAGGTGCCGCATCATTCTGCACAGTCGACTTAAATTCGTGTTAGGTCATGTGCCATGGTACAGATACAGGGGGTCCCTGGGTTCGATCCCGGGTCTGTTACTTATTATGTCAGATGTTCACGGTGTGTTATTCCCAATGACCGAAGTCTCCAAATATCTTTAACATTAATTAATAAAGTGTATATCAGTGTAACCAATTCCTCATTCTGTAGTGTGTAACATTGAATGTATGCTAAGATATAAAGTTAACAATAAAAAAAGTTAAATGCATTTAAGATTCGCATTCAGGATGGTGCATCAAGCGTGCATTGAATGCGTCATGGCCGAGAGGTCAGCAATTTTTATCGAGGCAGTGGCTTCCCGCTATCCTTGACGATCGAATTATTTGAGTAAATTTTGAAGGTTTTATAATATTAGCTGCTGAAAGTCGTGACCTGTGTTCTCTGGATAACCAGTAGTCCATTGGCGGACACCTCTGGCCAGATATATGACCACCGGTCACTCACGAGGAAAGCTGACTCGGCCGTTCACAACGATTATTTGAACAATAGATTTAACATAACTGTGTCACCAGAGTGGTGTTCCTGAACGATGATGGGCATGTCTAAATAGATAGTTTCCATGTGATGTCATAGGCACTGATAAGACAGTTTAATGCAGTCATCTTTAAAGGCAGAAGCTAATGCAGGCCGAAATCTGGATATATGTGCTGTATTAAACTCACCACTGTTGTTGTTTTTTCAGGCTATTTTACTATTTAGTTTAAAATGTAAAAATACAACCAAAAATGCACTGTTGTTTAAGGATGAGGCAATAATTTCATTTATTTCTGTGTATTAGTTCTTTGTGCATTTATCAATTTTAAAAATATTGCATTCTAAAAATATGAATTTCAAGACCTTTCCAATGGTGTATAGCCTTTAATTTTTGGACCACAAATGAAGAAGTTACAAGAAAATAAATTTTACGCTTCTATACAATTCATCTGAAATTCCCTTGAAGTTGCCATCAAAGATACCAAGATAGGGGATCATCACTGATGTGGAAATTATCTATATAGTCTCTTTTCGTCTAAATATAACATTACACGCACGCACGCACACACGGACGCACACACACACACAAACACACACACACACATATACCCCTTCCCTTCCGTTGTCATAGCCTTTATATCAAAACTAAAGGCGTCAAGCACACGGTAGATAAGAAATTGAGTACAATGGGTCGACCGAATTATCGGACGGTGGGGTGGGTGAGGCTGTGAGTCAGCTCTAGGCAGCGACAGTAGAGACCTGTTTTCAAACTGGCTCGATCCACACTCGGTGATCTTCCCAATCTCCAACGCAGTGATCTCCCCCTTTCAGTAAGGAGAATCTCTGCCACCACACAGAAATCCTTCCAGATCTGGAAGGATTTGATTTTTTTACTTTCACTTTTTGTTCAGTGAAATGACAATCGGAATGAATGTGTATGTTAGAAAAACGACTAACAATAGATGAAAAAACAAATTCTAACGATAAGTAAAAAAAAAGAATGTATTTGTCACTACATTCGTAACAACTCGGACATTTCCGTCCTTTCGCCGAGGGCAAAATTTCAGTGTTACACCGGTTCACGTGATTTTGTATGATGGCAGTGGTTTTAAGCCAGCGTAGCGATGTCGTTAACCCTGTGCGGAGTTTGTGATCTTCCTTGTTTGTTCAGGGTTATGCTTCAATCGGGACCCCTCGGCGATTTCTTCGGATTTCTTATTTTCCGAGAGTTACGGAAATGGCCGAGTTGTTACGATTGGGTTATGCTTGTTCTTAATTAAGTATATTAAATCCAGATTCCGATCAACAAGACAATAAAACAACAAGTATGTGCCCGGATTTCAGTTCGTTTATTAATATGAAAGACAAACCTTAGTCTGCAGCATCATCAATTAACATTTATGCTATTGTTTACGATTTCTATTGTCAAACAATTAGGGTAGTGTTCAAAATCAAATTTACTTGGAGTTTATGCAGAAACTTGGCCCAAATTCCACAAAACGGTTGTAAGAATTAGATATTGTCTAGTGTATTTGATGTAGGCAAACTTTCGGATACCACCTTTTAAGCCAAACCCGGTATGGGGGCAGTGTCGCAAGGGTAAATTTCGGAAGCACCGAGGATTGACCCTGCATGACATTGACTACCCGCGGTCAGTAAATGCCTGGGGAAAAGTATTGCATGTACAGAAGCAAATATGTCTGCTAAAGAAGACTAGACTTGCCAACTCTATTTCCGGTTTGTTGGGGATTCACCATTGTAATGGGATTTGGATTGGGATTAGCCGGCATTTTTGCCGATACTGCGCAGCGACATTTCTATCATTATAGCACAGGGGCACTTATGAGGTGCCCAGGGACTGAAACCGGCCGGTCCATTTTACTGACACCGACGAGTCAGGCGTAATGCTGTCCCCGTAGCCCCGAGCGTTAGGAGGAAGCCGCTACTACCAACTTTAAAGTCTTTGGTTAGACCCGGTCGGGGTTCGAACCCACGACCTCCCGATCCGCAAGCCGACGCTCTACCACCATTGTAATGGGTGCTTAGCTGTGATTTTGAAGAAACGGAATCGATGTGAAATGTTAACATTGTTCACAGCTTCATTATATTTACTATTACTAGTTATTCAGCACACATGTAAATTGCAATAATAATAATGAAGTCGAAAACAGGCGTTCCTGCATAGAGACGGAAATCCGATGTTTTCACTCCGGTTGCCAAATTCTAACTACCAAATTTCTGGTTTCCTGTGTATAATATCCAATCAAGAGCTCCGCCTATCGCAATGCAACCAGTTTATCACAACTCAAGTTGAAGACCCTTTTACAAGTTGTTCTTTGATCATGTCGTATGTCAAGCAAATGCCCCAAACCATAAACTTAAAATAAAGAGGGCGCTACTTATTCGGTCATCTCAGCGTCGTCTGGTTGTTGGAAAGGAATCTCAACTAGGCTCTGTTAGCTGCTATTCTGTTTGCCGTCTCTAGGGTCAGTCCCCAACTATCTCTATCTGCGTCTCTGAGATGTCCCTCCAATTAAGTTCACTCCTGTTTATCTGCACAGGTTTTGGTTTGAAATAGGGATGTCTGGGAATGCGTCACTTGGTAGAGAATACCTCAAGATTCGATAATATATGTTTCCCATCACCAAGATTCATAATGGAGTATGCTGAGTACATTTCTTTTGTGCACGGGTGCTGAGGCTGGTGTGTCTCCATGTGGACTTATAATAATGGCGACAGCTTGACTGACCTTGCTGATTTTGTTGGATTGGATTGGATTGGATTGTTGTTGTTTTTAAATGGGTGGTTTCGCTTGAGCACATTTTCATTTTGACGTACGTATAACGTAACTGTATTTTTATTGTATGACGCCATTAAATTGTTCTTATAAGTCATCGATTGTGTTGTTTTATTTTAAACTACTCTTTTCTCTGGAACTGTTAGTTTGCAGATACGTTATGTCCTGTACATATTGTACATATGTGGATTGTTCATTATAATTATCATTTTGTTTGTACATCGTATTCTTTTATTAGTTTTAACTCCCGATGCAGGTTCTTGCTGTTTGTTGTGTCACTTTGATAGACTATTTTATTTACACTGTTTGTTTCCTCCAAACTTACCACATCCGGGTCCACTTTATGTCCTTCGCTGACGCTTCCCATCTGCAAGTCGATGTTCGGGGAACACAAAATCAATGTTAGGCATTTCTGCCTCACTCCGGTTTCAACTTTGAAAGTCTCAATCAGTTCGTTGTTGTGGGTGGCACGGTATTACAGTTCTCTTACAGGACTTGGATGATGTGTACCAGTTTCTGTGGAACGCTGCCACTGCTACGATGCGCTGTATGATGACGCTGCGGAAGACCTTGCTTTGATAAGATGAAAATAAGAAAATATTACACAAGTGTCTTATATATAATAAAAAATCATGTTGGAACATATGAATATTACTTATTAACATTGATGGAATTACAATATACATATGTATATACAAACGAACGTAAAATGCACTGGCATATGACTCACTGTTAGTCAGCCTGTCACTTGACCGTAGTACTCGGAAAACACTTTAGACTAGTGTGGTCCGTACAGAAACATTTTATCTCCAATTTTCTGTCCAACAATATTACATGCCGAGTCATTGTCACTTGTGGGTAGACATTGTTCCCGTAATTCTTTCTGTCATAATTGAAAGACCACATTGTAATTTGTCCGGTTTAACTGTCTAATACCGTGCTCTCCGGACCTTGCCCATTGTTCCATGAAACAATCCAAAGTAAATAATCGTCAAAATAACAATAATCTTGAAAACAGTTATCAGCAAATGGACATTTTACCGGATTATTCGCCTTTTAATATTTAGTTTTAAATAGTAGGACCGCGGCCTTTGTGTTTTTTCTTATTGTCCACATTGTTTCAGGTAGCTCCAATACATACCAGAATGGCAACCAGCGTTATCCAACTTCACTCTGGCAGCCCAATGTCTTTCATTCTTTCTTTATTTATTTTGGATCCACAGATGATAACTAATAATAGCCTTTTTATCTGATGGGTGTCAACTGATGGGTGTCAACTGATTGGTGTCAACTGTTGGGTGTCAAATGATGGGTGTCAACTTTCAACAACTTTTTCCCGAGGTACTATAAGGTAAGAAGAGTGTAAATATTTAAATAGAAAGGCAATATTGTACGGAGTCATGCACCTCTAGGAGCAAGTTGTATTTATAAGATCTCGTTTCTGGAGAAAAACTAACGTATGTTGTGTTCTGTCGACTCTCTCTGTATGCACTTCATAGTTAGATATTTTTAGAATCAGCCCGAGAAGTATGGCACCGCTTTATTACAGCCCGTTTTTTAGATGACATGACGAGTTCTTAAAATCGAATACCTGATTTTGCAAAAGAGTCACAACTTTTTGGTGTTACTTGGTTCCCCTGCAAAGCGTTAAAGATAACTTATAGTTTGGAGCACTTTTAAGACTTACTCATAACAACAGACTTCAAACGGATTTGGAGTGGCACGACGAGTACTTCGTTGTGTAATTAAAGAAATAAGAAGGTTTTCTTTCTAGAACAAAGTTTATTGCGTTTTAAATTTTCTTTAAAGCTGTTTGAAAATAAAATTAATAAACTTGAAACATGAAGCTTGCAACGCTGACATCAATGACAATACCAGTAAAACATCATTGCTACGATTAGAATTATGAATAAATCTTTTTATACATTCTTATGTATTACGCAGACAATAGACTATGACTTATTTTAAATAAATAAAATGCTTTTGAGTCAGTTTTTTCATATAATTTATTTAGGAATATTTGTTCAAAATAGTTGTACTTTAAAGCGCCTAATGGGTGACGTAACAAGGTATAAAACAAGAAGATAATAAAAACGAAAAGGTCTACAATTACAGATTTTCACTGGTGTTTTATGTAAGGTTGCATACGATTTGAAATACAATTCAACTGAACTCAACTACGCTTTTACTACTTAAATCACTACAGGTGGTATGTGGGTATAAATAATGAACATACAGTAGTCATTTTGTAGGCGAGAACACAAGAGCGATGAAACAGCCAGGGGACGAATAATTGATTTTAGTACAGACACATGAGACAGTACAAGATATAAAGTATGTTGGAATTTTGGATGGAAGTTACTGTGTTTATACAATAATAAAATTATATTGTACAAATCTTATAAAAAAGAAAAGAAAAGATATTTCTTAATTTGAAAAGGCGAGAGGATACTGCTCGAAATACGCGCTGTCTGTTTCGTGTAGGATTTAGATATAAGCAATAAAGTAATCCCAACCCGTTTTGATAAAATGTATTTGTTATGTTTTACTTAATTATATTGACAACTGATTGTTGCATCGCTTAACGACAGACGCAAGGATTATATAAATGAAACATAACACTATCTTACTCCTGTCTAAGCGAAAAGGCATACTTTCTGTAAATTTAGTCTAAGTGAATGCGTTTTGTACTTGCAAGACTTTATTAATCATGAAAAAAAAAATATAATACAGTTTATCATTTCCAAAACTATAAATAAGCAGGATATGGATCTTCGCTAAAAATAGACATTGACAACAGAGCCCTTCAGTCCCTTTGAGACGAATACACTGTTCACTGCAATCGGAACTCCTCGGGTAATTCCGTCCTCGGGACCATAGACACTATGCTCGGGACAATCATCCATCGGATGTATCTGGTGCAATGATACTTACTGAAATCACGATCGTTTTGTTCGCCGGAAATTGGAAGATGAATCTGCCTAAAATGTAGTTCGCACAAAACATAGACAATGCCATCATTTGACAGCTGGGTGTCTGCTGCGCTGGGTAAATTAAAATTGGATTATTTAAATTTGAAGCCGCCACAAACTGAAGTTTTACGGGCATTGTATTGTCGTGAGCTGTCACCCGAGCTGCCATCTTTTTTTTGACGTCTGTCTCAAAAGTAGTCCCATTTAGGGAAATGGCCGAGGTCATCCGACTTCTACATACATCCGAGAGATGATTCGTGAATTATCCGAGGTGTTCTGATTGTGTTCACGATTGTATGTTTAAAACTGTAGTGGCCCATAACGCAGATCAATCAGATTTTGATAATCCGTGATCACAAAAGTAATTGGTCAAGTAGTTAAGTCAGTTTTTGTTGTTGTTGTTGTTGTTGTTGTTTTGTGTTGTTGTTGTTGTTTTTTTTTTTTTTGTAAATAGCTACCTTTGCTGCATATGCAGATAGAAGTCCCCTATTTGTAATAATGATTCGGATGGTATGCTACATTTTCCCCACAGAATTGGAGTATCAAAGAGCTATATTTTGGTATGCTACATTTTCCCCACAGAATTGGAGTATCAAAGAGCTATATTTTGCAAGACTTTTACAAGTATAAACACATGCCGAACTAACGAGTGTTTCACAATCGCTATGTCGTATTTGCGTATCTGATATATTAATAAAAATGCAATAAAGTAAGCGAGCGCATATAAAGCATGCGTACTATGTGCGGGCTCCACCCTACTGCACCCACGTACCCAAAGTATGCTGTGGGGTATATCGGCTTTGGTTGAGCCTTCGTTTCGTCACACCCACCGAACATGTGTTACCCTTACCCATATATATATAACCTCACTGTACTATTGCGCAACATAAACTTGCAAGTCATTGGCTGTTGATTTGGCTGTTAAAAGAAACTATTCACTTGTGCTATAATTAGAGAAACCTGCCAGATGTATTTGGTTTATTATGTTTAAAGTGTGCGACAGTCGTCGGTAGGAATACTTTGGTTTAAACAACACAGAAGACACCTGCACAGTCTCTAAATTATATTTTTTATCATAGTCATGTTTATACTTCAGTTTGAGCACATTGAGATAAACAATTTTGTTTATTCCGTTTACACACTGCAGATCGACAGACAGTCGCATGTCTATTTTTGTCTTTTTGTCCCATTCGGATTATTTACTCAAACCTGGCCAATCACTGACGGTTGATGATTTATAGCTTAAAAACTTACGTTTACAACGTTTTCTATTTGCAAAAAAGAACACTTGAATGTCGTCAGCCAAAAAATAAATAACGGTTATAAATATTTAACAATGGGTTTACAATGTTTAATGTAACGACACTGCGTTTCCAAATGTTTGGTTTGAAAATTATTTATTGCAGCTCAAAACCAGCCCATACGAAAATGTAAACAGGTATCTAGCTGTTTGGTTTACAATTTTTTATTGTCCGATCGTAAGGACAACTGAACTTTTAATATCTGCTTTTTTCTTTGCTTGACATTTTGGACATGTACCCTATACAAAAGTTATGCGTGGAAATTGTACAATTTAATGTATATTTATTGATGCATGCATGCTTCATGTATATGGAGTTGAAAGTCGGTCAGTTACTACATGTGACAAGACGGTGTTTGCGGTAGCACTATTTGTCTTTAGCCAATTCTAATGTTTAAACAATAATTGATTGCCTTTAATTTGATTGCAATAGTGTTCTCAATAGTAAATGCATTTGTGAGTTTGGAATTCTTTATGAGCCATTTTAGGACATTCTCAAATATGTGTCTATAAGCCGACGTCAGAGAATACTTTCGGTATTTAACAAAAGCTATTAAAGTTCATGAAGTCGTTGTAAGTAAATTTTGATAGAGTCGCTTACAATGATTAAATGTATCTTATTTTATCGTTTTCTACCGAAAGATTGTCACGATTAAATGTGAAAAACGCCGCTGGTTTTGTGATTGAAGTTAATGAGAACTACAAGCTTTGACTGAATAACTGTCAGCAGATCTATAGTTTGCAGAAGGTATACTACGTGTGTAACTATTTCGGTGAATGTATAAACATAACTGTAAACATATTTGTCAAATGATCTTCGCACGACTGTTTATTGTTCAAGGAAAACATGTGGCAAATTAACCGAATTATAAACGTATATGTGTTGTTTTCATAATTTTCGAACATATTTACATTTAAGCAAACACTGTGTGAACTTAAAATATTTACCAGTCAAGGTTGACCATCAAATTTGTCTGTCAGCATAAACAGCACTTCTATCAGTAAACAGCTGGATTAGTCACGTGACCAGTTTATTCTTATCGCATCTGCATATGGCTGGGACACAAACAACTTATTTACCGAGGTGGGGTGAAGGCACGTCAGGTAGGATTACTACTTGTCGTTGTAGAGCTGAGTAAGGACCCGGAACCTCTGATAGATAAGCTGACCCAGAAAACAGACATTTCAGTGAACATGGACAAGGTCGTCGGATTCACGTACCGCCGGGCAAAGGGTAGAATCGTGACCGAGAAAGTACACTGGCGGCCCGGGATTCTGAATGTTCTAGAATCTAAATAAGATCATGTTTAGTACATGAACTGTAATCCGTTCAATAATGGATGTCAACAAAAAGTTCTTACAGAATTAAGCTTTAGTATGAAACCAAAGGTGCCGCATCATTCTGCACAGTCGACTTAAATTCGTGTTAGGTCATGTGCCATGGTACAGATACAGGGGGTCCCTGGGTTCGATCCCGGGTCTGTTACTTATTATGTCAGATGTTCACGGTGTGTTATTCCCAATGACCGAAGTCTCCAAATATCTTTAACATTAATTAATAAAGTGTATATCAGTGTAACCAATTCCTCATTCTGTAGTGTGTAACATTGAATGTATGCTAAGATATAAAGTTAACAATAAAAAAAGTTAAATGCATTTAAGATTCGCATTCAGGATGGTGCATCAAGCGTGCATTGAATGCGTCATGGCCGAGAGGTCAGCAATTTTTATCGAGGCAGTGGCTTCCCGCTATCCTTGACGATCGAATTATTTGAGTAAATTTTGAAGGTTTTATAATATTAGCTGCTGATAGTCGTGACCTGTGTTCTCTGGATAACCAGTAGTCCATTGGCGGACACCTCTGGCCAGATATATGACCACCGGTCACTCACGAGGAAAGCTGACTCGGCCGTTCACAACGATTATTTGAACAATAGATTTAACATAACTGTGTCACCAGAGTGGTGTTCCTGAACGATGATGGGCATGTCTAAATAGATAGTTTCCATGTGATGTCATAGGCACTGATAAGACAGTTTAATGCAGTCATCTTTAAAGGCAGAAGCTAATGCAGGCCGAAATCTGGATATATGTGCTGTATTAAACTCACCACTGTTGTTGTTTTTTCAGGCTATTTTACTATTTAGTTTAAAATGTAAAAATACAACCAAAAATGCACTGTTGTTTAAGGATGAGGCAATAATTTCATTTATTTCTGTGTATTAGTTCTTTGTGCATTTATCAATTTTAAAAATATTGCATTCTAAAAATATGAATTTCAAGACCTTTCCAATGGTGTATAGCCTTTAATTTTTGGACCACAAATGAAGAAGTTACAAGAAAATAAATTTTACGCTTCTATACAATTCATCTGAAATTCCCTTGAAGTTGCCATCAAAGATACCAAGATAGGGGATCATCACTGATGTGGAAATTATCTATATAGTCTCTTTTCGTCTAAATATAACATTACACGCACGCACGCACACACGGACGCACACACACACACAAACACACACACACACATATACCCCTTCCCTTCCGTTGTCATAGCCTTTATATCAAAACTAAAGGCGTCAAGCACACGGTAGATAAGAAATTGAGTACAATGGGTCGACCGAATTATCGGACGGTGGGGTGGGTGAGGCTGTGAGTCAGCTCTAGGCAGCGACAGTAGAGACCTGTTTTCAAACTGGCTCGATCCACACTCGGTGATCTTCCCAATCTCCAACGCAGTGATCTCCCCCTTTCAGTAAGGAGAATCTCTGCCACCACACAGAAATCCTTCCAGATCTGGAAGGATTTGATTTTTTTACTTTCACTTTTTGTTCAGTGAAATGACAATCGGAATGAATGTGTATGTTAGAAAAACGACTAACAATAGATGAAAAAACAAATTCTAACGATAAGTAAAAAAAAAGAATGTATTTGTCACTACATTCGTAACAACTCGGACATTTCCGTCCTTTCGCCGAGGGCAAAATTTCAGTGTTACACCGGTTCACGTGATTTTGTATGATGGCAGTGGTTTTAAGCCAGCGTAGCGATGTCGTTAACCCTGTGCGGAGTTTGTGATCTTCCTTGTTTGTTCAGGGTTATGCTTCAATCGGGACCCCTCGGCGATTTCTTCGGATTTCTTATTTTCCGAGAGTTACGGAAATGGCCGAGTTGTTACGATTGGGTTATGCTTGTTCTTAATTAAGTATATTAAATCCAGATTCCGATCAACAAGACAATAAAACAACAAGTATGTGCCCGGATTTCAGTTCGTTTATTAATATGAAAGACAAACCTTAGTCTGCAGCATCATCAATTAACATTTATGCTATTGTTTACGATTTCTATTGTCAAACAATTAGGGTAGTGTTCAAAATCAAATTTACTTGGAGTTTATGCAGAAACTTGGCCCAAATTCCACAAAACGGTTGTAAGAATTAGATATTGTCTAGTGTATTTGATGTAGGCAAACTTTCGGATACCACCTTTTAAGCCAAACCCGGTATGGGGGCAGTGTCGCAAGGGTAAATTTCGGAAGCACCGAGGATTGACCCTGCATGACATTGACTACCCGCGGTCAGTAAATGCCTGGGGAAAAGTATTGCATGTACAGAAGCAAATATGTCTGCTAAAGAAGACTAGACGTGTCAATTGATTCCAAGCAAATATGTCTGCTAAAGAAGACTAGACGTGTCAATTGATTCCAAGCAAATATGTCTGCTAAAGAAGACTAGACGTGTCAATTGATTCCAAGCAAATATGTCTGCTAAAGAAGACTAGACGTGTCAATTGATTCCAGATGTTTCATATGTTAACATTTAAATGTAAACATTCTGTGACTCCCTACCTAGATTTGCAATCGGTATTTAGATTCAGATCATAGATGTATGGTGTTGACTAAATTAATCAAAGCGATTGTCGCGGAGCCGTTTACTATAGTTAGTCTTCTTGGGAATTGTTTTTGAACGCAGTGTATTTTGGTCGTGTCCGGTAGCACTTTTGAGCAATTCTTTTAAACTTATTTTAGTTAAAATAAAATTATACGAAAAATAGTGTAGTATTGTATGTGTTAATATAATTGTTTCTAACATCGGATGTTAGTGACATTGTTGTAGCTTTTGTCCCAATGTATAATTTATATTTAGAAGAGGTGGTTGTTTTGCAGATGACGACTCGCCTGCTTTCCAGTGTGTAATCGATTTACCACGGAAAATTTACAGTGGCTATAATTTGCTTGCCTGTAGACTATAATCGCTAACACGGTAAAAAAATCACCGCTCAAATAGCGCTTTGATCTAATACAGGCTAGAGACATCTCACACAACACAAACGTATTTCGACTTGTCATTGCCATCGACAAAACATATTTTTTTACAATTAATATAATTTATTAACTTTTTTAAAAAATCTGAATTGCCGACGAATACGCTCTTTGACACCGCCTCATGGGTTCAAATCTTCAGTCGAACAAGCTGAAAACTTTAGTGTAATTCGGTCTTCAAGCAGATTAATGAAACGTCCGAGTGGGCAGGCGTTTTAGGCATCGTCATTTAGGTCTTATGTCTTTTGAGTCACTGGACATTTAGACCACGAACGTTTGATTTACAGTCTTTGAGAATTGTTAATTGATGCCACTGGTCGTTTGACTAGGCGTGTTTTTGTCACTATTGGGATCATAGTCGTAACACCTAAACGTCTAGGACAATAATGTCTGAACCCTGACTATCTGACATAAGGACATCTGACGTTTATGGCCTTTGAAATTTGGGCAATGCGCGTTTTGTCACTTAACGGTGGTATCCGATCCAATCAATGTTTTGACGGATTAAATTGATTTCCTGAGTAATGATAAAAATAGAGAAAAGACGCAAAAACTAGTTTACCTAGAAATAATTCCAGACCACCAACAAAATGATATACTATCGTTATATGTATTTGATATCAGTTAATTGTCCGATGCCACCTTTATTAAATTGAATCTGTTTTGGGTGTGTATGCTGTTGTTTTTCTTCAAAATATTATCATACAATTCAAATTGACAAGCACGTGAGCATTCAGAAGTAGCGAACATTGCATTTTCTTGTGATACTTAGATTTTAGTGACCATTGTAATAAATGTGAGCCTATACGTGTATTTATTTTACTTGATGATATTGAAATGCTGACTGACCTACATAGGTATACTAATGTAATTTACGTAGGGGTGTTTCTGCCGGATTTGTACTTTTGAAATCGGTGATAGATCGATGGATGTCATACAACTTTTCGCGTTGCATAATCTTTAGCCACTGAATAACGTTTAACAATCAAACATAAAAATATATTTTCCGAATGCAACAACTTGTGTCTTCAAATCTGCGTGTATAATTGTTTGAACAAATGCTGTAGATCTAACATCACAAATTACTCTTTTCTCTTTTCATATTCGGTGTTTCTTAAAGGCTAAACCTTGACATACGCGGGTCGTTGGAAAGTACCGATAGTTAAAAATAGCACCACTGTATAACATCGGTGTATATTTTTAGAATTGGATCACGATATCTGATTGGACTATACTAATCCTCTCCACAGATGTCGGCCGAGTATAGTAAACAATCTATAGTGTTGACTGTGTTGTTGTTAGGCTGGGATATATCTGGTCTGTGCCAGTTTCTTGTGTTTGCAAACACGTTTGTACCTATTGTCGTTGTGACGTCACACGTTGCTGCAGGCACCATTGAGTAGCACGAGACAACTGTTGTTGTTTTTTGTTTTGTTTTTAAATGTGTTGCCAGTCATATGACGATCAACGCCAAGGTAATCGCAACCGTACACATCCTTCTGGTTATTTCTCTTGCAATGCCACTTGAAAGGCCTCTACATATTTGAAATGAAAAGCCACAAAATGCCACATACTTGACACCCGCAAAAACGTTAATTTTGAATAGATTACTAGATCTTGATATTATTAAATCGCCAAATTAATATTATTCCGACACAATTATTATTATAGCAAATAAAAAAACAGCTTAAACTAAGCTCATTTAAAGGCAGGTTGTTATTTGTGTTATATTTAAAGAATTTATGCAAAATGTAATTCACCATAAACTTAAACTAAACCTTAAAAGTAAGCGGGTTCTTTCAGGCGAATTATACACAAATAATTATGTATATGTGGCATAAATAAAAAGGTCATTGCGCTGCACGTAAATAGATGTCTCCCAAGGTTACTATTGAGGTTGCGATTTCATCATCAACTATGTGAGGGTCCCGGCTGCAGAGTGGATGAATATAAGAGCTTGTACGTCTTCTTTCAATGATTGAAGATTCCCGTTTGTATACATACTATCGAATGAAAGAACATACCTAAGAGCGTTAGCAAGCTAACGAAATATTGCATCACCCAGTGTGAAAGAGGTGGGAGGGGTATTCACAGCAACATAGCCTACCATTCCGCACCAGCCTAGTCTACAATTCTTGTTTCTAATCAAGATACGAGCATAAGCAAACATTTGCAACACTGTATTATCCGCCCTAGATTGACAAAAAAACAACAAAAAAAACAACAACAAAAAACATCATTGGGTTAAAATAATTTAATTGAAGATCTAGATTTAGAATTGGACTTCGGTGGCCTTTTAATACTGTTTTCCATGTTTCATGCATATATAATATTGGAGAAAACATATCGTTATATGTGATTTGAAAATATATGAGTGTGGAACAATCGGACACTCCGATATCAGTTATCCAATAACAAAAAAAAAAAAAAAAAAAAAAAAACAATAGCTAAGAAACAGCAGTTAAATATCAGAATACATTTTTTTCTTTCCTTTTTATACGAACATAACGCATGGATACGTTAAGAAAACGAAATATAACTGGTGTCAGCAATAAATAAAGTAAGCATACAAATTGCATCCAATGTAATTTTCAAAATAACGCGTTTTTACCTGTTTTGGTTTTCGACGTTATCACATTGAACAATGTCTAACTTCGATATAAGATGTGCTAATTGCTTAATTTCGCTGATTTATATCTGTTGCTGTCGAAAAGCCAATCCTATATTTGTGTGCTATATATTACAGGCGGCACTGAGATGAATTAAGGTACAATGTGATTTAAGTATATGAGTCATGATCCCCATCAGACGTGACTTATTGGAAACGCCTAGAAACCATAGAATTGCAGTACTAATTATGAGCCCAACCAGACGATGTATGGCTTTGGATTCGTACCTGAATCAAGCCGCATTGCCTACCATTTTCTGTGGTGTTTATAATTAGCATTGTATTCTTTTGCACTTTGATTATAACGTTTGTTTTTCTTTTATGTTCATTGATTATTATTGTTCTCTTAAGAACTCTAATGTTGCTATAATCGGTACGACCAGTCATGAAAGTACTTGGTTGAAGTAATGAAAGAAGTGATGTAGAGACGCAGACGTCTATCTCAATGTCGATGTCAGCCCTGGGGTCACCTCCATTACAGGCATTTGCCCTTGCGGATGTCGACAGACTCCGAAACTTTCCACTCCTGTTGTTTATTGATTTGGGCTAAAATGACCATTGCTTATACAGGTGCCGCGTACTATACACACAACTATCGAGAGGAAGATTTTCATCGATAATTTTTCAGGGTCGAGAACATAATCACTATGCTTCGTTGTGACAAACAGCAGATTATAAACGTCTTTTTCAGTTATTGAAAAATTCCGTGTTGGCGCTCATTTCCGAGTTGATTTATCCTTAACCTGCCAACCACTGATCAAACATTATCCAATCGGCTGGAAGCTGTCTGATCAACTTCTGCAATTTTTGCTGTATATACATATATGATTTTAACTGTGTTGAATACGTATAACATTAAAAGGTTTTAAACAAAACATGCAATGGACTGAATCAGTTCTCGTGTTACTGACACATTGACACTAGTTCGTTCCAGAATTTATTCAATCATACTTAGTGTGCATCAAACGTAAGAGCCACGTTCTATTCTCTGAACCTAATTAGTCGCCCAGTGTAATATATGTGTGTATACACAATACAATTAAATTTAAAACTATAAATGTCCATGCGGTGACAAACAAAACATTCGGAATAATAACAGAACAGAACAGAAATTTTATTTAAATTTGTACATATAGTATTGTACATCATCTTTGCAACATATAAACATATAAATAGCAAATAACCTGTAGCATCAACACACAATCTAAGTCTATTACAAAAACCAAATGCGACAGCAATAATGCGTATTGCTAGACCAGCAGCAAATAGTGCATATCCTAATCATAATGTTAGATAATAATTTTAACAGAATTTGCTTTGCATTTTTAAGAACACAAAAATGCTTTCACTTACTTCGTGAACGAATGTATAACATTGTTTCAGAACGGGTTAAACGAAAGACTAATATGTGAACGTGTAGGCGTTGTAGGTTAGCGCCTGGGGGTTACGGCGCATAAAGGGTAGTGTGTAGGGGTGGGGGCCCTTCTCTCTGGAGAGGTCAATGACCATTGAGTGGACCAGTTCCGACCAAGATAAACTGGTCAGGTAACCGGACTGGTCAAGCTGTGAATATAGTAAATAACCTAAAGGGCTATTAGTAACTGGCCATAACAACCGATCAAATATAAACGATTTCTACAAATCAATTGTTGAATTATTGTTTCCACAACTACATCTTAGCGAAAAAAGCAGCAATAAATTACAAAAGAAAGTTTTGCCATCGACAGGCAAATAAAACTTAAATATGTCATAAACGAGCAAAATTTTGCTGTTTTCTGTGTTGTTTTTCGTGCGTGTGTTTTTTGTATTGAAACCTCAAGTTAAGTATTGATGTTTGTGTGTGTGTGTTGGGGGGGAAGGGGGCAGCAGGCAGGTGACACAAAAACTAATTTTGACAATTAAATTTTACTGTGGTGATTAAAACAGGCAATTGTTGTGTCCCAGTTTGCAGACACTGAGTGTTATATATTCTTTGTGATGCGATAAATATGTGTGACACCTTACTTCTACACATACTTAAATTGCATCGACAACAACTTGTCGGAATGACCGATTTAAGTGTATCTTGCTATATTTTTTCCTGTTTATGCGCACAAGTACGAAAAAGTGATGTCCCGCTAGTGGATCTATATATAGCTGCAAAGCTCTCAACAATGTTGGGTACGCTTCACCGGTTTACTCTAACTACATGTATCAGTGACGTAGGCTAAGGCCTGTGGTATAAATAGACAGAATCAGCCCCATCGATCCACACACATATTTCTGTTATGGAATCGGAGAGTCACTAGCTCAACTAGCAAACGGAGACGGAGTAACGCACAAAGATGGGTGTTGACAATATTATACGTAGTCAAAATATGGATACGTAAGTATTTCATTTATTTATCTTCTTATTTGAATTTGTTGCGTATGTTATCTTTTTGTCTTGGCAATTTAAACTCTTGGCAATTTTAAACGATTTCACATCGTTTTTTTATTAAAGGACGCACTTGTTTAAATGTGGCTTAGTATCGCTCTCAGGGGTTCAAAAGAAATGGTTAGCTGATAAAAGGATAGTTTATCAGACATGTTTGTACTTTTGTTATCTTTTGGACTTAATTCGATAGAAATGTTTACCTGATGCGATAATACAGTCTGTATCATGATTCGTGAGTTTTTATCTATCGCACAAGCTTACTAGATTGTGGGAGTGACTTTTTCTAGCTGTCGCAACTGTTTATTTTTTATTAACGTCATGGGAACAAAATCATGGAGAAAAGAAAGATTTATGAAAGTAGATATATCACATTTTTATATGAAACATAGAAACGCCGAAAATATTACATTCATCTGTTCATATTTTAGATATTGACATATATATATATATGTTCATATTTTAGATATTGACATATATATATTTGCTAATGCACTACGTCGATACTAGATTAATGTTATCTTTCACAATAAACTTTTTATCATAAAGCGAATAAATTAACGTGTCTATAATTTCCTCGATAAAGGTCGTTGTTTGCATAGTTTTCTTCTTTGTATTGTGTGTTAAACGCTTCGATTGGTTTGAATTTTTCGATTTTCGATCAACAGGGTTTTTTGTAAATTTCCGTACGCCAATCATTGCTACATTTGACCTAGAATCTGGTCATTCAATCAGCTGTTCGCGATGACGTAGCTGAGTGGGCGCTGTCTCTTTCAACCAATCACATCATTGCACCGAACACACCCTCTTGCAAAATACAACCTTGACATTGTGTGTCGCAACCAATCAGAAGGGGCCGTTGAGACACACCACCGGGCAGCTACGGTACGTCTACGGGGTTGGTCTCGCAAACAAATAATATCTTGCACGTAGTCGTTGAGGAACTGTCGTTGTAGACTGACGCTTCGTAAATAGGGTCTTCAGTTAATAATAATAAATTGAATTGCGATAAGAGTGTGTCATCTAGAAAGTTGATCAACTTAAGTTTATTATTCTTAGCTGAGCGTTCTTAAGCGGTTATAAAATTGCACTTGAAGCCGGTATGCAATGGTTGGTGTCACGAGAATTCTAAGGTATCATTTTCCATCATTTGCACTTTCCTATTTTACTTATTAGTTTCTTACATTTTCACATTCAGTCTTTCAATTTGCTGTTTCTTGATCATTGTCGCAGAGATCCTTTTTTTGTAGACAGTGACGTTATATTTATTGAACTCATGACATGACGAGAACAGCTGATCGACATGATGTAGCCCTCGTGGTTATTTATAGACATTTGTGCAACAATTGATAAAAGAAGACTTACTTATTTAAAGAATAGACATGGATGAATAAATAATCTGTCCGATCAGTATTCATTAATTACAATAGTGCTGATGACAGTTGAAGCCAATATTGTAATTTTCATAAGTCAAAAATGTATGCGGTTCAAGATCACATTGATTTTTAAAACATGACGCAATGGCCATGCGATGATTGCTGCCATGGGGAAAGTAAATAAAATATATTATTGATTTAAGAAATTTTAAAATAAAACTTTTGTTGTTGTTGTTTTTTACTTCTTTAATACCCTTTATAACCTGAATACAACCGTACAAATGCACTTTGGATATCGTCATACGATGGTCATGTAGTGATCATGATGCAATGGTCATGTAGTGATCATGATATGATGGTTATGTAGCATAGATAACATGATGGAAATGTTTCTGCAGTTCAAGGATAGTGTTGTCATGTGACAGCATTTGATAACTCTCCAGTAGAAACATGGTTTCCCCTTAACCCTCTGTTCCATACGAATGGATCTGCATGACCATAAGACTGATGTCATAATTTATCGGTTTCCTTTTTTGTGTGTATGGTCTGCTGTGGATCAAAGGTTTGCTATCGATTGCTGAAAGTGTAAACAAAATGGTAATAAAAAAATTGTAATCTTTGTTAAGGCTGTAAAGTCTCTTAAGGTTGCTAACCAACTGGTTGACCTTTGTTATCTTAGGTGGCCCCTTTCTATTAAGAGTTCATGGCCTAAATTGCTTATGCAACAACTTTACATTATGTAAGAAATCCCATCTTTTCAAATGAAAGAATTTTTTTTATATATAAGACATCTAGTAGTTTAAATATAACTTGTGTATAACATAATGAATATCAGATATGATAAACACATTGATTAAATAAAACTGTACATGAATTAATGACTCCATAGTATTAAGAGTTAGCACAATAGCTATTTATTCACAAAACTGGGAACACAAGCCATACCCATGACATTGGGAACTTTTGCAAGCGAAACATGCTGCAATGTCAATTTTTCAACAGATAACCTGTTTTTCCTAATATACCTGGGTATTTAAAACGGTTTATATAGATTTGGGCATTTTATTTTTTTGTTTTTGATTTGCGGTGGAGGCGGGGGAAGAAAAACACTTATGTTTTCCAGTCTGTAAAAAATTGGGAAAATTTCCCCAAAGCTGCTTTAAAATACCAAGCAAGTTTCACACAACAGAACAAAGAAAGTTCAGCCAAAATGATTCCACTGTTCTTATAGTTGCCAAAGATGCATAAGCAAAATTTCCAGATACTTAACAGAGAGCTCCCTGTGGAAGCTGGCTGATCACAATCCTTACTATTTTTCTAATCTTCAGTAATCAATGTTTAGTAGGTAAATAGTTAACAGTTGTTTTATTCATGTTTCGTGTTAGATGTACAAATTATTGGACACAAGCACAATTCCATTTTAAAGAAGACCTGAATAATGTTATGACCACATGTTCCATTTCAGATTTGCATCCAACTTCCTGAAGGAAGCCGCCTCCTCCACGAAGCATGCTTCAAAGATCGAGCCCCGGTCATATGAAGTCCTGTACGGCAACTTCAACAGGCTGCCAAGTAGGGTGCGATTGTTTGTAGAAGAGAATGTCAAAGTGTGTCAGCCTGATGCCATCCACATTTGTGATGGTACTGAGAAGGAGAACGAGCTGCTCACATACCTGCTTCAGAGGGATGGAACAATCAAACGCCTGCCAAAATATGAGAACTGGTTAGTAATGTTTAAGTTTATTTTACTGACATAGTATGTGTCTTTGTAATGTTTGTTGCAATTCATTTAAACATAAAGTATTTGTATAATTAATGATCATTATTATGACAAGATTTTATATGTGCGTTTCTACATTTAATGTAATGACAAACAGCTGTTTGATAAAAGCTAACAAATGTTTTAGCTGGCTGACCACTACAGACCCCAGAGATGTAGCACGTGTTGAGAGCAAGACATTCATCTCTACACAGGAAAAAAGCGACACAGTGCC
The DNA here is from genome assembly GCA_007844125.1 of Sinonovacula constricta. Lineage (NCBI taxonomy): Eukaryota > Metazoa > Mollusca > Bivalvia > Cardiida > Solecurtidae > Sinonovacula > Sinonovacula constricta. Next base: position 6,704,549 of record CM017565.1, read on the forward strand.
TCGAATCAAGGATGGTGTATTGGGAGCTCTTGGCAACTGGATGTCACCAGAGAAAATGAAAGAGACACTTTATCACCGGTTCCCTGGCTGCATGAAGGGACGCACCATGTATGTGATACCATTCAGCATGGGTCCTATTGGTTCTCCGCTTGCCAAGACTGGTATCCAGTTGACCGACTCTGCATATGTGGTAGTGAGCATGAGGATCATGACTCGTATGGGCACAAAGGTTCTTGACAATTTGAAGGATGGAGACTTCATCAAGTGTCTGCACTCTGTTGGCCAGCCCCTGCCTCTTCCAGGTCAGTCTTCAGGTTTGACTCAATCCTGAGATTAAACTGTTGACATATTGTTACCATACAGAACATGAAAACTGTAAGTTGATATTACCTAAGTCATAAGATTTCAACTAATCATGGAATAAATAATAGTAATTATTGTTTATGCCATGTTACAATTCCAGTAGTGTGTGACAGGAATATTACAATGCACAACTTATTTTACAGAGGATGTTATTAGCTCTTGGCCTTGCAATCCCAAAGAAACCATCATAGCCCATCTCCCAGAGCGCAACGAAATCTGCTCCTTCGGTAGTGGGTATGGAGGTAACTCTCTCTTGGGGAAGAAATGTTTGGCACTACGTCTTGGTTCAATCCTTGGTCGCAGAGAAGGATGGCTTGCTGAACACATGCTGGTATGTACATTTCTTCAATTGAGTAGTGTCAAGAATATTTTGATGTATTTGATTAATGGCTAAAAGGATTGAAAGTCCATTTGTAAAATAACATTCTGATCAATGAATGTCCACTTTTGATATATTTATCTTCATTTTTGAAACTTGTCATAAAATTGAGATTATTTGTGATCAACCCTTTCTTGATTTTGAAACTTTAAACAAAGTATTGTAAATAATCTTGCTTTGGTATCACTTTCAGATAATGGGAGTTGAGAACCCAAAAGGCGAAAAGAAGTACTTTGCTGCAGCATTCCCGAGTGCCTGTGGTAAGACCAACTTGGCCATGATGCAGCCAACCCTACCAGGCTACAAGGTCACTTGTGTTGGGGACGACATCGCCTGGATAAGATTTGATAAGAATGGCCAGCTACGTGCAATCAATCCCGAGGCAGGATTTTTCGGTGTGGCACCTGGTGAGTTAATGGCATATGAAGATACCTGTTTGCTTAAATCTCAAATTTAACTAACAGTGAAATTTCTCATCAAGTATGATAAATGGGTAATAGATGAATGAGGTAACTGAGTGCTGTTATTTAATCATTACTAAAGAATTAAAAATATAAATAGTATTTCTTATGTTTTTTCCTTCTGCAACTACAATACATGTTTTAAGAAGCAAGAAACACAATCTGCTTAATAAATAACTTTTATATTAATTGTTATACAGGCACATCTATGCACACCAACCCAAATGCTATGAAGACTGTGATGAAGAACACTATGTTCACAAACGTTGCTTCGACTAGTGATGGTGGTGTATACTGGGAGGGAATGGAGCAGGACCTTGCAGATAATGTGTCCATCACATCCTGGCTTGGAGAGGAAAACTGGACCAAGGCATCTGACAAGCCAGCTGCACATCCTAACTCCAGGTGAGACACGGTTATGATCCCTCCTAGTTTGAAGAGTGCGCATCGATAACTTGAAACTATTATAAAAGAAGAGAATTGTTTATTATTTATTAAAAAATACACATTTGTGTAAAGATTTGTATGTTTATTTGATTACAGATTCTGTACACCAGCTGGCCAGTGTCCAATTATCGATGAACAGTGGGAAAGTCCTGAGGGAGTTCCAATTGAGGCGATCATCTTTGGAGGCCGCCGTCCTGAGGGTGTGCCTCTCATTTACGAGGCTTTTAACTGGAACCATGGGGTGTTTGTTGGTGCTGCCCTCAAGTCTGAAGCCACAGCTGCTGCTGAATACAAAGGTAAAATACTCATTCACTGTGTATTAATCAATGAACCTACTACTGTCATTATAGCTCTTATTGTGAGAAGAATGAACTGTTGCTGTTTCTAATGCCATTTGCTTCAAACAGCTGTTGCACAATCTCATATTGATCTCATGTACAGACAAAGATAATTATCCCATTACTACATCGATTTTTTGTCTCTCACTGTATCTGTTGTAGAAAGACCAGAGAAATGTGTTGTTGTTTTTTTTTTAATTGGTTTCTTCTTTTAAGAGATGTTTATATATTATACTTTCAGGTAAAGTCATTATGCATGACCCATTTGCCATGCGCCCATTCTTCGGTTACAACTTCGGGCACTACTTGGAGCACTGGCTTAGCTTCCAAACTAACCCGAACTTCAAATTGCCCAAGGTGTTCCATGTGAACTGGTTCAGAAAGGGACCCAGTGGCTTCCTCTGGCCCGGTTTTGGTGACAACAGCCGAGTCCTGGACTGGATCTACCGACGCTTGGATGGTGAGGACATTGCAAAACCATCTGCAGTAGGCTACATTCCTAAGGAGGGCTCTCTGAATTTGACTGGCCTCAGTGACCCAGTGGACATGAAGGCATTGTTTGACCTTCCTGTGGACTTCTGGAAAAAAGAGGTCAAGGAACTAAGAAACTATTTCAGTGAACAAGTGGGAGAAGACCTGCCCCCTGTCATATCTCAGGAACTCACCAAGCTTGAACAGAGAGTTGATGGCTTGAATAGTGAACAATAGACCTGACAGTTCATCATATTATTAGGATGCCATTCTCTTTTAACTATCTGATGCCATACATACCAATCTCCATACAGACTTAACTCATCTCCGATCTGCAATCATGTGCTAAGAGGGCTAGTATTGGTGGCTTTCACTCTGTAGTACATGTAGCTGTAAATACTTAATTGTGTATAATGATGTTCTCAATATTATTTCCTAGATTTAATTTAGAGCATTGTAGCTTTCTTTGGCATTTACCAAAAATCAGTTCTTAAATTTCTTGTTATTTCATTGTGCCATCACACTTCAGTTATTTGCAATATCATATTGTATATAGTATCACTATTATCTGAGTGCACACTGTTTGTATTCAATATACAGTAGTCATGTTTCTATTGTTAAACTATATGAAGGCAAAAATGTTAAACAGCCAATAGCCTTTATATATTGCAATGGTATAAAATGTATTAAGGAGTTAAATTTTTATACAAGAATTTCTTGTACAAATAATAGAGAATGTATTTTGTTATATGTTCTAATTATAAAATATGATCATGTCCCAGTTTAATTGGGGTAATGTTCAGGGTTTAACTGTTCCATGTTGGAACAAAGATCATGTGTCTAAAGAGTTGAGTGGTGCAAGTTCCGGTGATTGGTTGAACATTCAAAATGATGTCAGAATGATTTGACTGAGGTTGGGACCAATGTCTGATAACTTCTAGCCTTCTGAATTGGTTAATAAACCATTTTTTTTATCTTTTTTGGTATATTCTACTTGCAAACCAAAAGTAGTCTCATTACCAGACTGCAGCATATGGTGTAGATCCTGATCAGAACATATATTTTAGGAACTGGCTGATCTGGATCTGCATGATTTACCAAGTTTTAAGCCATTATGTGCTAAGCAGGCCAATATGGGCTTCATGGTTTTTGTGGTCCAGCTACAGGGACATACCTCAAATTATCCCAACACAAATGTAGGCCCTTTCTCCATCAAAAAACTGAAATTATCAGTCCTATGAGGCGAAAGTGCACTGACTGTGATATTTGATAATATTGCATGTGTAAAAAAGATGTCTTAAATTTGTTTTCTTTCCATGTCTATTTTGTTAATGTCTATTTATTTTTGCAATATATAAAGAAGACTAACAATTATGGTAGCATAAGTTTCTTTATTGTCTAGTGTTCACTTTACACCAGTGTTCACTTTACACCAGTGTTCACTTTACACCAGTTAAATGGTGATATTAGAGAACCAACAGGTGATGATGATTCAAGGATTCTATTAAGATGTGCTAAGTATATATGTATATATTGTATGTACTACTGATCTCATGACTGGTGATGACCTGGCCATTACTGGGACCCGCTCACCATACCATCGTACATAGACACTCACAGGGTTGTTGGTTCATTATTTTCCTGCATTAATCATTCATTGATTTTGTTACAAATATGAATCTGAATTGAATTGATTTGTATAAAATAGAAAAAAGTTTTTAATCTTTAATGCTTTTTGTCTTATTTGTTTCCCAATGATATGTTACTGTGATACCTTATTTTTTGCATGAACTTTAAAAAAAAGATTGTTTTAGACAAAATTAAATAACTAGAATTGTATGCGTGCAGTTACAACCAAACTCGAATCATAATCATCTTGAGAAAAAATACAAAAAGAAACTAATTGCTAATCACTGCATGTAAAGAAAGGTGTTCAAAGAATCAAATAAACATTAACTGCACTCGACTAATTTCAATATATATTGACAGACAACTCTTGATCTATTTACAAAAGATTTCATGACAAAATTGATTTAAAAATGTTTCGAGCTAGAAAAGTATGTACAAAGGTTACCTTTAATAGCATAGCTAGCAATTTAAAACTGCTTTTAAATACCAGAGCATCTCCATATTTATAAACACTGCCATGTGCAGCTACACATACACGTGCAGTTTATTCATTTGGACATCATTGATGAAGAGTCTTCCACACAACACATCTTAAAATAGTCCCTTTTGTAGATATATTTATAATTTAAAGAATAATAATAAATCATTTGTAATATCGTGTGAGTGTTACTAAATGACCAAGAGCTAAAATTGATAACTCTACCTTGTAATACTTAGCAACCTCGTGTGACACATTGCATAACATCTTCTTTCTTAACATTCAAACAATCTTTTAAAAAACAAGGTTATAATAACAAAACATTTAAAAAATATGTGACTGTTCCCAGACTGTCAAACTATTTCAAAATATCACATATGGTCGCAATGTAAAATAATACTAATAAAACTACTAATAAAAAAATAATAAATTCTTTCTGGTCCTTAGTAATATTTTGTTCATACGGAATAAGGGATGTGATGGGATTAGCCGGCACTTGCCGATACTGTGCAGTGACATTTCTATCATTATAGCACAGGGACACTTATAAGGTGCCCAGGGACTGAACCCGGCCAGTCCATTATACTGACACCGACGAGTCAAGCGTAATGCTGTCCCCTGAGCGTTAGGAGGAAAGCCACTACTACCAACTTTAAAGTCTTTGGTTTGACCCAGCTGGGATTTGAACCCACGACCTCTTGAACTGCAAGCCAACGTCATATGGAATAAACACAAAGTTATAAATGATAAACAATAAGTATGATAACTTGTCATTTTTAGGATGATTTATATGCAAAGGTTTAATACAACCTGAATATGTAAGATTACTTAACAAAATATCAAAACTGTATCAGTATTGTATACATGTCTTATTCAAATTATTATCCATACATATTTAGTTTTAAATAAAAACCAAAAGGTTAAGTTAATGTTACAATATTTTTTATCAGAGTGCATAATACCACATGATATTTTTCTCTAAAATGTAAAACAAGAATATTGTTTACATGCGCTAAATTGTCTTTTCCAACCTTTTTAAAGGATGGAATAAAATTGAAATTTAATTTATTGTGTGTCTTTATTCAGACATAAATAGTAACTAAAGGAAACACTATTTCTCATTTGTCAAGTAAGATAATTGTCAAGTTAGATAAATATGCAACATGCAAACTAAGCTTTGGAATCTGATTACTAAACTGAATTGTAGGCCTATATAATTTTAAATCCAAATTCACTTCACTTGCATAGGGAAAAAACCCATACCATATTCCATTGCACTTCACAAAACCTTAAAACTGTTTGGGTTTTTTTTCTACATGTCACTGGTAAATTTACAGCAATGTCAACAAAAGTACAAATAAAGTCTGTTCCACATTCATAATACTGTCTGAAAATCTGAAAAAGTTTTTATTTTTTTATTTTTGCATTAACGTTATTTTCAGTTTTAGTTAATTTCAAGCACGTTCCACCGCTTTGGCCTACAAACAACTAACAGAAACAGTACATACTTGTAGTATAGACTGGCCAATAATGCTGAAAAAAATCAAACAAGATCCCCGAAATCTTAAACTTAAAGAAATTCCTTTATTTTGATCAAAATAATGTTGGCTGCCAGTAAAAACTATACTGATTCACACACAAAAAATACAAATTGGAGTTTTTTCCGCAGGTAATACAGGTATCAAGCAAAGCAACTTGATGAACAAAATGAGTTGTACTGGAGTGGAAAGGTTAATGTGATTCTACTTACAACATGTGCCTGATTCGTTTTATATATTTTATATTTGTTTAGAGATATGATAACAACTACCAACGTAAAATTCTTAATGTCTGAAATGTGCTAAGCTGGTACCTGCAAACAAAGACCAACTTAAATTTATAAATGAAGTACAACAGTATTCACAATGTTGCAGCCAAAGGGAAATAACTCCTACAATTTTTGAGTACAAACAGTCTTGAATGTCGCTCAGTCAAAGCACGGATGAAACTGTCTCTGATAATTCATATCATAAGTTTTATAATGTTTCGTCTTATTATTTTTTTTCGTTGTATATTATACACACTGCGCCTGAATTCAAAAAAATAACAGAGAACATTTCGAAAATAGTTAAAAGATTATTCTCTTCCCAACGCCACCACTCCCAACGTATAGATCCGTATACTACTGCCATTTACTTAACAAAATATTTATATAGTGTGCGCGTCACAGAAGGAATGTTATAAAGATACTGGCTGTGTAAGCAAGTGACTTTTTGTCTACAAGTAAATAGTCGCTAGTCAAAGATATAAATATATTTCATTAAGTTTTTATCGTTAAAATAAATATTTTTATAACTGCCTCTCCTTTCCAATTAACTATTTGTCCATATGTTCTGCATCGAGCTTTTATATTTCCAAGCCATTAGTATGGCCAGAATGCCTGTTCAGTAATTTAAACATCTAACTTATTGATAAAAATGTTCTTGCATACTAATACAGAAATATACACGCGGAAGCACCATTTAACAAAAAGATCGTTTGAACCTTCTGATTAATACTATGGTAATTGAACCATGATTGTTCTTGTTGTTATAGACTTTGTTTTGTCAACATTGTAAGAAAAGTTTCTAGACAACTGGAGGACTTTGTGAAAGAAACACATTTCAAAATCATCGTTTCTTAGCGTGATTATAGTAACGGTTTCATCTGCACGTATTTTACTATCCTTAAAACCATATGAACATACATTGATAGGAATTGACCCTTCCTCAGGTAATGACTAGCATGGCCCTTTAGCAAATCAAGTAACGGGATTTCCCCACGTGTTCGCGATGGTCCGCCCAAGGTAAGACGTAGACACTTGTTAAGGAGGCGATGGATATTTCATTAGCCATTACAAATGAATGTTTCAAAACAATTGAACGCTTAAATCACTGACATGTAAGTGAACTAATTTGGGATTATTATCTATATATAAACACTAAAAGGATTTTTTTCTATTTTGTGTAGGAATGTGGGAAACTTGAAAGAATACGTTTTATGTTTAGATATTATATTATATACTGGTATGTAATGGTAAAAGGTTGTGAAATAATTAAGTAACAAGAGGCTCAAATCTGGCATCAAGTAGTTAAAAGTCATTTACTTTAGAAATCTTTGGTGAAGATTGAACCATTAGTGCGGCCACTGGTTTGATAACATTTTCCAGTATTTTACAAAGTAACCTACTGACTCCACATGACCCACTTCAAACTTAAGTAAGATTTCATACTGGCAAACATTCTGGCCAAGTCTGGTGAATATTAGGCCATCAATGTGGCCTCTAAGTGTTTTCACAAGGTTTTTCTAAAATTTTACCTAGTGACCTATTTTTTGACCCCATGTGACCCAATAATATAATCATCCAAGATTTCATGCAGACAAACAATCTCATCAAGTTTGGTGACGATTGGTCTTTGAGTGTGGCCTCTGGTGTGTTCACGTGCTTTTTCTAAGTTTTGACCTAGTGACCTACCTTTTGACACGACGTTACCCATTCACGAACTTATCCAAGATTTCATGCAGACAAACATTCTGGCCAAGTCTAACTGGCTGACTCAAACTAGTTTGATAAGGGTCTACTCGCCCTGTTTAGAGCTTCTTCATGACCCCGCCATGTTGTCCATGCATGGCTTAAATGTTATGTCCCGAAAATGTTTACTAAAGTGGGCCCTAAAAAGGTACCTAGTTTATATACCCATTTAATAAAAGCATGCTTTAATTTTTGTGTTTTTGACCTTAATGCAGAGAGCTGGTTACGAGTGAATTCCACTCCCTAATTTATGGCTCACTCTCCTGTCACTAGGGTCTAGTTATACTGTTTATTTTTCTATTATTTACCATAAAATCTGACCAAGTTTGGTAAAGATTCTGCTATAAATGTGGTCTCTAGTGTGTTCACAAGGTTTTCCTAAAATTTGACCATTTTACCTACTTTTTAACCCCAGCGACCCAATAAGGAACTCATCCAACATTTTATGTAGACAAACATTCAGACCAAGTTTGATGAAGATTGGATAAAAACTGTGGCCTCTAGCGTGTTCACAAGCTTTTTCTAAGATTTGACCTAGTGACCTTCTTTTTGACCCCACGTGACCCAGTTACGAAATTATTTAAGATTTCGTGCAGTCAAACATTCTGACCGAGTTTGGTGAAGATTCTGCTATAAATGTGGTCTCTTGTGTGTTCACCCGTTTTTCCTAAAATTTGACCTAGTGACCTACTTTTTGACCCCAGGTGACCCAATAATAAATTCATCCAAGATTTTATGTAGACAAACATTCTAACCAAGTTTGAAAAAGATTGGATAAAAACTGTGGCCTCTAGCGTGTTCACAAGCTAAAATGATAACGACGGACGACAGATGAAGAGGTATCATGAAAGCTCGCCTTAAAAAAGGTTTTATAAATATTTTATTTGAGATGTACATAGACTTACATCTACTCAGTTGCTAAACCATTTTCCTTCAAAATCTCTGAAATTCTTTCAAATAAGAACCGCGAAGTTAAATATCAAGGAAGAGCCAGATATTTAGCAAATATCCTCTACAATGCAATTAACAATCGTCCTTTCTATCTAAATATAAGTCAATCCGACTGGTCAGGTTTAAACACATACATACACACACTATATATAATATCACTTACATTAAAATGTTGGTGATAAAAGCGGTAATTTGTTTTGAAACATTCATTATGTGTAAGGAAACATCCACCGCCTACTTACAACTGTCTAATCTGTCTAACATGGGCTTCACATCGCGAACACGCGGGGAAATCCCATTACCTGACTGGTTGCTGTTAGTCATTGCCTGACGGAGGGTCAATTTATTTCAGACTTGCATTCTTAATATTGTGTGAATTGTTACTAGAACTACCGTAACGAGCTTTGTCATTCATAGGAACAAGTTGAATGATTTTCATAAATAAAAACAAAACGTTCTTAGATTCTAACCTTTAGTTTTAAACGGTTTTAAGAAATTCAAATGGAGAAGATTAAACATGGTTCATATCAAAGGGATATATAGGACTTCTTATTCAAAGCAGTAAATTACGAACAGCAGAGTTTGGACGCTATCAATATCAGTATTCTTTTGTGTGGCTAATGGATTACTAGGCACTCAAAGAAGTCATAGAAATAGAGAAAGTAATTTGAAGTTAATAATATTTAAACCGCAATATAAAAGATATATATTTTCAGAACCATTACGTCCCTTAAATACTGATATTGATAGCGTCCAAACTCTGCTGTTCGTAATTTACTGCTTTGAATAAGAAGTCGGTGTGTCCGTTTATCTTTCAGAAAATACCGATAGTAATTTGACAGTAAATACTTTACTTCATGGATGCGCAGGCAAAACGGCAAGAACCAAAGGAAAGGCTGCGGCAATGTCGTTAATACATGACCGATCGGCACAGGCACAATGACATAAATACCTCCTTAATTGACGCCGCTCTGGAATTTTCAAGCTGCATTTCTAACATCGGTATACTCTGATTCTTTTGTTATACTAAATTTAGCCAAACGAATACGTTTTTATGCTACTTTTTATAATTGCAAGCTATCCTGTTTGAAAAACGGAACACTTGGTTCTTTTCTCTGACAAGTGTCTCACGGAACACCTCCGACATCATGTTATTGACTACTACACTATGGTCCCCATAAAAATGCATTCCATAAGAGGCACCACTCTCAAGAGCGGCGCCAATTATGACCCTTATTTTACCAGGGTTATGGAAGTCCGCAGAACAAACTTTTCCCATGTGCAATATTCAATGAGCATTACATATACAGGCGTCGCCCTTCAGCGCGTCGCCTATAATCTACTTCCCGCCAGAGTTGTGATTCGTTACTGTCAAATGTTTATGTAATTAAACGACATTATAAGAGTGTTTAGTACCCAGTATAGTCATCTTCTTGTTTAAAGCACATTATCTCTTCGGCGCCTTGTATGTCTCACATCCTAGCACTTTCTTGTATGAATCTAGAACATATAATATGACATCCTGACCCAATCGCTACCGTTAGAACTCTCTAGCGTAGCTTCCTTATAGCACTGTAGGCACGTGCAAACATATTTCTCTCAATAATCAAAAATTTTAAAAATGTTAAAAATGGAAAAATATGTTGACGCTACACTAAGCACTGGGAACCAAGCGAAGGTGATAGAGCGGTTAAAGTTTAAAATACAAACATTAAAGTACGGGCCTCCTTAACCAGAAATCGGTTTGCCTAAATTTTATCGAGCATGCTTTTCTGTCAAGCTACATCCCTGGAACTGCTTTATTTTGAAGATTTAAGAGTATCTTCTGTCAACAGTTCGCACCCGCGTACATGTCCGCGCATGCCCCGTCACGTATCTGATAGATCCATGCACATATAATCTAAGCGAGCACAACAAGATCATGATTGTCTTTGGCTTCATATATCGTCATATAGAGCCGGTGCACCCATTACTGAACACTTAAGCAGTATTTTTTACTGTTCGGTAATGGGTCCACTAATTTAGTCCGTCTACGCTTCAACTCTCATTAACATTGATTGCGACCTATATACATAAAGTAACATAGTAGATATGTTGAAATAAATGGCCGGTGTCAGTGAACTTTTTTCCGAACAATGGTTTGAATTCCTAACAGTACGGTTCCTAATTCCACCCATAGATGGTGGTTTTGTTGTTGTTGTTGTTGTTGTCAAACTCGATTTCTTTAACTTGCTTTAACGCCCAGTTAACAACCCTAGCCTCTTCAGCATTTGTGGGCACAGGTTTTGCTCCGATTTTAGCCGATGTATACTTTTTTTTGTGGATGCAGTCACGTAACGTTTTTTTTTTTTTTAACTTTATTTTCATTCCAAGTTTTACATACAATTTAGTACAATTTGTTTGTGTACAAAACTACTGGGATCTACTTATATAGTTAGAAGCTCAAAAAAAAAAGAAATGAATATGGTATAATACCTCATATAGCAAACAAGAAGAGATTTTTCTTAAGATACAAACAATAATGTAAAAACAGGTATATTAACGTTGTTTTTTTTTTGTTTTTTTTCCTCCTCTTCTTTTTTATATAAGTTAGCATATCCAAGGATTAAAAAAAAAACAACAATAGAAAAACAAAGTAAACAAGAGCATAAGTAAACAAACAAAACAGTCAAAATGGTGCTTTTTTGCAAAGCTAACATTTTGTTTTAAATGATAAATAATAATAATAAGCGTACAAAAGAGATAAGAAATAAGGAAAAGACAGAAAACAACACACAAAAAAACAAACAAAAAAAAACAAGATACCCATGCTTTGGGTGTACAACTAATAAGGAAATAACAATTTAGGTTAAAATGGAACAAGTATACCTGAAATACTAATCCGTACAACCTAAACGTTTTCTCTGTAAAAAGAAAAACAATACAAAATACAACAGACATGGGTAAATGGGTACATGGATATAGTAAAAGTTATAATTAGGGAAATAGTTCTTAGGTTATCTAAGATGTATAATTTTGAACACAGTGTTATATTGTAAGTTTTCAAAAAGAAAAGTGAATATAAGTAATATGCTGTCTTGTTGAAAAATAAACTATTTAAAATAATCAATACAACAAAATTTGTATGTCTTTTGTATATTAAGAACTATGTGTTGTTTTTTTTAAGAAGCTTACAATCAGTAAAAAAAAAACTGAAAGAAAAAAGTATATTTTTTTTCCCTTTATATATTCATATTGCATTAACATATAGATAATATGAAGACTAAGAATATCTGTTTAAATATATGTTATCAAAAAGCAACACTAGTTTCAAAAAGAATATCAATAGTTTAGGTACATGTTTTTAAGCTTCAAAAAGAAAGTACACAGTTATGTAAAAATAAAGTTGATTAATTAAGGTAAATAAACAGTTCAAATTTGGATTTATTAAAATGAAATTATAAATACTACACATAAGAAGTAGATGTAGGTTAATCAAGATCAAGCTCACAATTGAGGCTATCAGTGAAAAAGTAGGTTATCTCCCATGTTTTATCCTGTAATGTAAGAAATTAAATTTGATAATGGTTTCCAATATCTTTCAAATTCTTTAACTTTCATGTTCTCTCTGGCAATCTGTTCATCCGTTTTGTATTCCTTTAATAGGCATCTCTTGTATGTTTCAACATTTAAACTTTGGCTTGTCTCTTTAGTTTTAAAGATGTAATATTTTGCTAAGATAAGAGTTTTATTTACAACATTGTCCAAATATTTGTTTCCAAAGATAATATCATTTTTTGATAAATGTAAATTTAACGTAGGGCAAAATAGATTTAGTAAACTAATTAGCTCTTGCCAAAATGTCTTAACTATAGGACAGTCACAAAAGAGGTGAATTATTGTCTCATCATTTAGTTGACATAGCGAGCATTTAGCTGAATCTAATATATTCATCCTATTTAGAAGGTGGTTAGTTCCTAGAATTCTGTGATTTATTCTTGTCTGAAACCATTGCAAGAATGTGTTTTTCTGACAAATAAATGGCAATTTAAATAAATTGATGATATTGCTTTGATTTTCGCCCAATTCATATGACCATTTTTGTAATGCTGAAGGTTGTACATTTTTTGATATTATTCTGTCATATATATTCTTACAACCTTTTGCACTTTTAAGAAGTATAGAAATTGAAAAGGGTACAAAAGGTTCAGCAATTTTTTCTCCAATATCCGTAATTTTGATTTTATTTAAATATGACTTAACAGATGAGACAATACTAGCATAGTCTAAATAATTTGTTATATGGCCATATATTTGAATAAATTCTTTGTATTTTAGAAATGAACCATCTTTTTTTAGGATGTCATTAATATTATATATTCCTTTCTCTATAAACTTTTTTCTGTATATTGATTTACCTCCGACCTTAATATTGTTGTTATAGAAAAGCTGATCCCGTTTGGCCTCCTCAGGGTTAATGGGCAAAATAGAAGCTTTAAAGCTATAGTAGGACAAATATATGTCTATCCAAAAAGGATTACTAATGGAAAGTGTACTTTTTATTAGATAGTCTGCCCCTAAAGTATGAATATTTTTCAAATCTTTGCTTACAGTATAACACATTTTTAAGCATTTTTTATCATAAAATATGAGTTTTTTAATCCATGAGCATTTGAGGGAACAGATAAATTTATTGACATCAACCATTCTTAACCCCCCCCCCCCCTCAGAAAAATCGTTATATATTACCTCCCGTTTTATTTTGTCTGGTTTTTTCTCCCAAAGAAATTCAAGAATGTGCTTAATAATATGTTCTGGTGGATTTGGTAGGGATAATATAAGGTGGTTTATTTTTGAAAGTGCCAGTGTCTTAATAACAGTAATTTTACCCAAAGGTGTAAGAATTCTTTTTGACCATTGGTTGAGTAGACATTTTATCTCCTCAATTTTTTTGTCATAATTTAAACCTACTATAGTGTTGAGATCAATTGAGAAGTTGATTCCAAGTAATGAAAACTCTTTTGTCCAAGATAGTTTAAATTGAGAAAAGTTCTTAGGATTTTGGCCTTTACTTTTACCTATCCATACAGCAATTGTTTTTTCTACATTTACACCTAGGCCGGAGAATTTAGCATAGAATGTTAAAGCTTCCAATGCAGCAGAGAGTGATGTATCTGTGCCATCCAAGATAAGGGTTGTATCATCTGCATATTGTGTTATCTTATATTCATTATTGTTTATTGTTATACCTTTAATAGTTCCATTTTGGCGGATAAGAATAGCCAACACCTCTGCACAGAGTATAAAGATATAAGGCGATAGAGGATCACCCTGCCGACAGCCTCTTTTAGGATAAAACCACTCAGACAGGTGCCCGTTGACCAAACAACAAGATTCAATGTTATTATAAAAAGTATAAATCCATCTTTTGAACATAGGACCAAAATTAAAAAAGGTTAAGGTTTTGTCAATGAATGACCAAGATACAGAATCGAAAGCTTTTTCGAAATCTATCAAGAGTAAGAGGCCAGGGACATTATATTTTTCTGCATAGAACATTAGGTCATAGATCAACCGTGTGTTTTCACCAATATATCTATTTGCAACAAAACCTGTTTGATCCTCATTAATCAAATAATCTAAGATTTTTTTCATTCTATTAGAGATTGCAGCAGAAGCAATTTTGTACGAAACGTTTAGTAAAGAAATAGGTCTCCAGTTTTTTAGTAGTTTTTTATCTTTATTTCCTTTGGGAATGCAGGTTATTACCCCTTGTTTCTGTGAAACTGAAAGTTCGCCTTTTTTAAAACCGTAATTTAATGATCGAACTAGAAAAATTCCTATATCCTTCCAAAAAAACTTGAAAAATTCCACTGTAAAACCAGATAAACCCGGGCTTTTATTATTTTGCATATGTTTTAGACTTTCAAAACATTCACTTTCAGTAAGTTCACCTTCTAAAAGGTTACTTTCTTGCTCAGACAGTTTTCTCATTCTTGAAGAGTCTAGTATATTTTCAAGCTTAACTTCGCTAACTTCTCTAGCGCAATACAATGATTTGTAAAATGCTGCTACTTCTTTTATTATGAGTGCTTGTTCATCTATAAATTCATTATCATCTGTAACTAAGTTAGACATAGATTTTGAAATAAAATTGTTGTTTTCTAGTTTGCAGAAAAAACTACTGTTTTTTTCCCCATGTTCAATCCAATTTGCACGAGATCTTATTCTTACTCCATCCATTTTTTTTTCTCTGATTCTTTCTAATTCTTTGCGTTTTTTCATTGAGCTCAATATTATTAGTAACAAGTTGTTTTTCTAAGAATGTTATATATTCAATTAAATGTTTCTCTGTTTTACTCTCATTTTTCTTTATGTTTGAACTGTATGCAATTGTTATCCCTCTTATTTCAAAAAGAAGAATTTCGAAAAACAACTGGTCGCTTATGTTGAATTTTATATCAGTCACGTAACGTTGTTTTGGGAATCCCATACGACTTTGCCGCTTTAGAGAGTGACATCGCTCCATCTGATACAAGTTCGGCCACGTGGTTTAACAAATTAACATCATATTGGCGTCGTTTAGATTTCGCACCCACCTTGCGACTCATCTATAAATAAACGTTTTCATTGAGTAAAAAAGACAATCATGTATTATGTGTTCTTTCGGCAATAAGAATTCAAAACTTAGAACATTTGTTTTAAGCACAATTAATAGTTCACGCATTGTGTAATTCGACTATGCATTCTAAGCTTACTCGCTACAGCTACTTTCAATTTAACTGAAGTGTGTGAATCGAAATCAGGACATGCTTGCTAGGATCGCATTTGTCATAAGACGCATTTTCTCCACTGTTTGATAGAATGACCATGGAAATATTTTAAAACATTTATGATTTTTTTCCAGAAATAGACTACAATATGCAATATAAATTATTTAAGTAATACTAGAGGTACAGAAATATGTTAATAAATTATACCTTAAGCTACAAATATTTTGGGTAAATGTCGCTTTCTATATGTTAACGAAGGGACGGTAATAAAATAAAAGTGTTCGGAATTACATCCATCCAAAAATATATATGTCCCTTACTCCGAACGGCCTGTAACTTCGGAAAGAGACGGCATTGTTGCTAACACGGCATCTTACATGTCTATTAATGTACAAAATGCAAAAATACGTAGAAATGAAACTTATAATTTACAAGATTTTCTTATGTACGAAATGTGCAAAATTTTCAAATCACGTAATTTGGCTTACCTTTTTACAGTTGATATGCTCAGAGGTCTTATAAATACTTCCTTCGCTTCTAGCGTGCCTTATGGCAGGGAAATTCAATATCGATGCTATGACGTCATAAAAGACCTCTTAGTGCATACCATAGTACTTGTGAATACACGTTTAAAATATTTGTTCGGTATCAGGTACTGTTCGGATCAGGATGCACCCGCTCTCCTCGTTTCTTTAGCACTTAAAGTCGTATTCTAAGTCTTATTTATTTGCACGAAGGATAGGCTGCACATTATTCGTGTACATCGTCATGTAGACTAGCTAAATAGAATTCACTGTAATTCGCACGTAGCTTCAGTAGTAATTAGACATACGATTAATGGGCCAGCTTGTCATACTTCATTTTCCGTTAGTTTTGATTATCACACCTTGCGAAATAAAACTGTTTCATCATCGTTGTCCTTGCTTTCTGAAGACAAAATCGATATTCAATTCAAGTATTTTACGCCGACTTAAAAATAGATTTTAAAAAAGATCCATATTATAATCAATAATGTTACAGATAGATTGATTAGAGCTAAATTGTCCTTTAAAGATCTACAATAAAAATAATCTCACGTCGATCTATAGCAATATATTTGTAGATATGTAATAAATCAATAATTCTTGGAACGCTTCCTTACTTCTTGTTTTGCCCTCAAGCCAAGGACAAGGTCTTTTCACATCACCGCCACAAACAACATTTACAAGTACGTTTTTAGCAGGCAGTGAGTGGCGGTTTGGTTCGAGGTCAAATAAATCGTCATTTAATCGTACAAACTCGGTAATCCCCGGAATGACCTTGTCTTGTACGCCACACCTGACGGTCTACGTGCCACACAGAAAAAATAAACTTCGTTTTATTTCGACAATGTCCGTGCACACACGGGAAAAAAAAATACGACTCGATTTTTAAAGTTTGATAACAGTAAGAACACATACCAGAAAAAATAAACCTTGTGCTTGACAATGCAATGTTCAAATAACAAAAAGCATGTTAATAAACATAAACCAATTGCACTTGTGTCTTTTTTATGGGGTTGAAATAGAAAGAACTGTTGCATCTACACCACAAAAGCAGGCGTACTCCACTTCACAAACAAGTCCTCGCCGCATCGCCTTATCCTTGTTGAAGACAGAAAGAACTGGTATGTGTGTCTCTATTTTATATGTTTGGAAAGTAGCGTATTAAAAGTTAAATGTTACGATAATTTATCTATTCTTTTGCATGCATGCATTTATTATGTCTTTGATTAAATTATAATATAGTTTGAGTTGAAAAATCTGCCGGTGTTGTACATCTAGGCTTTTTCTTCCGGGAGAGACTGAACAGCCGTCAGCTGTCAAACAAATGCTGGTCGATTCTTTGACGCATTTTTTGTTGGCATCAGTGTAAAATGAAGATATCATTTTGAGTGAATAGTAACGCTTGTTTATTTTTAATTTATTAAAAAACTGCATCCTTAGTTTAAATATAGTAACAAGGACAAGGCTGTATTATATTATGCGGCCTTGACATTTGTCTCGTTATTGACCTTGCATGTTTTGAAATCGGCTGTTGACTGCTAAAGGCGAGCTGGGACCACATTGTGTTGTCAGTAGTGAAGGAATAAGTGTTAAAAAAGATAATTGCGCAGATATAAGGTATGTAAAAGTGTAATTCTGCTCATGCATGTTGTCTTAAATGACATTACTGCCCTGCATGAAATTTATGCTTTTATTTTCATTACATTGAAAAAATATTTATTATAATGAGCTGGTGTGTCTCACTGCCTTAACATTTTGTCCTTTTTTTTTAGTTTATAGCAAATAGTAATTTGAATTCATAACTTAAAACACGTCTGAGATGTCTGTTTTATGAAAGACACCTGCCACATCATCCACATAAAATAGATGAGGTCTATAATTGTCAAATGCCTTGCAATTATAATCACATCCTGTGTCTTTAAACTGGGCCACTTTTTTATTTCATCATTATTATTGTGTATTGCAGTGGAAAAGAAAACTAATAAGGACAAATAACGATGTTTCTCTCCTTATTTTTCTTTGGGTGTTAAATGGTAGTCGTGTGAGAAATACATACCAAATATCCATTAACAAGGTCACATACCATTGGGCACAATAGTCAGAGGTTGGTAGCAATACTAGCAAAACATTCTTAGACATCTAGACCTATTCAGAAATAAAAAATAAAACATTTTAATAACTTAATTGGGACAAAGTTTAAAGCACGATCATAACACTAATAGTGTACTGTAGTGTCACTGTCTGAACAATGCTTATTAACTAATGGTAAATTATATATTTTTTCTAGCAAAATGAGTAAGGCACAATCATATTCGATGATGGATGATGATGAGGATCCAATTGAAGTTCACGAGATAGTCGTCCAGCGACTAGGTCATGTGCCCATTGCCAAGGGAGACTTCCACTACCTCCCCAAGAAAGTCCAACGCTTTATTGCCAGATGGGTAAGTATAAAAATAACATTACTTTTAATTATTGTCTCAAGAGGTTTTTGTAATTTGCTGGTCAAGAAAATGTTGATACCATGACCTTCACTTGGTGAATTCTTTGGGATTTAGCAAGCCAAATCATGTCCCCCTCCAAACCCCCCCAACCCCCCAACCCCTCATCTCTCTTATCAACAATTGGTGGACAATGTGAGGGTTTGTGTTACAGGTGCGTATTTGTCGCCCACGTGGTGTGTACATCTGTGATGGATCCAAGGGCGAGGCTGAGGAGGTCATCCACAAGCTGGAGGAGAGAGGCACCCTGCACAAGCTCTCCAAATATGAGAACAGGTACAGTAAGGGGCTCGGGCTCATTATTCTGTAACTGAAACATTCCAGGAACTTGGTAGGAACATTGATGAAAAGTTGACAGCTATTGGTTTTAGTGTCAGTAGCACAAAGGTCAAGGTCACTTTGACCTTTAACATGATGGTTTTTTTATAGCTATCTAAAGAAAACATGAGCTCATAGCCATTGAACTTGGTGTGTCCACATTTAACTTCTGTACAGTGACCCAAAGATCTAAAAGATCTTCAATGGTTTCCAGTAGATAACAAGAGATTACGTGAACCAATATTTCAACTTGATATTAACATTGGTCATTATAAGTAGATGACCTCTTCTGGTTTTGGGGTCAGACGGATTTTGGTCACTGTGTCCAGGGCTTTTTCTAACTTACATCTGAAGATCATATAAGACTACAGTCCTTAAGTTAAAAATGTTCAAAGTTCAAGGTCATAGTGATCTATAATTGGGTTACTTAATAACAAGTATTGACATTGATGTTGCCTAACCCAGTGTTAGTTTTTTACATGATCTGCAACTTTTCCTAAGTTCAGTAATGTTTCTACTTTGAGGCTTTAATTAATTGCATAAAATAACACGTAACTAGTTGAAATTAATGTTTATAATAAGACTATATATTAACCAGCTAGCAAGCATTTCTTATTTATTTTGTTAGCGGTTTTTGACTGAAGTGGCCTATGATTGTTTGCAGTTACATCTGCCGTACTGACCCTGCTGATGTTGCCCGTGTCGAGTCCAAGACTTGGATGAGCACAACTGACAAGTACCAGACGGTGCCTCACACTGCTCAGGGTGTTCCCTGTATCCTGGGACAGTGGAAGTCGCCCGAGGATGCCAATGAGCTCGTAAAGAACTGTGAGGGCTGCATGGCAGGTATGTGCTCATAGTCTTAACACCTTTAATGTTTAATTTGTTTGTAACCAATACTTATTGTTTACTTACAGTTGCATAAGTAGAAAGACAAATTTACACTAAATAGTTAGTGAACTGGTTGATCTACATTAAAACTATTTACCTAAGCCTGATCAGTTCATACCTAGCAAGATAAAAGATAACAATCCTGTCTGTATAATGAAAGGAAATAATTACTTTGTTCTTGACAATTGTTGTGTCATAAGTTTAAGCTATATGTTTAAATATGTACATCTAATGCATTTTCAGTTCATTAAAAAGTTTTAAAAGATCACTTCAATAGTTGTTTTTATTGGAGGGCATTTCTTACATTTATACATGTACCAGTTTTCTTTTTGATTTTAAGATAACAAATGTCTTATTTTCATGTTTTGTTTTGTTTTCCTGTTATATTTAAATAAATAAAAGATTATGTTTAAGGAATGTGACAGAAAAAATGCAATAGATTATTGTTTACAAAATTGATAAAATACTTATTAATGGATTTTACACAGCTGTAGGAGTTCCGCCATTTTATATTTTTATTTTATATGACTGTATCATGTTTGTCAATTAAACATTTGCATGAAAAGAAATAATGAAAGAAAAATGTTACATACCTGTTTATTTACTTGTTACTTTAGACTCAACCTTGAGACAAATTTGTTAACATTGACATTATAAATAGAATAAAATTACGAAACAGTTATTTATGGCTGATAGTATAAATCATAACAATCAGTCATGCAGCTTGGCTTAGCTATAAACACTGACAATATAGGTTGACTTTTGATTATAATTTGTCATTGGACTATCACTAATTTTTGTTCACTAATTTGATGCTCATGTTGTAAGCATGCTCAAACTAAACATGGCCTGTTTGTCACACATTCAGGTCGTATGATGTATGTGATCCCATTCAGTATGGGTCCTATCGGATCCCCACTGTCCAAGATTGGTGTGGAGATCACTGACTCCAACTACGTGCTGCTGTGCATGAGGATTATGGCTCGTGTGTCACATGACATCTGGGATGTACTGGGAGATAATGAGTTTGTCAAGTGTTTCCACAGCATGGGCAGTCCCAGGCCTGCCATGCGTAAGTCTCCCATGCTATATAACCATATATGGTTCAGACAGTGAATTCGAGTAGTTACAACCTAAGTATTGATCCCGTTGACTACCTTATTTATCAAGAAAGTAATATTTGAGAAGGATTAATATATGTTAAAAATTGGTTCCTTTATAAGCTATAAACAAATAAAACTGTTCAAGGGTAAACATTTTTTCCTTTTTTTGGATGGTTACCTAAATTTTCAACTTTTCCCAAGATTTATTGGCACAGGAACTGTTTATTCAAAATTCTTTATCTTGTTTACGTTTAAACTGATCAAAGACTATGTTCTTTACATTTTTTTGTTGTTGCTTTTATTTGAGGAAGTTATGTAAATAAGTTTCCTGTTAATATCAATTGTATGTAAAGACATGAACAGCGTGTATTGGTTGACATTATGTTGTAACTTCTCATGTACTTTATCCATTATGACTTGGCTGTTAATACACAAAAATGCATTTTGTACTTGTGATGGTTAAATTATATAAAAAGAAATGTTCATCTGCTAAATGCTTATTAATCCAACTCTTATTCAGGCAAGACTGTCAACCACTGGCCCTGCAACCCAGAGAGGCTGTTCATTGGGCACTTCCCGGAGAAAAGGGAGATTGTCTCATTCGGTAGTGGTTATGGAGGCAACTCTCTGCTTGGCAAGAAATGCTTTGCTCTCCGTATTGCAAGCAACATTGCTCGGGATGAGGGATGGCTTGCTGAACACATGCTGGTAAGATATGTTGTATCTTGTGTAGAGGTGGATTAAAGAGGTCCTTATTCGATAATTTTGCTTTTGTTTGCTAATAAAGTATTCTGAATCAGACCTGGTAGCACAATCTGTAAAGCATCGGCTCCAGGTATGGGATGCCCCAGCTTCGATCCTGGGCCACGACATAAAGAGTCGTTAAAAATGGTAGTGGTATAGCTCTCTTGCTAATACTGAAGCAAATGGTAGCTCCATGACTGCTTGGCCTGGTTTCAGGATAATGTGACCAGGTGTGTGTGAAGGCAGTACTATAGCTACTTTAAGGTGACACTGTCTCAAGATAATTGAAATACTGTTGATGGGATGGTAACTTCATAAACAATGGACAAATTATTCTGGAACTGAGGGGAAGATAAGTTTTTAAGAATTAAATACTAATGATAAAAGCTTATAAATCCTAAATTATTTTATAAGTTTAAAAACAAAACCAAACACTTGATATTTTTTTCATTGTAAAGGGTTAACCTTCATTGATAAGGTCAGTTTCATGATTATATTACAGACACTTAAAAGTTATAGTTTGCTATTAAATTAGAAACCCTTTTAAAAAGGTCAGATAAGCCTAAATTTAATTTTGGCAGAGTTATACCCCTTTTTCAACTTAGAATGTTTATGTTACTATCCAGCACTGAGAGAACTCAGCGCTAGTCAGAGTTATGTTTTTGTTCCTTTTAAATGAATGGGTATAGACTGATGAACTGTTACTGTTGTCAGATTATGGGCATTACTGAAGAGAAGACGGGCAGAGAGACTTTTATTGCTGCAGCTTTCCCAAGTGCCTGTGGCAAGACCAACATGGCCATGTTGACACCATCTATTCCCGGCTACACTGTCAGAGTTGTCGGTAAGTGACTGCAGATAGTGCCAGATGTTTGGGGCAGATCATCTTATATGTTGTTGATACGAACAGGAGGCAGATGTTGTCAATCTGTAAAATCTGCTTAGAAAAAATGATGCCTCATACTGCAGTATTAAAGCTTTTTCTGAAATGTGTGTTGTGTAAATGGTACTGTAAAACTGGTTTTAAGAAGTTTTTTTAATTGGCCTGTCTGTTGTAATTTAATTGACCTGCAGCATTGCATCACATACTCAATAGTCACCATATGAGTAAAATGAAATTGTATTAATGTACAGGTGATGATATTGCCTGGATGAAGTTTGATGAGAATGGTGAGCTGTTCGGTATCAACCCTGAAGCCGGATTTTTCGGCGTGTGCCCAGGCACCAACATGAAGACAAACCCCAATGCTATGTTGACATGCATGTCCAACTCCATCTTCACCAACGTTGCAGAGACTGCTGATGGTGGTTTCTTCTGGGAAGGTCTTGAAGATGAGATTGATAGGGTGAGTGGGCATGACATGACAGGCAGTGCATTATCCCTGCATCAGACATTGTTGTGCTGTAAATGATTCTTTTATTGTAACAGTGCTATTTTTACCCAATTAAAATGGGATTAAATGCAAAACCTCATCTTTAAAAACAATTAAACATTTATTTTGAAATGCTTTTGTTTTATGGTAAAGCTTGAATGCAAATTTTAATCTGTAATCTGTGATTCTACTAGATTTATGTCTTCACCTAATTTACTCAAAGGGGACCGGGAGACTTTTTAAAGCAGTTTTCTGTGTAGGGTAGTTTGTCCCAATTATTATTGAAGAGTCAACCAAAACGAAGGTTGAGAGTAGCTTATGTCCCACAGACTTGTATTCTTATACAAAATGCATTCCAATTATGTTTATGTGTCCAGGGACTGTGATTGTCATCTGATTGATAATTAGTTGCATTGCCATCCAAATATGTGTACATGCCATTGCATTCATAATTGTGAACCTAACTACATTGATTTATTGTACAGTAAATTCTTGCTTAAGAGCCACCCTGGTAAGCAGGACAACCCGCTTTGCTGAACACTCTTTTTCAGAAATGTCTTTTTTAATTTATTTTAATGTCCCACAACTCCAGAAAGTGGAGCATCCCAGGATCCAGGACAGTTATTTCAGAACCAATTAACAAATTCACACCTTTCTTAATCCTCGCTTCACAGGACAGCACCATGTGGTCCAGTTATCCAACTGTCATTAATCAGTTTATCACACCTTCAAACGATTGATTGATCCAAGATTGTTTGCATAATTTACGACTTCAAAATATAACATTGCTGATTCATTTATGGTTATCTTGAAGAAGTCAGCAATTTGATGTTCACAAACTGATGCCGGATCATAAGTTGTTGAGTAAGAAGCTTTAAGAATCTTCATAACTTCGTTATGGGTATCGTCTTTTCATTTCTTGAATTTTTTAGGGTGCATCCAAATTTTAAGAAAACATTCTTTTTTTTTAAGTTAACTTTTCTTTCAGGACTGACCTTTATGTTAATTTTTTTTTACAGCAAATCATAAATACGGAAAATTTTCTTTATTTTTATTTTACACAACTGTCCCAGTGTATTTTACTGCATGTTCATGCCAGATGGTTATAGCATTACACAGTAAAGGTTTTGTATGTGTGTTTAAATGCACATCATCTCCTGATAAAAGAATGTAATTAGGACGATTAACCAAACTTAATTTATAATTGGGCTGTATGACCAAATATTTTGTTGCCATGCAGTTTAACCTAAGGTAATGAACACAGCTGAATCATTTCATTTGTCGACATGCGCAGCAATACTGCAAATAGATGGGAGACTTACTACATTTGTGTGATAGCGCTGTTTTTTCTGTGCTGTTTTCAGAATGTTTCCATCACCACCTGGCTGAACCAGCCCTGGAAGATCGGCCAGCCTGGAAAGGCGGCCCATCCCAATTCCAGGTTCTGTTGTCCAGCTGCCCAGTGTCCCATCATTCATCCCAAGTGGGAGGACAAGAAGGGAGTCCCCATCAGTGCTTTTATCTTTGGTGGACGCAGACCCACTGGTCAGTTATATTTCAGATGCTAGACTTTACAATCAAGTCTGTATAGTATCAGCATTTTTATTTTTAACCGGTTATAAGATTGGTGAATGCTAGGAGATAGTTGTGTTGTCAGACTTTTTCTTCAGAGCTTATCTGGTAGGTTTCTCATTGGACTTTAACCAAACAATTATCATGTCACCTAGAGCATATTTTCAGGATTTCGTTACAAGATCATTAATAAAAATGTTTGTTTTCTGCCAAGTAACTTTTATTAGGATATACCTTAATTGAAAGAGGAAGATTGGGATTAATTTTCAATGCCACTGTTTCAAAACTATGTGTCCTATGGGTCAGACAATGGAAAACCTATTGTTAATTTTTCCTTTGATCTCTTTATTAAATAGTATACTGTAACCAGGTTCTGAGTTTAAAAAGATACTTAATAATCTGTTGTACAGTCAAGTTAGATCAATTAGATACTGGAGTATTGTCACAAATTCTATCTGAAAGTTTAATAATCTCAGGCCCGGTATTAATTTGTCTTATTTTACATACCTCATTTGTACATAACATTCCATACTGTGATCGGACCTGGTAGCGCAATCGGTAGAGCTCCGTACTTGAGGCTCCGGGTTCGAACCTGGGTCGCAACATACCAAAGTCGTAAAAAATGATAGTCATATAGCTCCCTTGCTAACGCTCAAGCTAATATAAGGATAGTTCCATGACTTGTTGGCCCGGTGTCAGGACATGTGACTGGTTGTGGTATCATGCCAGGTGTTCACGGCATGCTATTCACAGTGCAGGCAGCACTATATCTGCTTCAAGGGGACACCATCTCCAGATAACTGAAATACTGTTGGTAGGACAATAAACCCAATAACAAACATTCCATACTGTACATATTCAGTGTTTTTCCTTTTCATGGATAATACAGAAAGGAGAAAAGGGTTGTTAATAAAATATAATTATATTCTTAAATGAGATATACCCCAAATAACTCCGTGTACATATGTTTTCTCACTGTCTGTGCCTGTTATAGGTGTACCACTGGTGTTTGAGACATTCAGCTGGGAGCATGGTGTGACTGTGGGAGCTTGTGTCAAATCTGAGGCCACGGCTGCTGCAGAGTTTGCCGGCAAGCAGATCATGCATGACCCCATGGCCATGAGACCTTTCATGGGATACAATTTCGGCAAATACCTTGACCACTGGCTGTCTTTAAAGAATGGAAAGAACAAGGTATATAAGTGCTTATGTATACTATTGATCAACATGTCTAAGAGTTGTTTGTAGACTGAAATAAATGACTGTAAATTGGCTTTCGATTCTAAAAACAAGAATGTATAATTTCTTATTTATATTTAATTATTTTTATGACATTGAACAGTTGCCCAAGATTTTCCATGTCAACTGGTTCCGTGTGGATGAAGATGGCAGGTTCCTGTGGCCAGGATTTGGTGATAACATCCGTGTACTTGACTGGATCATCCGTCGCGTCCACGATGAGCCTAACATTGCTCTTAAGTCTCCTGTTGGTTACCTGCCCAAGAAAGGTAAAATGTTTATACGGGATTAAGTGAAATAATAAGTTTCACCATTTAAAGCCTATATTTGATTGGCAACTCAACATCACAAATACATAAAGCTAAAAATGTTAAATACTAGCAGGAAATGATAAGATGATAAAATTAATGTAGATCAGAAGCTGATAAGGAACTACGCCTTTTCTGCATTGTCTCTTACGAAAGGTCTTGTTACCTTTGCATAAAGTTGTTTGCATATACCATATAGAAATGTATGTGGTATTAAGATAATAAGGGCCCTCGTACACTACATACTGTTGATCATTGCTGACCTGTGTCAATAAAATCTATGTCTGCTTGCAGGAACAATTAACACAGAAGGTTTGGATGACCTCAAGTGGGACGAGCTTTTCAGCCTGCCCAAGCACTACTGGGAGGATGACATTGCCGAAAGCAAGCGCTTCCTGCAACTGCAGTGTGGCGAGGACCTGCCTCAGGCAGTCAGAGATGAGCTTGAGGCTCAGGAGAAGAGAATCCAAGAGGAACTTTTCGCGTAAATAGCGTTCCACCATATAGATGTTGCACAGGGGGTAAATTCTTTACCCTGTCTTTAACAACAGAACACAGATATGTGTGTGATACACAATTATATACAATTTAAAATACCTGTGCCATAGGTTCACAAAGTCATACTATGTATCAAATAGCTTTTATTCTAAATATCTTTGTTGTATTTTATTTAATTTGAGGGATATGTTAGGTCTGATGCTATTTTTAGGATGTTTAGTTAGTTCATGTCTCGTGAGTGTTTTTGATCAGTGTCAGCTAATAGCTTATTTGTCTCGGAAAGGATCAGCTTTTGAATTTTGTTGGGTAAGCCAATAAGATAATGTATAAATAAAAAATTTCCACATATATTTCATCGTTGTCATAGCTTTAGTGCTCTGTACGAATATAAGGCATAATTTGGTGCAACCAATTTTGATTTGTATGTATTATTGTTAATTATTGCATGAATTTTCAGCAATTACGCTATCTATCACTATTGTTTGTTGTTTTTTTTTTGGGGTCAAATTCTGATGCAGAAGGGATGAAACCACTGGCTAGAGGTCCCCCTGGGACATGTATTTGATTGATGGATAAGGCTCCTGTGTCAAACCACAGTTTGTTCATAGAGAACCTTTTCTATTTTCAGTCAAAAGGACTAGGATCGTATTGTGACCTTGTGTGAGTATAGTGACTGTAAGTGGACTAAATATTGTACTAAGTTATATTGTGTAGTTAGATCTGATACATCCTATAACTCTGGACAACAACTTTAAGACCAGCATTTGCTGGCCCTCTCAGAAGTACAGCAAACACAGCTGCTTGTAACATCTGTGGACTTTGTGCTGCAACAAGAAATATTAGAAAAACAAGAATGTTTGTTATAGACAGTTAAATTTACCTTTACATGCATGCAATTAATTTGTTTTGTGTTTACTTTGAGATACTTGCAGTTATATTTGTTGTATCAGTAGTGGTTGACTTTTTGGACTCTGTTTTTGCTGTGTATTCAAGAATAAAGATTGTTCATTTTATTCATTACTTTCTGCGTTCTTTGAGTTAAGTGAGGTTGTTAAAATTATTTTATTGTCCTGAGTAGACTGACGTTACAAACAACTGGTCTTTATCAAATTTGCGATGCTGTATGCTTACTTTTCATTATGTTAATGAACATTTACAATATGCCATGTTCTATATGTGTCACTGATACAGGGCACTGATGCAAGTATGAAAGCAATCTTAATTTCGGCTATTACAGCATACTTTCTGTACATGTACATTTTAATGTAAGTGACATTTGAAATAAATGTAGCTCTTATATCTAGCACTCTCAAAAAGCTTAGCATATGGGGTTTTTCCCCCAAGAAATAACAAAGGCATTTCACTGGCAATAGAAAGATGTTTTCCATAATGAATGTTTTCAGCGCTATTCAAGGAATCTATTCTTGAGGCAGGGAGTTAGGTGCTGGTAATAAATAACATTTGCTTTATCATAAACTGCACCCAGTTGTCTGTGTACTATGTAAAACTTGTAGCAAATAAATGTACCAATATGACCGATACTGTTGTGTTTTTTTTATCTTATGAATCCCTATCTGCAGTACAAGAGGGTTGTAAAATAGTGTTGTAAATAATTTCTGACTTAAAAAATTAACTTAACATTAATGTAACATTTATTTCAAAAGCAAAGGTATAACTAACAAGAATTATTTTTTATAAAGGAATTATATTTAAGTATATGCAAAACAAAGAAAAATTAAAAAATACTGGCTCCTTTAGTTATTATCACATCATGAAAAATCCTAAAATACATTTGTTAATTTAAAGGTGGTCGACAGTTTGCCTCTATCTAATATACGTAACAATATCTGACCGCTTTTAGGGTAATTTTGCACACACAAAAAACAACTTTGGGTAAGCTTTGACAATTTTCAACAGTATCTCAATTTTAGGACAATTAAGCAACTCTTAAATGTTCATTTTTTTTTAAATCTATAGATAATAACTGATAAAAATAGACATCACCATCACAGTG
The DNA here is from genome assembly GCA_007844125.1 of Sinonovacula constricta. Taxonomy (NCBI): domain Eukaryota; kingdom Metazoa; phylum Mollusca; class Bivalvia; order Cardiida; family Solecurtidae; genus Sinonovacula; species Sinonovacula constricta. The sequence continues at coordinate 6,733,453 of CM017565.1, forward strand.
GATGACGTAAATGAGATTAAACAAATTGTCATGTTTTTTCTTGGTTTAAAAATTGCTAACAGCAGCGCAGCTCAGATAGGGAATACGTGTTTGAAATGACGATTGTGGCATTCTGGTTCACTTTTCAGATGTGTAGAATGTCGATTAACAGCATTTTTTTAGATCTGTTTATGTAACAATGGTTCATTATCAAGTTTAATGAAAATATTTTTGGTTCAAAGTGTCAGCTACCGCCTTTAATACCAAATCCATAAATAAACCTTGTTAGAAGAAATATACTCACAAACACCCAACTGATTATGACCCAGTTAAACAATGCTTTTTTATGTTACATAATATAAGGTATAATTTATGTATCAGACAAAACACAAATAATGAGTGTTCAACTGGCAAATTTTAATAGATGCATAATGATACTAAGAAGCTGCTGGCTTCTACAAACACTGTCATATACATAAAGATGAAAAAACAACAACAGAACAACAAAAACTACAACTAAGTACAAATTGCACAAGTAAAAAATGTACCACAACACGTTTACTTGACGTAAAAAAAACAAGGGGACAACATATCAATTTATTTTAGATTTCTTTAAACTTGTTTTAAAGATGTCATCAAATGACAGATTGTTACATTTGTTTCTGTTACTCTTCTTTTGTAATACCATAAAACTTTTAGGAAAAAATTGTTTTTAAATCTTTTGGTAAATTATGAGGATTTTGTTTGCTGTTATTCTATTCGCTTCATACATGAAGATATCTGGTCAGTTCATAAATAGGGAGAATAGAACAATGAAGACCAAACAAACCCTTTAAACAATAAAATTATGCATGATGATGTATGTAAGGGTATGTCCATTTAAACAACCAGAAGTCTGTAGCAGACACTTTCTAACCATGTAATGGAGTACAACATGGTAAAGGTAACTTAACTCATTTAGTATTTGCAATTAATTAATAAAAGTAGATTTAAAGTGACTTGAAGGCAGTGTGACTAGATTATTTTTTTTCTCAAAACAAGGGAAACTTCAGAATATTCAAATATCACCTCTTATCACTTGTGTATATGGGAACATGCTGTCTTAAAAATTATGTTGACCTGTTTCAGATTATTGGCAGAAAAAGTGTTAAAACAAATTAAGCAGTTTTAAAGATACTCCCTTGAAATGGTCAGTCAGGATTGATTGGGATGCATTAACCTGGTATGTGGAGAACTCACTTCATGAACGTTTTTTCTTATAGTCATATAAAAATACAAATAAAAGTACCCCATCAAAGTGAGACAGCTAAAGTAAGCACCTGCATTAGGAGTTATTAAAAAATAACACACACAAGCAATATTCAACATATGTACAGGAAATAAAAGTGTTGGTAACCGTACAACAGTCTGAGAGATGTTTAATAAGAACCAGTTTATTCAAACATAAAAGTGCAGTGATGTTGTCAATATAAAATAATTTAAAAACACAATGGAAATTAACAAATTTTAGAATACAGTCCAAACCAACTATATCATGTGAATACATCAAAAACTGTACAGAGATTGGCTTGATAGTGACACAATAGTTTGGATTGTCCCAAGTGTGGATTGTATGTCCCTGGATCATGTGCATACACTGTGCCCAGCCTGCTTTTTAAGTCAATCATTCATACATCACAGTCATTGAGGAATTTATATGGAAAAAAGATGTCATAGAATCACTAGAAAGAACTAAAGCCAACCAATGTCAGCAAGTATAGAAATTGTCAGTTCATATATTTGATGCAAACTGTCCTTAAATAAATATTTAACTAAAGGAAGTTCAAAAAGGGCAATAACTGTTTTTGTTTTTGAAATACATCGCATTGACCAAGTATGATCATTATAGCAATATCCAGCTTTTTTGGTGGAGGAAGACCCCAAACATGTATGGGTAGAACCACCTGCACACCGCAGGTTAGCTGGAAGACCTTCCCACATTAAGTCCTTCATCCTGAATGGGCCTCGAACCCATGTGTAAAGAGACTAAGCGGTCAGAGGAGTTACAAACCAGTGACTCCACCACTAAACCACAAATGCCCCCAATAACTCTGATAATATAAACTGGATAGTAACAAATATTGAACTAAACCTCTATTTTATACCAATAAACTAAATATGAATTAAATCTGTCGAGTCCCTAATAGATATTGGTTTGGAACTCAGATAAAGACTTAAGAATATGACAAGAAAGTTCAATTACACTCTATGAACCCCGTTACCCTTCTCTTAATGGCAAAAGCGAAACCTGGTCTTAGTAACTGTTGCTACACCTCACTAGCTTACAATCAAAGATGAGACTTAAATACAAATAGCCTCAGATGTTCAATTTACGTAAATGCCTCAGCCAGTGTATAAAGCCTACACAGTTTTGTAGGGAAGAAAAGAATCGTCATCCCATATGCACACATTTATGTAAACTGAGGTCAAAATTGCTTTTGCACATGCTTCAGCACAATGTAAATATATATATTGTGAGCACAATATAAAGCTGAGAAGAGTCAATTATTGGCCCTTTTCTGATTTAGTAAAACCAGCTAGTATGGAAGTCAAATGATGCCGTTTTAAGTGTTGCATTAACTGGTTGTCATGGATACATCATTTCACAAAGTATGTTTAAAGCATTCCAGAATGATTCCATGCTGGTTATGGAGGTGATAGTGCTGCTATATACCCTGAATGTGGTCAGGGATGACAGGCCTAGTGCATCCTCCATCTCAGCCAGGCTTGGACCTGCAATACACACAACAGTAAGCTGAAGTCACTAGTACAGTGGATTAAGAGCCAGTACAAGCAGCAACAGATGCAGTATACACACTGTTTTATGCTGTCAAAAGCAATGATTAACAAAATTAAGGTTAAACTTTATGCATTGTGTAAATCTGTCTATGACCACATCGGGCTGCACAATATGTTATTCTGCCACCAAAAGACATTTAAAACTTCTCCAACAACAATGGTTAAACTTTTTCTGTTTGAAGATAATCTTTTATAAATTCATAACACCTGATAGTTTAGAACTGTTACAACATCCTGATCAAGGTTTATGATATGTCCCTGACACATAGAACCTCAGGGTCTCTACTCATATTAGAGAACTTACCCTTAATAAACCAAATAACTGACATTTAAATGCAGTATTTGTAGACATTGTGATCGCTATTTCTGATGACAACGTCTCTACTAAAATCGGTGACAAGAGAGATGATTTCAACTTTAATATTGTCAATTATCCATACATTGATGGTGATTCACCTCGTGCTACCTCCTATGGTATATACATATCACAACTTACAAGGTTTGCATGAGTTTGTACTAAAGTAGAAGAGTTCATCTCTCCAGTCATGCCCTATATACCAGTAGGTGAGACAACTTGAGCAGTCTCCATACCCTTTACGTGAGATTGCACAGTAGGTATAACATCAGGATTTTTTGTACCTTTATTATATAGTATGTCAACTGTGGATAAGTCCTCGTTTTTTTACGATATGTTGTTTTAAAACTTATTACCTATTAACTCTTAACAATACTACATTTTATTTTGTTGTTTTGGGTTGTTTTCTAAAATTCGATGATTTCTTTCATATTTTTTACATTTCACTTTTGACACTTTTGGCATATGACCTCTTGGCATAGTATCACATCATTAAATGTTCTTATATATCAGAGCTTTGGCTGTTTTATTTAAAACTACTCTCATTTTGAGTTTTTAGGTTGCCAAGGCTTTTATCTACTGTACATACAGTACATATGTTGATATTTATTTTATTACTAGATATTTTGTATGTTTATAAGTTCATTGTATCTGTTTAAACTCCCAATGCAGGTGCTTACTGTTAGTTGTTTCACTCTGACAGGATATTTTTATTTACACTGTTTGATAAAAAAAACCTTCAGGAAGTGTGAGGTTGGGGCACTCCACAAACCAGGTTTAAGCACCCCAGTTGTTCCTTTTGCCGACTGATCGTTCCAAGGCGGTAACTGATGGTTTTTCTTTTTTGTGTGTTATGTCTCATCTCTGTGTTTTGGTCACATTTACATTTACCCTTTTTTCCTTACCTAGAGGTAGATTAAATTTAAATATCTTTGGAAATTTTGATAGGCCCTTTTCTTATTAACCTACTCATGTGCATAGTTATAAGACATAATTGGTTGTTGAGATTTAAAAGGCTAACAGTACCAGAAAACCATTGCAATGTCTTTGATTGACCCAACTGGAGGCAACACAATCTTAAGAGAAGAGCCTGTTTACATATTATCAATGGGTCAGCAGATGATATTTTAATCCATAATTAGCAAATACTTAAAAATTGCAAACTAATTAAGTTGCTTTTAATCAGTGTACTATCCATGCTATACTGGTGTTTGCTGTTACATTCTGTGCAGTTATTTTCTCTGTTACCTTGTAACTCTGATTTACTGACCACCAGCAGCAGTGGCAGGTGGTGCAGGTCCCTGTCTCTCATGGTGGTATGTAGGTCGGCCCTCACTTCATCCAGACATGGGCTGTTCCTTGGGACCACATAAACCACACCTGGACAGGACAAACTTCGAACTAAATACTGTATAAGCAATTCAATTTATAATATAACTTTCATCATAATGATCACAAAACAACATTTTATTTTTATTTAGAGGAAACAGAATTTAATACAACCAGGACAAAGATCTGTGAAAACCAAAATAATTAACAATTAACAATTTTAAAGAGGCATATCAAAGGCATTTCAAAAGAGCTAGAGTAGGTTTCCTTTATTTATGTACCATGATAAGGATTGTTTAAGGACTAATTGACAAGTATAAGTATGTGATTGGATTAGGTTTCATGTATTAAGTTCCATTATCTAAGCATCAAAGCCTTGACGTACCATTCATTAAGCATGAGGATCCATGTCACAGTCAATGAGAAAGGTCTCCTAGCTGACCTGCAGTACACTGGACAAGTTCGTCCCAGCCATCAGGAATACTCCTCCTCTAATAATAGCTAGATTTTGCTTTAATTGTCATAATTGTGTAACTGTGATGTATTTTAAGAGCAAACAAACATCAACAAGTTTGTTCTTCTTATGAAATAATGTAACATTATTTGATGCGCATAGTAGACAGCAACATAACTGACAGCAGCGCAACTTCAGCCAACCTAAAAGTACTCTACTAGACAGCATTCTACCAAAGAGCAGCATACTGGATAGCAACAGTATAGAACTATTGAATAGCTTACCTACTGTGGGCCAGACTACTAGACAGCAGTTCTTCTACACATTAACCTGACAGTAGTGTACTTTCTATAAGCCTACCAGACAGCAGTGTACCTTCTATGAATAAGTCTACCAAACAGTTGTGTACCTTCTATGAGCCTACCCGACAATAGTTTACCTTCTACGAGCTTACCAGAAAGAAGTGTACCTTCTATGAGCCTACTTGACTGCAGTGTACCTTCTACAAGCCTACCAGACAGCACTGTACCTTCTACGAGCCTACTAGACAGCAGTGTATCTTCTATCAGTCTACCAGACAGCAGTTTTCCTTCTATGACCCCACCAGACAGCAGTATATCTTCTAACAGCCTACCAGATAGCAGTGTACCTTCTATGAGCTTGCCATACAGTAGTGTACCTTCTATGAGCCTACCAGACAATAGTGTATCTTCTATCAGCCTACCAGACAGCAGTTTACCTTCTATGACCCTACCAGACAGCAGTGTACCATCTATGAGCCTACCATACAATAGTGTCCCTTCTATGAGCCTACCTGACATAAGTGTACCTTCAATGACCCTACCAGGCAGCAGTGTACCTGTTTAAAGCCTACCAGACAGCAGTGTACCTTCTATGAGCCTACATGACTGTAATGACTGCAGTGTCCCTTCTGTGAGCCTAGCAGACATTGTACTTTCTTCTAGCCTAGACAACAGTGTACCCTTTTAGGAGCCTGCCAGACAGCAGTGTACTTTCTGTAAGAATACCAGACAGCAGTCTACCTTCTAGTCTACCAGAAATCAGCCTACATGACTGCAACTTAACAGACATCAGCTAACCATCTACATGAGCCTTCCAGACAGCCATGTACCTTCTAACAGCCTACCAGGCCATAGTTTACATTCTGCAAGCCTACCAGACAGCAGTGTTTTTCTGCGAGCCTACCAGACAGTGGTTCACCTTCTGTGAGCCTATCAGACAGCAGTGTACCTTCTTCAAGCATATATGAGACAACAGTGTACCTTCTTTGGAGCCTACCAGACAGCAGTATACTTTCTGTAAGCATACTAGACAGCAATGTACCTTCTAGCCTGCCAGACAGCAGCCATCAACACTGCAACTTAACAAACATCAAGAAAAATGTATACCCTTTTTAACTGTAGCAGAAAGCAAAATAAAATGTCTTCTATGGGTTTACTGGACAGCAGGTTATTTTCTGTAAGTCTACCAGAAAGCAGCCTACAAGAAAGATAGAATATCTTCTGTGAGTCAACCAGGCAGCAGTCTACCAGGTATCAGCCAACTAGAAACATAGAATACCCTCTGTGAGTCGACCAGCAGGAAGCAATCTACAAGGTAGCAGCCTACTAGAAAGATAACATACCTTCTGTAAGTCTACCAGGCAGCAGACTACTAGAAAACACTGGTACTAGAAGAATAACATATAGTAGAAAGAAAGAGCATACCTTCTATGCCATAAAAGAGCTGTCTTCTCCTGTGGGAAGGGGGAGCATCCCAAATGATTAGAAGTTGTTTGTCCCTTGTACCATACACAGTTTCAACATTAAAGTTCTCAGTGGGGTGTGTATCAACATCCCTCTGCAAACACCAGGCATAGAGAAGTGTTGTCTTGCCTAAAATAAATACAGTTGTGCTTCTGTATATTTTCATATAAATATCAAACAATGTCTTATCATTTATTTTGTTTTCACTTAATATATCCATGTTTTATTTATTGGTTTCTTCATCTCACTTTTTTGATATTTCACTTTGGTCTTTTGATTTCATTAGATACATGTATGAAATATTTTATTGTGAATAGTAACTGTAACAGTCTCATTTAAAGACCTATCAAGCCTGCTTATGAAATTCCATGAAGAAGATGGTACAGAACCCCCCCCCCCCCCCCATTTGCCTGTGCTCATTCAAGTAAACTAAATTACCCTAATTGCTTGATGTATGGTACATGGTACCCCAATAGATTGTGACACATACCACCCTGCTAGTGTTGAGCAAGTACCATGTAATATAAAACTTAGGAAGACATATTATATACTCTTTATTTCCACTTTTACAGTGAGTTTACATATGCAAATACATTATGGTACAGCCAGATAATGAACAAGTTAAATTTACAATGAACACAGTGAATAAACATAATGTTATGAATGTATATACATTATTATTGTAAGGAAAACATTAATACAGGTAGAGAAATGGTTAAATACATGAGAACACAAATCAATTATGACTGATCATATTCACAGCATTTCTGGGCAGATATTTAGTGGCAACAATTATTGCATATCATTCTTTAACTTTGTTGATAGAGATCGCATAATGGCGAAATGTGATGTTGCTAGTGGCGATACTAACAGTATTTCTAATGATAAAGGTGTTGCTGCTTTTCGCTAAAAAGAATAATATATAAAATAAATGAGCAACATAATTATAACAGTGTGATTTTATTGAGATGATAATGAGTTTTAATGAGTGTATTTAAACCAAGACGATGATAATGATGATATGGAAGATGATGGCAGAAATTTAAATTTTGAAGATGAAAATATGCATAGCATATATAATAACAATATTAATAATAAATATAATTATGTATCTACCATAAATTTGATGAACAAAACAGTGTCATCAAATATTTGTTTAGTAGTAAGCGTGTACATCAATAAAGGGTAATAGTTAAGGATTTGTGCAAAAATATTTGCAATTAAAAAAACAAAAAAACAACAACAACAACAACAAAAAAATAATTGTAACATCAAACTAGACGATCAATGAAGCATGATTAAATGTGCACTTGTCGAACATTGTATCGAATAATACAAATAAGAACAGCAAACAAATATGAACAACAATGAGTATGATTGGTTTGTATAGGTCCCTTCTTTTAAAACTTGCGAAGACAGAATCTTGCCGAAAGAAAAATTGCAAGACTCTTTTCCGCAGTGTGTTTCAACTATTTTCGAGGATACTTATACGCGCTTAGAGAGTCGTGGATAAATTTGCAAGATCAGTTAGCAAAGCCTTTCTGCCTACTTGTTGGACAACCAAATGCTACTAGGAACTCGGTTTGAAAAAGATGCTCAAACATCATGTCCTCGGATGATGTAAGGTATGAGGATGCATGTTTTCCACAAATGATAATTACGTCGGCCAGAAAGGAGTCACGCCGCTTTTGTGCTAATGGACTGATGCATACTGTCAATATGTGTTTCATGATTCGTGGTGTGGTACTATTGCATAGCTTGCATGTGACTGTTGGGTGGAAGTCTGTGTATGATAGTGCATTCGCTGCACTTATAGCATGTACAATTTCATGGCGAGATTGCGAATGGATCCATAGGCTGGATGGCTGAATTGCCCTGTGCACGTTGCGAAAGTGGTTGAAGGTATCGTCGGCTGCTATTCGGCATCTCCACTCATCTGTGTGGTAAGTATTTGTGCTCGTAATGTGATTTGTTTCCACATTGATTTTGATGTGAATGTGCTATTTTTGAGGTAGTCTGTAATGTATTTCATTAATTTGTATTTTGTAAGAATGCGGAATATGTCTGGAAAAAACCCTAGCTGGTGATGCATTTTAGGCCGATGCAAATTATGTAGATCGACTAATCAGCCAGCTCTCAGTGGGATCGTGATCGACATTTTTTGCTTATTAGACTAGAAATATGTCTAATTATGGTTGCATTAAGTTGTTACAGATTAAACTCAGCATTCATTGTTACATATGTAGGATGGTTTGAGTTTTGCTGTCAGCTGTCATAACATAGATCTCGGGTGGTTTCATTATACTCAGTAGGCCTAATAATGTTTTATGCTGTAGATACTGTAATAATAGTGGTTCCGACCTGCTCCTGGTGGACCGGTAAGAAGGATTTTCTTTGGGCGGGAAACAACACCACAAGCAGCCCCCATCCTCGACTCTGGTCATGTTGACATTATCATTGTTTCAACCATAGCTGGGTCTGATAAGATTGAGTCATTGGCAACGTTATTACACTCACTACAAGTTCAAGGGAGATAATCATAGTTGCAAATTAGTTATTTTATATTAAAGTTTCACTTAAATAAGGAAATTTAAGCATTTACAGACATTCGCTTTATTTAGAATTAAGTAATTAATAAATTTAAAAAAGAATGTTGTTGTGATATTCCACCTGGCTTGGAACAAATTACTGTTGATCATTGATTTTTTGACAGATTTGACAGCTTCTTGTTATGTTAAGCGACCTTAACAAAAATAGGAATTTGACCTACATTTTGGAGCCCAATATTTACTAGTAAAGATGAACACGCACGACCTTTTTCTAAGTTGCAGACGAGGAGATCTGACTAAAATAAGGTACTTTGTGTATTTATTTACAGTTTTAACAACATGTCATATGATTTGTTTCCAGACATTTGCTGTATAATTGACAGATCACAGCTGCAACTTTGACAAGCTTAACCTGAGCTTGAAGATGTGAGTTTAAAAACGGTTTCACAATCAGTGGAAATACTGAAGACTTCACTGTAAAGTAAACATAAAACGTCTTGTAACAAAAAGGCAAAGCACACTAACTGCAGATGGAATATTTTTAGAATCCCTGATTGTATGTTACAAGTTTAACTGTGTCAGTTGGTTAGGTATTTAAAGCTCATCAACATACAATTAATATCTGAGCTGTGAATGTGTTAACATGTCATGTGGGTTGGGTACCAGAAAGGCCGAAAACCAGAAAGGCCGTAGACCAAAAACGCCGTTGACCAAAAAGGCCTTACCAAAAAGGCCGCAAACCAAAAAGGCCGCAAGTTTCATGCAGTATAGGATTATGAATATGCGTTTGATGCTAGATAGTTTAATGATAAAATAAGAAAGCCAGACAAATTGTTTAATTCTAATTTGTAATTATGGTACTGCAATAATATCGTATTGCTAATTAATTTACCTTTGAACTTTGGCTTCAATCAGTGCGAAAGAAATTTCATAAAAAAACGAGACAAACTGTTAAAAACAAACTTTCCAATTTAAAATAGACACTATGAAGTAGGAATGTAATAATTTAACAATTAAAGTTAATGTTATAACACAATTATGTTATAAATTACTTCAATTTAAGCAATTCTATAAGTGTTCAAAGTTTAACAGCATAAATTAATATTTCAAAACAGGTCTCCTTTCTAGTGACTATTATAATCATATAAAGTCATATAATATTTACTGTATTAAGATTTATAACATATTAGATTCACCATCTCCTTTTATATATAAGGCCTTTAAGGCTTGCGGCCTTTTAGGTTTGCGGCCTTTTTGGTGCGGCCTTTTTGGTACGGGCCTTTCTGGTTTGCGGCCTTTTTGGACCAGTACCGTCATGTGTATACAGCAAATCGTTAGATCCACACTGTTGAAGTCTAGTCTATACACTGTTAAAGTTAGGTGTCACTTACTGTTAGCCAAGCCTTCTCGAGGCAGGCGCAGTATTCCCAGAAAAGAACCAATACTAGACAAAATAATGTTTAAATACATAACAGTGAAAACTATTTACTTAGTTCAGAAAGTAAATAACCATATTTTCGGTGGATTGTTCACATAATAAAAACTAATAAAATGGGTAAAATATAAATGACGTGCAACATGTATGTTATTTAGAAGAATTGTCAGTTGAAAAGCTTACAAGTATATTATGGAACTGAACGCATTAGCAATGAAAAAATCTAACAGGTAAATGGATGTCCATGACACTATTTAAGTCAGGTGGTGAGCAATGTACAGATCCGGTATAGCCATTATAAGCCACACACCATTAAAGTCAGTTGGTCAAGAGGTGTACAGATCCGATATGGCTGTTATCAGCCACACACCATTTAAGATCAGATGGTTAGAGGTGTACAGATCCAATATGGCCGTTATAAGCGACACACCATTTAGGTCAGGTGGTCAAGAGGTGTACAGATCTGGTATGGCCATTATAACCCACACGCCATTTAAGATCAGATGGTTAGAGGTGTACAGATCCAATATGGCCGTTATAAGCCACACGCCATTTATGTCAGGTGGTAAGAGGTGTACAGATCTGGTATGGCCATTATAAGCCACACACCATTTAAGATCAGATGGTTAGAGGTGTACAGATCCAATATGGCTGTTATCAGCCACACACCATTTAAGATCAGACGGTTAGAGGTGTACAGATCCAATATGGCCGTTATAAGCCACACACTATTTAAGATCAGATGGTTAGAGGTGTACAGATCCAATATGGCCGTTATAAGCCACACACCATTTAAGATCAGGTGGTTAGAGGTGTACAGATCTGGTATGGCCATTATAAGCCACACACCATTTAAGACAGGTGGTCAAGAGGTGTACAGATCCGATATGGCTGTTATCAGCCACACACCATTTAGGTCAGGTGGTCAAGAGGTGTACAGATCCGATATGGCTGTTATCAGCCACACACCATTTAAGATCAGATGGTTAGAGGTGTACAGATCCAATATGGCCGTTATAAGTGACACACCATTTAGGTCAGGTGGTAAAGAGGTGTACAGGTCTGGTATGGCAGTTATAAGCCACACACTATTTAAGCCAGGCGGTAAGAGGCATACCAATTCCACTCCAAGTTGACGTCAGGAGAGTAAGAATTTACTTAAGCTAGTCTTACCGGGCGAGTGAAAATTTCAGTTGAGATCATTGATATTTGTTGTTTGATCAAAGGATTGTCTAAGTAACTGACTGTCGGTTGATACTGGTGACAGGACTAGCCGCCAACATCAAAGGAGGTGTACCACTGCCAGAAATTGGCACATTACACATGTACAATGCCTGGTGCATGTTGCCTATGACAACAGCCTAGAAACTGGCACATTAAACAAACCGTGCAATGCCAGGTGCATGTTACATAATTATGACAACAGCCTAGTTCCCAGTTTATTGCCCTGATCAAACTGTGCGCTTGCGGGCATATAATTCGGCTAGCAACACACTTATACTTTTCATGCTGGTAATTTTTCTTCGTGTTTTACAAGCAAATTATGAAAATGTCTTAGTTATAATATTCATACATTTATAAGTTTCTGTTGTGTCGCAGAATTACTCAGAATAAATTAGCCTCGTTTGTGATGTTTGTGATCAACAGATTCTCCTATTTTTTTGCTGTTTGTCAAAATGCGATGCATTAATATTTCTTTTAGTCGTTTTGAGTGATTAACAGAACAGAGTTCAATTAATGGTTGACGCACCTGTTCATTTCTCGCCTCGCTTGGTAGTTGCATTATATGATAAATTTGCGTAACCATGTCACATCCGGATAACAGCGCCGAATCTAGCAGTGAATGACATTGATTGATCACATTTTGACCAAAAAGTAAATGGGCAGTCTTAAAAAGGGCAAATAGGGTCTGTTTGTAGGCATTTTAGGGGCAAAAAGGCGGGGCTTAAAAAGGGCAGGACGGGGCTTAATAAGGGCAGGGCGGAGCACCCTTCTATTCCGCGCTAGAATAATCCCTAGATGGTAAGAGGTGTACAGATCTGGTATGGCAGTAATAAGCCACACTCCATTCAAGTCAGGTGGTAATAGGTGTACAGATCCGGAATGGTCGTAATAAGCCACACACCATTAAGTCTGGTGGATTAAAAGTGGATGCAGTGCACCTCATGGCCGTAACAAGGCACACACTGTTAAGTCTGGTGAGTAAAAGTTGTACACTGGGCCTTATTAGGCTGTATTTAACCACACTCTGTTTAAATCAGGTGGATAAGAGATGTACACTGGGAAACTTATGGCCTTTATAAGGCGCTCACAGTTTAAGTCTGGTGAGTAAAAGTTGTATATCGGGTCTCGTAAGGCTGTCTTAAGTCATACACAATTTAAGGCAGGTGAGTAAGAGGTGTACACAGGACACTTTATGGTCGTTATAAGCCACACACCATTCAGGATAGTTGAGAAAAGGGCATACAAAAACACCTTATGACCATTATAAGAAACACACCAGGTCTGTTGAGAAAAAGGTGCACAAAAGGCAGCTTGTGGCTTTATAAGCCACACACCTTTTAGGAAGTAGAGAATAAAGTATACCCAGGGTTCTGTATGACCATTATAAAACATGCACCTTTTAAATCAGGTTGGTAAAAGATGTACACAATGCTCTTTTTGGTCGTCATAAGCTGCACATCATTTAAGTCAGATTGATATAGGTGTACACAGGGTCTTGTATGTCTGTTATAATTCTCATGTCATTTAAGTCAGGTGTGTAAGAGGTGTACACAGGGCACCTTATGACCTACATAAGCCACACAATGTTAAAGTCAGATGAGTTAAAGTGCATGCAGTGTCCCATTAGGCTACACACCATGTAGGTCTGTTGAAAATAAGGTGTACACATTTCTTCCTATGGTCATTATAATAAGCTGCACACCATTTCAGTCAGGTGGAAATTCCTGCTGCTTATAACGATGACAGAGAACCATATGCCAATTTAAGTGGACAGATGGGGCACTATACACAATATTTATGAAAGTGACTTAAATGATGTTCGACTTTTGTGGTTATAGGAGACACTTATGTACACTGTTTACCCATCTGACTTAAATGGTGTACGACTTATAGTGGTCATAGGAGACACTAGGTACACCATTTACCCATCTGACTTAAATGGTGTACGACTTATAGTGGTCATAGGAGACACTAGGTACACCATTTACCCATCTGACTTAACCCTTTAGCTCATGCATATGCCACTTACGCCTTTGTTAAGCATTCACAATTATTCCTTTTATCTTCAGCTGCATCAGCACAACTAAGGGTTTATTTGTAGACTAGTTCTGTCTAGGTTATATAATTATATGCCAAAAATGCATTTGTTTAAAATATTTAAAACTGTTTCAAAGAAAATAAATAAAATCAAGTGAATTTTTAAGACTCTATACATTTACTATGAATGAAAGGGTTAAGTGGTGTACGACTTTTACTGGTCATATGGGACACTTTGTACTCCGTTTACTCATCTGACTTTAATGTCTTACGACTTTTACTGGTCATATGGAATACTATGTACACCATTTATAACAAAATATAATACATAATCTAACAACATTTATAAGCTATGCATAGCCTGTTCACGAACATTTCAATCAATAATTATATTCTGTGTGTAGCCACACAAAAAATACCATTAAATATACAATCATTCCACACTGTTAATTTTATTTAGGTAGTTGTGTTTCAATCCTATTGTTTGTGTTTTTCCAGTTTTAGGTTATCATTATGTAACTGAGTCAACTTTTGATAAAGACCTGTCGTAATACTTATGTCCCTTTAATCATTATTTGGAAATACTGCTTTTAAATTTATTATCTCCCTTTCATGGTTGATTTAGAATGTAATTAGTACCTACCATTCTATTTTTAGTTTCCCTCCTTTAGTGGTCACGTGATATACTTTTCTATTCAGTAGAGAAAAAACGTTGGAAGAGAGGAGATGTATATTGTCTAGTGACAATATTTATATTTTTCGTTTTACTTAATTAAGTAACTTAGAGACCCACAGTAGAGGTTGAAACAATATAAGCATCCTTGTTCCCAGTCAGCCTTACCTGTGAGAGACTAGAAAGAAAGGGACCAGTCCACAACTGGACCTGTTGATTTCTCCTAGATCAACAGTACTGTTGCTAGACATTATTGTAAGATTAAGACCTACATAAAATGATATAGAATCCTACTGTGAACCTTACTTATTGAACACAACTTACCAGTGTAAACTTTAATATAAAGAACACTTGGTTATAATTACAGTGTAATATAAAGAGCACTTGGTTATAATTACAGTGTAATATAAAGAGCACTTGGTTATAATTACAGTGTAATATAAAGAGCACTTGGTTATAATTACCGTGTATGGGGCTTTCATTATTATCCTTTGCTGCACTTTTCGGTAGATCTTGATATTTGGATAAATGGTTAACCCCACCCACGTCGCACCATGACTCTGCCTATACTTCCTGTTATAAATGGTGTGCAGAGTTAAATGGAGTGGGTTTAGTGCTTACCTGTGCATACACCAATCATAAACAAGACACTGACTGGATTCATAGTTATGTTATAATATAAATACAAATTATGTTTGGATCATGTGGTTCTTTGCATAATGTTCCTACGAAGAACTGTGACCAAGTCGTTATAAGGTTCCAGGACTGAACTGGGCATAAGGGAGAATTGAAAAATTCTCATGTACAACTTTGTCATGTTGTATGCCTTTAAGGTCACATTTATAGTGTTGTATGCCTTAAAAGACACATTTATAGTGTTGAATGCCTTGAAAGACACATAGTTAGACAAAATTTAAACCACATTTACCATCCAGTTTTGAATTTATGGACATTTTTCCTAAACTCAGGTATTAAAAGTTGTTTTTAATAAACAAAAAAACAACTTTTAAGTAGGGCTGTATTTGGTAGGATTTAATACACCTATATCATAATTATTACTTTATCCGTATGTTGTTGGTACTCATATAAACATCTCAATGAATAGCCACTATGTGTACATACGGTCTCCAAATATAGATTCGCATCACCTGTTATCAAGAAACCTGAACCAGATCACTGACCTTTAGATTGATTCAATCTCTGATGCCTACAGCACAGATCTAGAACTGATCAGAGATGTTGACAGAGAAATTCTCAGATAGTAAACTAAGTCAGAACACTAACTGTTATATGGAAATTGTATACACGGCTATTATAACTTGTACATTCAATTACTCTTAACAAGTTAACAGGTATCATATTATTGGTATGGCCATCATTGAACCATCATGCACTGAAAAAAATTTTTGTTAAATGTCATTGTTATATTAGCCACAATCTTTTATTTCTTTTTAAGATTTGTTAAAATGCCTAATTTAATAAAACCTGAGGTAGACAATTAACTTAATACAAAAAGAAATCACTGATATTAAAGCGAACACATACTTTTTAGTGTCTTTCATTTTTTTATTGTTTAAAGCTGATTATCATCATAAACTGATTAACTTTTCATTCCACTATTCTGGGTTGCATGTCTGTCTATGGAGTATATCAACCTCTTTCTGCCATATTTTATATCACCAGGACTGAGTATTCTGACAACCAGCGCTGACCAGCCTTCCAGACACTATCTTGACTGCACACACAGATCTGCCTGTCCATATTTAGAGTGTTTTGTTTGCCAATTATGTGTTCATATGGCAGAAAGATAGTGTCAATAGTAGAGTTTAAAATACCTCAGAAACACACTGACCACTAATATGCTGTCTTTTTTTTACACCTTGCAAAGGTCTTTAATGAAAAGAAATTAGACAGTGAACTTGTTCTTGACACATTTGCAGCACTCATATATCTACAAATTAACAAGTGGGTTTGAGTAGCTTTTCTAATAAATATATCTTGTACGTGTTTATACACCTACAAACCTCAACAACACCAAAAAAACCTCTATAACACCCACAAACCACTACAACACTAATGAATGATAATGTCGAGATATAAGATTGTTTTACAGTACAGATCGCAGCTCCAAGCATTAGGGTTTGCTGGCTGTAAGTTCCTGTCTCAAATTTACTGTTTTCAAATTGTGCAGCTTCCCAATTATGTTTCTTGTCATTCTTAGGTACCTTGTTGAACAGAAAGAAATCAATCTGAATATTCGAGACAAGTGGGATAGTTCACCACTGTAAGTTATCCTTTGATAATCTTAAGTTGATTTAACAAGAAAAAATGTGTCTTCTGAATAAATTTATTTGTTCAAAGTTGTTTGGTAATCAATGAGATATGGCATAGAAGTACTATCATAATTTAAATTATCTTATTTTTTAGTGATTTTTTTTCCAGAAATACTTTATAAATAAATCTAGCACAGTCATACACACAATAGTTGTATGACTACAATTATATGGTAAGGTTTGAACACAATTTAAGAGAATTCATCAATGGAGAATACATCATATTAATAGACAATATGTATCTGCTTCAGATACTATGCATGTCTTTGTGGCCATGAGGAGGTGGTCAAGTACCTGCTAGAGAATGGTCAGTATCATCAGTCATGTTTTTATTTATGAACCTGTAGACTAAATTCTTTGTTTCTTGATTATAAAGACATTGTAAAGATTAGTAGATTATTAGTAACAAATAGTGTAGATAATGATTAGACAGCTCCCGGCAGCAGCTTGCCAATCCAGGTCTTATCTTTTGTCTAGGCTGTATTAATACATGCAAGCTAACTTTGACACTGATACAATTTTGGTAATAATGACTGTTTTAGTTAGTACACTACATTATCCCAGACAATGTCTTGTAGAACCGCAGGTAGAACCACTGTTGCAACCCTGACAGGTTATTATGGTAAGGGATTATTTATGGTTATCTTACCTGCTCAGCTACCAATTTTCTGTAACATACAAGCCGATATCTTAATTTAAGTAAATAATAATGCATGTATAGATTAGCAACTGGATTTTCTTTTAGATTTATGTTTTTAAGATGTGCAAGTACATTACTTTTTAAGAAACATGTTAAATGCAAACACAGTTAAACCCAATCATGCCAAAGTCAGTGGAATCTTGAAATAAACTTCGACTAAAGTGAATTTTGAGTCATTAGAATACCTGTTTTTGTGTAGTACTTCATTAAAAGACACTGCATCATCATGTGCTCACATTTCACATTACTATTTTTTACATTTTATATTTCTTGGCTATGACCAGATTAGAAAAGCATAAAATTCAACAAAATATCTATCTTTTTGGACTATTTTTAGTCAAGTAATTCGGAGCAGTATTTACCCTAAACATGTGTTGCACTGATCAAACACAGCATATAGCGTGTACTTTATAAGAACAAAGGTTTTGTTGTTTTACTGAAACGTTTAATTCATAAAAGCTGCACATGTAAAACTGAAAAAATAGTTATCAGTTGATACCTGTATTGATATGCTTTGATAATTCATAATTTTCTTTTTTATACAAAGCCAGCAATTAATACTGTTTTCCTTAACATTTCAAATGATTGGCATCAAGTCATATTGTAGCAGTCTTGCCATTAATAACAATATTCTCACCAGGAAAGGTCATACAAAAATGTCCTAGATAACTTTATACATGAAGAGGTATTGATAAATTATTGACAGATAACGATTAGAATATTGTTAATGTATGGCAAAGATTCTCTAGATT
Source organism: Sinonovacula constricta (assembly GCA_007844125.1). Lineage (NCBI taxonomy): Eukaryota > Metazoa > Mollusca > Bivalvia > Cardiida > Solecurtidae > Sinonovacula > Sinonovacula constricta. The sequence continues at coordinate 6,751,877 of CM017565.1, forward strand.
AAGTCAAGTTAAAAGATAAATGCAAGTGAAAGTTAATTGCTGCTACTCAAGCAGAGACATGGAAACTGGTTGTAATATAAATTTGACTCAATTGTAATTTGTTCTTAATTGTAATTTGTGTCAAAAGCGTTTGCCATATTTTTAACTGTACATCTACAAGGACATTATTTTCTAAAACAAATAATTATACTTTCATATAAAAAACTGTCTTACTTTTAATACACAAGCCTAAATGATTAATTTGATTATTATTATTATTATTTGCTGCAATATAAATATTGACTGGATCTAGAATGTTTATGGCAGGTGCCCGTTGTGAGGTGAATACATTTGATGGAGAACGATGTCTGTACGGAGCCCTTACAGATCAGATTAAACGTCTGCTCCTGAAATACAACATGGTGTCATCAAAGGTCATGCGTCGAGACATGTATGAGGAGTTTCTTAGAAAGTAAGATTATCTCCAGTAAGAGATAAGTGAAGTGTCAAAATATCTTCTTTTGACTTACAATTTGTATGTGTTTATCTTTATGTTTATCTGTAATATATATATTAAAACACCATGTATACATAGATATGGATTTGGTGTCATGAGTTTTCTTATTAACCACTTACCATTGTAATTAATGATTTGAAAGCATTCTTATGTAGCTGTTATTGTATATGCTGGTTTCAAGTGGTAAATTTCTTTGTTCCTATTTATCTATGATTTTAGGTATTTATTATTTCAAGATGATATATTAACTTGTATTAACATATATTTTTTTCACTTTTGTAAAATATCAATTATAAATGATTATCTGCCAGTCATTATAAATTCTGCCAAAAAAATGACGATTTTCTGTTACTCCATACTTCTCTGTTTTTCTGACTTAGTCTTTGTCCATCACAAAATGATGACAACCATCTTGTTAAAAAAGCTAACATTTAGAAATAAAGTGCATATTAAGCATCTAATTCAGTGACATAACTATTTAATTGTGAGTTTTAATGATAAGTGTTTGTTTGTCATATCAGATTGTTTGAGTATGACCAGTACAAGAATGTGACATTTCATGTGCATGGTCACACATTCCAAGTTCATCGGTTTGTGCTGTCAGCCAGAAGTAGCTTCTTTTCAATGATGTTCAAGTCCCGCTGGAAGGATCGAAGCGATATCCACCTCAAACATCCGAAGGTTTGATTCAGAATTGTGCGAGTCTGTTTAAACTCTTCATTGTGGTTTATTAAAGGTGAATATAAGCATTCAAGGCAACTATTTTTAGATCATACCACTGACAATATGTAATGTAAATTATGTTTACCCTTTTTTAAAGCAGGACCTAAAATTACTCAAGTAAAGTCAGCCTGCAGATTGTTGTTTCTCTACCTGACCATATTGTCAGCTTGGTATCCCTCAATGAAATCAACACCATGCTAGAGATCCGCCTTATTGTGTAGGTCCAGGTCAGACAGTTCCTGCTACAGAGTCATAAGACAAATATAGAGGCAACTTTATGTGAAGGTGGACAGTAATTTCTATGTTTGTATAATTTAATCACAAATTAAAGAATTATAATGGCAACAAGGTTATGAGAATACCACTGGCTATTAAATGAAACGTTATGAAAGATTAAACTATATTATTACTGTAATTTAGATCACATGAGGTAAACTAAAAATTTTTAGGGATGTTTTTGTCTTGATAACATGTTTGTATCACATGTTAATTTTTGCTACATTTTAGATTGTAAGTAAGACTATTAATAACATCCATTATATGCATACATGTTATACAATTAATTTCATATTACACATACACTCCCTAATTGGCTCCACAGACAAGACACAGCAGTCATTAGTACATCATATGTATAAGTACAACATGCATGTTTTCTTTGATTCTGATTGGCTCATCCTGATCACTTGACTTCTTTTTATTTCTCAATTTAGAACTGTTGATTATGTCCTCATTAATATTCATGACTGGACTATCACCAAATTTTTGACAATGCTTTAAAGGCATGCAGCTTAATTAAAATGTATACTACTAAGGAGAATTAAAATACAGTTTACAAAAATGTTTACATATTTTTCAAATTGAATATAAGTTGAATGTCATATAAGACATAATTAAATTGCATGCACAATCACAATTTTAATCCAGTTTTCACATTATAATCCAGTTGTTGTTTTAATAGAAAGAAGCAGTTTTTATCACAAATTGCAGTCCACCTATAGCTCATGCAGTTCAGGTAAATTTGCATAATCCTGCCCCTAAACCATAAAAGCTATGGTGAAGCGTGAAAACCTATCAAAAAGATGAAAGGTGAATAATATTCTTAATTTCTTTAAAGTAACGGAAATGCTAAAACAATAGATTTTCACAATAAAAATAATGTGGTTTTATAAATTCTAGATTGTCCCATGTGTTGGGGGTCATTTGCATAAATCCAGCAGCTTACATCAAAATGCAAAAACAAGGTGTTTGTTTGCATGCATTGTTTTCATTAGGGGCTAGTATATTTTTTAATGCTGGTGACACAGCCACTTAGTAAACACACACAAAAAAAGATTGTTATAAGGATTGATTGTTATTTTTGTGTGTTTCATTGTGGTATGAAACATCAGTTGCTTTACATCTAATTTGACCATAAATAACATGAAAGTGAAAATATTGTTTCATAGGTTATATTTTTAGGCTTGTAATTGCCTGTTTGCAGATAGCTCCTAAGGCCTTCCAGAAGATCCTGCAATTTCTGTACACTGGTAAATATCTTGATAAATCATCAAAAGTAATATCATGGTTGATGTAGTATTTTCCATGTACTTTAATTTGTTATCCTTCACATAAACTGTAGTATGATTAGATAAGATGGGCAACATGTATGCAGTCTTTCATTCACCCTATCTCTTGTAGTTAGGCAATTTTAAGGGATATATGACCCCATAACTCAGCGCTACAAGCAGTGAAACTTGCAGTCTATTATTAAAGTTTTGTGCTTTAAGAGATCACTAATCTAATCTTACTAAACTTGTCTGTCTGCAGGTCAGCTAGAAGTCCACATAGAGAGCCTGCAGGATGTGTTTTTCCTGGCCCGCCAGTGTCACCTGGACCGACTGGTTGCCACCATTGACGACAAGTATAAACAGCTAGCAGACTATGGTATGTGGAATGAGTGAGTTGTCAATATGAAAAATATCGGAACTTATATCATTTTTAAAATAAAAGTTAGAGTTTTTAATCATTGAATGTTTGTGTGTTTTAGAAAGTGAGTCAAAAGAATGGCATCATAATATTTAAAAACTAAATTGAAGAGCTTTAGTTCCTCTGTGCACTTGTATGTTAAGTATCATTAGAGATACTAATTCCTAAAATCTTATTTCTTTTAGCAGTCAATAAACTACAAATTATGCTATCTACTATATGCCAGAGTAATTGGACAAACATGCATAGGATATATCCTAGCAGCAAACAGTGTGGAACTTGAACAGACAGCTGCCAGTCAAAGACTGATTGTTAAGAAATGAGCCATACATAGGAAGCCATACAAGTTGCCATAGGAGTGAATTTGCCCTGGTAGTTAAGCAGCCAAAGGCAAGAAGCAGCCATAGGAGTGAAGCTGCAATTGGAGTGAAGCTTATACAATATTAAAGGATATTTAAAAGTGAAGCATAAGTATAATATTTTTCAGAGTCAACGAAGCCGGGCGTGAACATCACAATGCTGGTGGTAGATCAGACTGACAACCGTGAGTTACAGCTGGACCTTGGTGTGCTGGCAGATCTTGCTCTGCCACAGGAGCTCTGTGCCCTGGTGAGTCTATACAAGGTGTTTGTAATCTGTGAATACTGGAGCAATGCTTGGGTTAAAAATGTTTTTATTGAGTGATTTGATTTGCTAACAGAGGATACATCATTGACAGGAACTATAACCAGTTCTCTGCCAATTAATGTAGACACCAGTAGTGGGTCATTATCAAGAATGGGGGCACCCATGGCGTAGTGGTAGAGTCGCTGATTTGTAACTTCTCTGACTGCTTAGCCTCTCACTGCATGGGTTCGAGAACTGTTCGGGGCAAAGGACTGAATGTGGGAAGGTCTTCCAGCTGACTTGCGGTGTGCCGGTGGTTCTACTCAGACATGTGTCTGGGGTCTTCCACTACCAAAAAGCTGGACATTGCTATAATGATCATAAATGGTTGCTGCAATGTATTTCAAAACAAACATAACCAAGAGCCACCATTGCTTTGATGAGAGACACCAACTTTAAATAACTCTTCTTTTATGAACTTCTAGTCTTTTACTGAGTTATTGTTTGGTTATAATTCATCAACAAAACTATGTTCAGAATGTGTTTATTGATCCACTTACTCTCTTCATCATTAAGCTTTTAAAGTATAAAAAACGCCATTTTCATTGTTTTTAAACTCCACAACTAGTAAGTACATCTGCATTCATTTAGGTTTTTCCAGTAAGTGTTTTATATTTACTTAATTTGTAAACAAAATATTTTTACTAGGGGAACGGTGAACTGCCATTCGAGCCTGAAAGGGAATTGAATTATGCAGATATTATATTTGTGGTAGATGGCCACAAGTTCTTCTGCCATAAGGTAAATTATTGTAGGTCCTTCTGAAGTTGAAATGTTGAGGATATATAAATAGAATTACTGAATATGAGCAGAGTAAAATTCAAATAAAACAGTAGGATTACAATGCGGATTAAACTCAGTCTATTGACAAGAAATACAAATTGAAGAATATGTGAGGCTTAATTGTCCCTATTTATAGATAATATAAAAATACATATAGATGATTGCTGATAAAAAAGTATGGACAATTTCAATAAAAAAAAGTTGAAAAAGAAAACAATTTAAACAGTTGCACAATACATTAAAATACTTGCCTTCTTGTCAGTGTCCTATATACTTAATTTACCTATTACTTATCGACTTGACCTTATGTGACAAATGATATAATATTTGAACATAAGACTCATCAGCAAACAATAATAAAATATGCTGTTATTGCATTGTATATAAAATTGCAGAGCTTTTTCTGTGGTCGCAGTGACTACTTCAAGGCCCGTGTGTCAGATCACTTCTGTGAGGACTCGTTGTCAGAGGAAAACTTCCCTGTTCTCACCCTCACTGACATTGATGTGCAGGTGTTTGTCCAAGTACTGTACTACATCTATCAGGACACCTGCCAGGTATGTACACTCGGATGTGCTATAAATATACAAACCTTATTTTGCATATTATTAGTTGAGTTCTCTCTCCTATGATAGACAATGAAAGGGGATCTATGATTCACATGGCTTGAAATAGTGAATCTTATAATAAGTCAATGAAAAAATAAATCTGGTACATATTATACCATCCTTATGATCTGTTGAAGTAAAAAGTGCAAATGTTTTGTACTCTGTTATTCACCTAACTACCTTGATGATTCATAAATACTTATTTGTAAAGTTGATTCTAGTCTGTTTTTATCTTGGTATGCACCTGTCATAAAAAACAGAAGTGTTTGTTCTTAATGTGCACTAGCTCTAGCCAGCAACATTTATTCTGTCTGTTTGTAATATGCCTCTACCTGTATATGCCTATCTGTATATGCGTATCAGTATATGTCTATCTGTATATGCCTATCTGTATATGTCTATCTTTACATGCCTATCTGTATATGCCTATCTGTATATGCCTATCTGTATATACCTATCTGTATATGCCTATCTGTATACAGTAGAAACTCGCTATTAAGGCCACTTTTGGGACCGGCAAGAAGTGGCCTTAATTTAAAGTTTGGCCTTAATAGCGAGTTTTGATATAAGCTGTAACAAGTTATGCCCCTTTGACATAATGAACTACATGTGTGTTTATATTCTTTTTATATATGTGTTGTATACTTTATATTTGTGTTTAAACCAATATCATATTTTGTTTTGTTAGTATAATAGTAGTAGTTTAAATCAATAATATAATATGCATTATGATTCATAAAATGTAGAACACTTTCATTTTTTTTCAGTATTATTTATTTTAGTTGATTTTGTACACTTTTAAACTACAATCTATTAACCTGTAAATCAATAAAAATAAAACAACAAACAATGTCCTTTTTTACACAGAGGTTTGTGTTAGTGTTTACTTAAAAAACTGAGTGATTGTGCTCTGTTTGGCAGCTGCCATCACTTTGATCTGATGAGACTCAATTGTTTTGGGTTTTTTTGTAATTAACTGACACATGCCTCTGATGTCTGTTAATCCTTTGTAAAATGCAGTCTAAACAAAAGAAAGTGTCAAAATGTCAGCCGCCTCTAAGTAAACACAGACTGGCGTACGATATGCTGATGGATGTCTATGAATAAGCTGCGTTGCATGGTAGTAAAATTCACACACCCAGTCTGGCAACAGTCGATAAGAGTTATTTCCCTTGGCCGCATTAGTCAGTTTCGTTTATCGCTTAGACGCCAGTTCGGGACCGAAACTCATGGCCATAATTTGCAATAGCCAGTTGCCCGTATTTTTGAGTTTCAAGTATATAGAATCAAATAGTAAACTGTTTGGGACCGAGAAAATTGGCCGTAATATAAAAATGGCCGTATTATCGAGTTGCCCGCATTGTGAGTTTCTACTGTATACCTATCTGTATATGCCTATCTGTATGTGCCTGTCTGTATATGCCTGTCTGTATATACCTATCTGTATATGCCTATCTGTATATGCCTATCTGTATGTGCTTATCTGTATATGCCTATCTGTATATGCCTATCTGTATGTGCCTATCTGTATGTGCCTATCTGTATATGCCTATCTGTATATGCCTATCTGTATATGCCTATCTGTATATACCTATCTGTATTTGCCTATCTGTATATGCCTATCTGTATATGCCTATCTGTGTGTGCCTATCTGTATGTGCCTGTCTGTATATACCTATCTGTATATGCCTATCTGTATATGCCTATCCAATAACTTTTATTTTGTCACTTTGAATAATACATTTGTCAACGACTGCCAGCTAACAGAGGAGAATGTGTATGATGTGATGTGCGCCGGGGATTTGTACCTGTTACCTGGACTGAAGCGTTACTGTGCCAACATGATGGCCCAGTACCTGACAGTGAGCGATGTCATCATGATCCTGCGCACTGCCAGAATGTTTAATCTGCCGCGTCTTGAGGACCAGTGTGCCGAATTCATGGCGAAAAACCTCGAACAGGTACAGTTACCTGCATTTATGTATTCATTGCAAGAAAAAGCATTTAGTGCAAAGTGCATAAACTATTATACAGTAATGGTCACCTGGGCGTGTTAGAAAAAAAGTAACAGTATAGGTACTTACAATCCTTCTACACATTAGAAATCTGTAATATAAGCTGTATGTGAAAAGACATTTGTATGCAATTTTTAGCTGTTTTTAAATTGAAGTTTCTTTGCAAATTTAAGCTGTTTGTGAATTGAAGTTTTCTGCAACCTTTAGCTGTTTGTTTGCAAATTTTAGCTGTTTGTGAATGGATTTTGTTTGCAAGTTTAGGCTGTTTGAGAATGGAAACTTGGTTGCCATCTTTGGATCAATATCCCCAAAATACATACTAGCTTGCTGTGTCATGCATTCTGTGATATAGAAAGTTACGGGTAAACAATTTTAACTCTTAAAGATAATTTCTTCAGTTACATTTTCTCAATTTTGGGATTGATGTACTTGAATAAATACAAGCTTAATTGCATATATAAGTTTCTTAACAGATATATATCAGTTATCAGAAAGATAATATCATGTTTAAGAAATTGTTGTCTCAACAACTTGTATACTGATATCTTTTCTGTCTAATGAGCTGATACTAGATGTCTTGTATACTGATATCTTTTCTGTCTAATGAGCTGATATGTCTTGTATGTCTGTGGGTTTTTTTTGTGCTAATGAGTTGATTGTAAACATCTTGTTTACTGATATCTTGTCTAACTAATGAGTTGATTCTAGATGTCATGCATATCAATATCATTTCTGTCTAATGTGTAGATTCTAGACCTGGAAGAGTTTGAGCAGCTTGTGAAGGAAGATGCTTCAGAAATCAAGAGTCGAGAGCAGACAGACTCCATTGACATTATTGACAGCATTCGTTTCCACATGACCAACTTTGTCCAGACGTACAGTGAGATGCAGGAGGCTGAGAACCAGATCAGACAGCTAGACGACTTCCTCTCAAGGATCGGCCTGGAGTGCTGAAACACTTTTTTCAAAGATCATTTTAACCACCAGACCTGATAGCATACAAAGATAAGGGTAGTTCCAGGACTGGTTGACCCCATGTCAGGATAACATGACTGGGTGTGGTATCATGCCAGGTACTCACTTCATGCTATACACAGCGAAGGCAGCACTATATCTGCTTCAAGTGGGCTTCATCTCCAGATAACTGAAATATTGTTGTTGGAACGGTAAACCAATTATCATTTTACTCTTTTTTAACCATTATTTACTTATTTACTTTATGGATATAGTTATTGTTGATGTATTGTACATCAAAGCTGATGAACACAATGTTTTGTGTTATTTATTTATATTATCATTTAGCCATATGGAGACTTTGCTTGAAACAGATATAGCATGGCCTTTGTTGTCATAGCACACTCTTCTTACCCTATCCTGAGACTTCACCAACTGGTCTTGGTACAACCCATGTAAGCTTCAAGAAGTCAACTGAAGCCATAACATCACTGACCTATGTAAGACATATTCTGCTATTGAACTTTCCAGAGGCCAACATTTTGCCATGGCTCAGTTGCATATTAATAGGGATAATAGAAAATTAGTGCAAGAAGAAAAAAAAACCTGCCTTATTCGGGGAGGGATCTTTTTTTTCTTGTTTCATTATTGTTGAACAATTTATGTTTTGTCTGTGTTTACAATTTTGTTTCTGTTATTGCAGGCGTAATCAAATATTAAATAATTGCTGTTTCTCTATTTTCTCTTTATTTAACCTACTTACCATTTTTTCCAGAAATGGTGCAAAAAGTTAAATGCAAATCATCATTATCTGCATTGAATTATGTTATAATTGCTATATATTAGTCTCAGATGTAGAATTTGTGGAAATTTAGCATAAAGGGCATTAAGTACAGATACTTAAGTCATTGCTGTTGGTAGTAATAGTCAAAGATGCTTGTATTGTTTTTTGCATTACCATCTGCAGTTAAAATTTGTGATATGTTTTTATAATAAAAACAAAAAACAAACAAATGTTTCTTCCTTTATTGCTTTTATCTCCTATTTATAAACTGTTTGCTTGTTAGGCCATATCAATAAGGCTTAGGCAAATGGTGTACATGTAGAGCCTGATCAGCTCCAGGTACTGTATATGTACACTGCATGTATGTCTAGGCACCTTTGTATGGCTATGCTGTAGTAAGAATAGCATTAAGGATTAGTGTGGATTGTAAAATGTGGCAAGCTAATGGTTGTAGTTTCATCAGAAGGAACAATTCTTTATCAAACACTAGACTATGTTGCTGCTGATTACTTGTTTATACAAATGTGTTCTCCTTCAAAAGATTTTGTTGTCTTAAAGCTGGGAAAATCGAAAGCTTTACAATTATTTTCATGCTGTTTTGTTCATTAAAGCACCGTCTTTCAACTAACAATATATCATTAAACATAGCAGATAAATGTCATGTCCTTTAGTCAGTTATAAATAGGAAAATGATGCATATGAGTGTGAAAACCATAAAATCTTTATCATTTGAAGGTTGTCCCAACTTTCGTAGATAAAAATTATATTAAATAATCACATTTTCTTCATATTGTTACTTTACATAGTTTAATTGTTAACCAATTTACAATGGTATCCCTGCACATATCTTCAAAATGATATCCTATGACTATCCAAGTAGACCAAGCCCTTAATGGGGAATGGTGAGAATTTTAAATTTATGGATAATATCCAAGGCAGTTTAAACAGTAGATAGGTCTTTCGAGTTTGAATTCTTGTACTTTATAGCTGGTTCATTAGCAGATAGTGTAATTGTAAAATTTCATACTTTTGCATAATGGTGCTTTAAATCTATTAAAATACTATAATAGAGATATGTTATTTAAACAACAAAAAAGAAGTAATACATGTTATAATAATTATAAAAATGACTTTATTAAATTAGGCTACAAAGTTTGATAAATCCATCCTTTCCACTGGGCTCATGATCATGGTTAACCTGGGAATCACAAGAAAGGCATACAAGTCAACATACTCTCCAAATGTACTAGCATAAAAAATTGTAATCCGAATGAAAGTACCTACTTGTATGTAGGGATTATTCAGGGGAGACTTTCCACTAATGCCCCATCTGTTAAAAGTACCTGTAGGTAGCATTCCCTTGTTTCTAAAGCTTACAGTTTTATAAACCCTACCCAGCGGCCAGTACCTTACAGTTTTATAAACCCTACCCAGCGGCCAGTACCTTACAGTTTTATAAACCCTACCCAGCGGCCAGTACCTTACAGTTTTATAAACCCTACCCAGAGGCCAGTACCTTACAGTTTTATAAACCCTACCCAGCGGCCAGTACCTTACAGTTTTATAAACCCTACCCAGCGGCCAGTACCTTACAGTTTTATAAACCCTACCCAGCGGCCAGTATCTTACAGTTTTATAAACCCTACCCAGCGGCCAGTACCTTACAGTTTTATAAACCCTACCCAGCGGACAGTACCTTACAGTTTTATAAACCCTACCCAGCGGCCAGTACCTTACAGTTATATAAACCCTACCCAGCGGCCAGTACCTTACAGTTTTATAAACCCTACTTAGCAGCCAGTACCTTACAGTTTTATAAACCCTACCCAGCGGCCAGTACCTTACAGTTTTATAAACCCTACCCAGCGGCCAGTACCTTACAGTTTTATAAACCCTACCCAGCGGCCAGTATCTTACAGTTTTATAAACCCTACCCAGCGGCCAGTACCTTACAGTTTTATAAACCCTACCCAGCGGACAGTACCTTACAGTTTTATAAACCCTACCCAGCGGCCAGTACCTTACAGTTATATAAATCCTACCCAGCGGCCAGTACCTTACAGTTTTATAAACCCTACTTAGCAGCCAGTACCTTACAGTTTTATAAACCCTACCCAGCGGCCAGTACCTTACAGTTTTATAAACCCTACCCAGCGGCCAGTACCTTACAGTTATATAAACCCTACCCAGCGGCCAGTACCTTATAGTTATATAAACCCTACCCAGCGGCCAGTACCTTACAGTTATATAAACCCTACCCAGCGGCCAGTACCTTACAGTTTTATAAACCCTACCCAGCGGCCAGTACCTTACAGTTTTATAAACCCTACCCAGCGGCCAGTACCTTACAGTTTTATAAACCCTACCCAGCGGCCAGTACCTTACAGTTTTATAAACCCTACCCAGCGGCCAGTACCTTACAGTTGAATAAACCTTACCCAGCGGCCAGTACCTTACAGTTTTATAAACCCTACCCAGCGGCCAGTACCTTACAGTTTTATAAACCCTACCCAGCGGCCAGTACCTTACAGTTTAATAAACCTTACCCAGCGGCCAGTACCGTACAGTTTTATAAACCCTACCCAGCGGCCAGTACCTTACAGTTTTATAAACCCTACCCAGCGGCCAGTACCTTACAGTTTTATAAACCCTACCCAGCGGCCAGTACCTTACAGTTTTATAAACCCTACCCAGCGGCCAGTACCTTACAGTTTTATAAACCCTACCCAGCGGCCAGTACCTTACAGTTTTATAAAACCCTACCCAGCGGCCAGTACCTTACAGTTTTATTAACCCTACCCAGCGGCCAGTACCTTACAGTTTTATAAACCCTACCCAGCGGCCAGTACCTTACAGTTTTATAAACCCTACCCAGCGGCCAGTACCTTACAGTTTTATAAACCCTACCCAGCGGCCAGTACCTTACAGTTTTATAAACCCTACCCAGCGGCCAGTACCTAACCCGTTACCAAGGTACTTTGATTTGGACATGAAGGGAGGTCATTCACTACTTCAATAGGAGAGTTTTGGTGGTGTTGTTTTGCTGTTGTTTTAAATATACAATATATGTGTGAATTAGGTAAAATTGCCTTTTTGCAATACGACATTGATAATATGCTTAGGTCCTTTTTGAGGTTGCGTCTAAGAGTGTTGTTGTTATGTACCCATGTTGCTTAATCGTAATACAGAAAAATTCCTCTATTAAGACCACCTTCTGTTCTGATTCAAAATGGTTAAGAGTGCATTGGTCTTAATAGTGAGTTTACTTGAGCAAGTGAAATTGACATTGTTTATGTATCAAAGTGTCCACCACATATGTCCCTGACAGTTTAAAACGGTGTGAAACAATGAAAACAAACACAACTCAAAATTGTTATAACAAAATTACGCTATGTCATTTATGAAATGAAAATATTCTACCTTATATAAATCATTGATTCAATAAAAATTAGTGGCCACATTAATGGCCCAATCTTCACCAAACCTGGCCAAAATGTTTGCCTGTATAAAATCTTAGATGTTTTGAACTGGGTCACATGAAGTCACTAGGTCACTAGGTAAAATTTTAGAAAATGTTATCAGAACTGTGGCCACACTAATGGTCCAATCTTCACAAAAGTAAATAACTCTTAATTACTTGACTCCAGAAATGAGTCTACTAAAAGCTCATGTCAATAAGCCTATAAACTCCAGGCTATGGCTGTGGGGAAAAAACACATAGTATATTTTCAACTTTCTTTATTAATGACACCTCGATAGATTGGATGATGTAGTAAAGTTGCTTGGTGTTGCTATTGACTTCAAATTGTCATTTGATGATCGTATAAAAATGCAGTCATGCAGCTGAATATCCTAAAAAGACTTGGTAAAAATTTGCATCATTTGTATAGTCTTGTGGGGTTTTTGTGTGTTTTTTGTTGTTATTTTTTTTTCCATACATTTATATACTAAAATTTTATCTCTTGCTCCTTATCAGGGCATTTTTGTTCAGTATTAAATACAAAGAAAATAGAAAAGATACAAGAAAGGGCTTTAAGATTTGTGCACGATTATTACAAAATGTATGAAAAACTGTTGGCAGAAGCAAAACTTCCAGCTCTTCATATTCACAAAGAACAATGGCTATAGAAACTTTAAAAATTCTAAACAACTTGGCACCTCCTTTGTTACAAGATAATGTGGTGAAGAAATAAACTAAACACAATTGTAGATCTATATTCCAATCTTCAACATGTTCCAAGCGTAAAAATGAAACATATGGACAAAGATCAATTAAGTCTGCTGCACCAGTCCTGTGGAATTCACAGATCATGCGAGCTCAAACGAAACGAGTTAAACAACTTCTAAGTTTAAAAGAATGTATTTTTGTAAGATATTCTTCAAAGCCGAAATTTGTTTTAAATTTGGAATAGTAGTAGAGTTTAGGACTGTTATTTATTTGGTAACTCCAATCTTGTTTATACTGGTCATAAAGTTCCTGTTTAATTGTAAAAAAATGTTTTAAAATCACCGTTAAAATTTATTCTCATGTAGGTACATCCTAAGTGGTCTAAAATTTATCCGTTCACTGATTGGCTTATGGTCAAAAGAACTTTTTTTATCAATTAACAAGCGAAGAAACTTTGTAAAAAACTTTTTTTTTTATGAAATGTTAATTAACATTTTTATAAAATTTAATTTAAAATTAACAAGTATATACATTTTAGTTAAAAATAAAGTCTGTTTGCAAAATAAGCAAATTTTTTTGGACGACAGTTTCTATGACAAAAGTGAATACATCTAATGATGTTTGACGTTTTATTTTTAAAGAACATAATCAACAACATAGTAGCACGTGATCAGTTATGAGACTCCATACAAATTCACTTTTGTGCAATCCTTTATATGTTATCTACAACAGACATAAATTATACTGAACTGATATTAAAGTTATTGAGCCGAGAATTACATGTGTATACGTTGAATGATCGTAGTAAATTATTTCTTCTGTACAAACAATTATCAGGGGCAGATCCGTGATAGTTTCAGGGAGGCCTAACTGAACGAGGACTAGAGCCGCTGGCCGTGCTAGGGGGGTCTTGGGGCATGCTCCCCCAGAAAACTTCTGAAAATGTAGCCGCCAAATAGAACCGTTTTATGTGTTTTTGAAGCTGCAAGAAACTTTTTTATGAGTCAAAACTTTTTGTATACTTGGTAACAAATATAATCTATAATCATTTTTTTCATGCGCAATAAGGGGAGAGATCTAATTGCGCTAAACCCGTAGATACAAGTAGTATTACTGAGTCTGAGGCATGCCCCTAAAGGAGAATGTTAACATCTAGGAGCCAACTAGTGTCATTTCCTGCTCCTCAGATGCTTGACAAACCTTCATAAATAGTATGCTGCACAAATAGTTTACTTTCAATGCGTTTTCAATACATTTAGGCATTAATATGTGCTTACTGATCTTATCTGTAGCACTGGACACATATGTGACAAAAATACTACTAGTGTGACTGTCATAAAGATGTGAGTGGGGTCCGGACCCACATCCACCCATCCACTACGTCGGCCAATAATTATTGCAGACAAGTAGACTTTGCAGACAAGTAGACTGAAACTAGAAATTTGGAGCCGACGCGGTTTTCATAATAAGCCTTTCCCAGTCTTTGATAACGTTTTGGTCGATGTAAACTAAATCAAAGCTAAAAAATATTATGTGTGAATTATTATAAAGCTTAATATGTCAGCTTTTAAATGATTTATTATTCAACATGATTGCCCAACAAATTATTTAGTTAACGCACCACCCTTAAAAGGTGACGTGGTGGCGTGAGTTTGCCCCGTCTGTCCGCAAAGTTTTCGTAACTACTCGACTATTTCCGGAGAAATAACCGAGGTGTTCCGAGTGTCCGCGAACCTGCTTGCCAACGGGCAATTTACAACAGTTGCACTGATTGGATTGCATTCTAGATCGATCTTCATGATAGCCAATCAAATTCAGTTTAGCAACATCGTGTAGGATAAAAAGACAAAATGGAGGCCATTTGTAAACGACAACAAATGTAAACAGTAGCAGCTTCACTATCGAAGAGGTGTTTATTTTAAATGTTCCAAAAAGATGGCAGTCTAAATTATAATAATATAGAATAAGTATGTGCTATCTAGACTATCAAATGACTATATTACACCTATTTTTAGGCGTTACATTTCGGAAGCAGACAGGCTAGAGAACGTAAGATGTCATCTCCACATTCTAACTCCTTCTAATGGCGTTCACTTTAAAGGCATCTCGAAAGGAATGTGGTATCCCACTGAGCCAGGCCCCCACATGCTATGACCAGACCTGCTAATTGCTGGTCATCACTGCAGGGAGTCTTTAGCCAACATAGTACTAATCTGTAACAGTAAAACCTCTAATGGGTTAATGCAAAACTAAATTACCTGCTAGTATGGATGTGAGACAGTAGGCTAGTTTTACACAATGCCACAAACATTATTGTTAGTGATAATGTTGGTTGTTTACTATATGATCCCTTACAAATTCTTTATTTGTAACTTCAAGATTATGTATCTATTTCATAGCTAAATATTTGATTTTGAAAATACATGAGAGATACAAGTTAGAAATGTTTTGTTACATTTTACAAATCAAAATAAAATATAACTTAAAATATATATGAGAACTAAAAAAATGAAAGAAATAACAAAATGTATAAGAAATAACAAAATCAACCAACAAAGTAAGAATGAAAACAAATAAAGATTTATATATATATATATATATATATATATATATATATATATATATATGTATTAGGATTGCGTAATTGGTATATTCACAACTGTTTCCTTTACAAACTGTGAATGACTATGTTCAACCCCAGATATAGCATACATACACTTGGATCTTGAACAATACCTGTGTGACAGACACATCGTTACAGACTGTGGCAGTCTGGCTTATCAGAAAACAGATGCCCTCACATGCTGGGTGGGGCAATAAATGGGGGAGGTCACTTATATAAGGCTTTTGAGATGCCTTTAAGGCGAAGCAGTGGGTATGAACCAAGGTGCAATAACCATTAACACATGAGGTTGTTTGAACCCACGACCTCGTGCTCCAGAGTCAGTTGCTGTTCCAGCTGAGCAGCCTAGGCAACAGCAGTTTCAGAAATTGCATATCAAAGCAGTATACTATTTATGCTATTCGTTCATATTTTCAGGGGTCTATCACATAAATTTAACCGTGCCGACCTAAATTTTTATTCTATTTATCGTTTCTCAATAGTTATCATCACAAGAAACCATGCCGAAAAATGTACAGTAGAAAAAAACATGAAAAAAAGTTGTATGCATTGCATATCTTACTTTTCTGAGTAGACACCAGTCTTCTAAATCGAGCAGACGCTTTCTCATAAATTCGTGACTTTTGATTGGATGGCAAGTGTTGCCATTGAAAATCACCTGACTTATTTTTCCATACTGCAATAAATTAGCTATGTCTATTTACAATGTTAGGTGTGAATCAGGTTATGGATTTAGCACTATTGTCTGGATAAAAAACAACATTTTCAACATAATAAGATGTTTTTAAATGATAATCAAGATAAATTAATAAAATTGAACTTTGGACAATAATTACCTGCTTAGATCGAATGTTTTTGGTCAAATAAGTAGTATTAGCGTTCTTGTCAAAGTTGAGTAGTATTTCGGACAATCTCACAGATCGCACGAGCACGCATTCGGTATAATTTATGACGTCACAAATTTATGAGAAAACCCGAAAATATGAGAAAGCGTTATACACTGTAGGTTTAACAATGCTCATTAGGGGAGAAGTTTTACCTGCTAGTTAATGACTGTTGTATATATCAGTGATGAATTATTTGTCCTTGATTGACAGTTTGTATAATTTTAATTAATTTAACACCTTAAATGCTAGTTAAAATTGATAATTAAACAAAAAGGGATTCATGTAATCAGGTAATCAGTGCTTGCTAGTTAACTTGCTTTGAAAAGTTACTTAGTGATTAATTAATAATCATGTTGAAATTGATATCTATATTTTTTTTCTTCTAATCTTATAAGAAACAACACATAAAACCCCAAATGTCGGTAAATAAAATTATAACCAGGAAATCTAAATAAATATGAACTGAATATTTTTCTCATGTGTCATTTTCTCATTTATTAATCTTGCGCAAGTAAAATGTGAGTGGAGTCACATACACACAAGGCAAGCCAAACTTTGTGGGGGAAATTAGGAGAGAGTTTGTAAAGATCAAAGAAAAACTTGTAAACTCACTGATAGAAAATTCCTTTATGACTAAGAAAGATAAGAGGCAAGTAACTTTTAGAAAGAAACACTCCCGGTAGACACTTTTTACTACAGGGTTTTTGATTGTACATTTGGAACAAATGTGTATTGGTGATCGCTTCCTCCTGTAAACACATATAAATAAATAAGTAGAGTACATGTACCTTCCATAAACCATATAATGTGGCCCTTGATAAAGCCGATAAATTTCATGGACCCTGACAACAGTGTTATAATAGAGTCCCAGTGTAGTTGCTTTGAAAAGATATGTTTGAATTAGAGAAGTGAAATTCATGGAATTCACTGGACCAAATTGCTCATTTGTTGGAGCATTTGGGCTGTTAGTGATGATACGGAAATTAATGTCAAGAATTAGCATCTATTTTTACACTCATAATTCTTCATTCAGTCTTTTGCATTTAAAGTTTATCTTTTCTTTTCAGGGTAAAAGCGTAACATGTCTTTCCGAGGACTTGAAACAGAGGACCTTGTCCAGAACCTGAGACATTTGGTGATCAGTTTTGAGCCACATATCCGGGAGGCAGGGAGTGTTGACCAAGTGGAGGAGTCATTGACACATTTAGAAGAAAACGATGAACATTTTCACAGGCATGATATAGAACTTGCATTGATTTGTAAAAATCATGATAAAAATGTATAAAAAAACAAAATTGCAGGTATTTCTGCTCAATCAAATTATTTATTTATTGTTTTGTTTGCTAGATTTTAATAACAGAGACACATTTATTAACTTAATGGCAATTACTACTTGTTATTTAAAGATTAAGACCAAATAAAAAAATATTGACTTAATTTTAACCACTTAATTCTATTGCTGTTTGTGTATTTTTTGCAGATATGAGTTTGTAAAGCAGTTAAAGAGAAAGATTGAGGAGGTGCTTGGGTCTCAGATAGAAGATGAGATTGAAAAACAGGCCACAGGAAGTCATGTTGACCTAGGTCAGGAGACCCTGGTCAGTAAAATAACAGACAGAATCATAAAGGGAAAGCCGTAAGTAAATGTATACTAAATACATATAGTGAGTAGGAGTGTAGTTCATTTATCAAGTTGTTTTTGTTATAATCAAGTTTAATTTTAGTATTTTCTAATTGCATGTTGGTTTTATTATATTTCAGTTTCCTTTGATACTTTCCTTCATAGGTAGCAGAAAAGTTTTTTTTTTTTTTTTTTTTTTTTTTTTTTTTTTTTTTTTTTTATTAGCTGGGTTATAATACATCTTTTTTTTTTTATTAGCTGGGTTATAATACATCTTTTCTCTATTTTTTACTATTTGCATTCATTTTAAGTTTTATTTTCTTATGTTTTTCACTTCAGATACAATGACCTAACTAAGAAATTGAAGTCAAATGTTGTGGAGGCTGTAGAGGATTTGCTAAAGAATTTTGATGCTGAGTTTGGTATGGGCAAACATACAGATGGTCATTTCCCCCACAGAGATGACCGTGGGAAGATGTTCATGGGTAGTGATGAGGAGGAATCATCCATCGACAGTTCCTATAATCATGTAGGTGTTTGATTAAGTTTTTATATCTGTATCATGTAAACATTCAATAAAGTGTTAACTGAATGTTTTATTGTCATCATTGGGCTCTTCATGATATAGAATTGATACAAAATACTGTATGTTTATGTTAATTCCTTTGTTAAAGACAACCATTACAATCAGTACAGTTTGTTTTATTTTATTGCAGGGGAGTCTAATGTTTATGAACCCAAACTTCCTTCAATCAGTAGCAGATAAAATCAGTAAGACAAGAGATGTTATGGTAAGTAAAAGGAATTGCTTTTTTTTCCTTATTTTACATATAGAAATGTAATTTGTTGACAATAAAAATTTAAGTATCATACAATACAATGCAATACAATATTTTTTTATTTTCTCAAGTTTTACATACATTAAAACACATTTAACAAACATAACTGCAATTAGTATTAAGCAGAAAACTTTGATTCTGATGAATGTTTCAGACACGGAGAGAGGCTCTACAAAAGCTGAACACTGCCCGTATAGATGATGTGATCAGTGCTGAACTGTTCCAGGTCATCAAGAGGCACGTGTTGGAGGCCCTTAGTGACACTGATGATCAAATAGTGGTTTGTTTATGTTCTTTGTTTCAAGTCAAGTTAAAACAATTCATCTTACATATATTAACTTTCCTAATGGTCCAATTTTCTTCAGTCGACTTCTTGGGAATATAGTAATTAGGTAGAACCTCCCTCAGATCTTGTGTAATAAATATTTTTGCCCAAGGGCTGGCATGTGGCCTTTATAACTAAGGCCCTTCCATTCTGAGAAAACGATTTTAATCATGGATGCTAAAATTGTAGTAAGTATAAACACTAGACCCTGACTGGGTCAAATATCACTGGAACTTTTATCACTGGAACTTTCTCACTTTGTAAAAAAGTACTTAATAATATAAATATTGTCAAAAAAATTCTAAGTTAAAGCTTTTACTAACCTTTTGACATGTGGCAAGCATTGGACAAATTTACACTTAACCATTACAACCACCGTGTTTCCTCAACAGACATTTATTCCTGACAATAAATGTCATCTTAAGGCTATGTTGGTATCCCATGAGATATAACAGTATTAACTTAGTAAACAAGTTCTTTTTGGACATTTTTATAAGAGTAGCTTTTGTGAAAGGAAAAGTGAGAACATTATTATATTTATAGATATTTATTTGTTTTATTGCAGAATTTAGGTTTGAAGTTTGTGACAAGGGCTTTTTCTACCCCATCTCATCACACTAAAGAAATCTATGCCTTGTTGAGTAAGTCTTAAACATACATTAGAAAATTGAGAAATATGCTGTAGTCTTTTACAAAATTGAACAAATGCAGGTTGGTTATATGTCTTGTGTAATGAATGTGAATGTCTGAAAGGACTAAGAATTATATCCACTTGGCCCCTCATGAGTTCCAATCCTAGTTGTTGATGGCTTATTGCATAACCAGTGGTAACTAGAAATAGTTTTGGAGACCATAATTGTGTACATGTAGAGGACGTATTAAAACCAACAAACCTAAACAGAAGTTAGAAAAGTGTTTTGTTGAGATGGACTTACCAAAAATAAAATTGAAAATACATAGTTTGTTTGTCTGTGCATTATATGTCATTTTAGTTTAATCTTTTTACTTGACAATACTTGAAAACTAATATAAACATTGATATTTTTCTTGACTACAGCTGAACATTTGATAGCACAGTTTCAAGTCAGGAAGAACACCATACCCAAGATAAAGAATGGCCTTGATGTATCAAAACCGGAGATTCTTAGGCTGCTTAAAGCTGTAAGTGAACATGGAAACGATGGTTTACAAATTTGATTCATTAATAGCAATTTGAAGAATACATTTATTTCTTTTATGAAACATTTTCAGACAGTCTTCATGTGCATAATTTGACAATACAAGCTTGCTTACACAGATGAATGTATCTTTCTTCTGCATTGTCTTTATTTATTTGTTGAGGTTAAAATATTTTTGATAACAGTATGTTAGTAGCTTTTGAATTTTCAGATGATTTTTTCTTACTGTTTTATTCTTTGTAGTTGGTTAAGTATACACCATTTTGTAGTTAATGTTAAACAATATGTGAAAAAGTTCCCCTTTCCATTTGATCTTTTAATTTATAAATTTTGTTCTTCTAAATGGTTGACATTTGTTTGGGATACAAACAAATTTATACAACAACTTTGAGATTAACTAACAAAATTGTTTTCTTTTCAGTTCCGCTTGATGAATGAGTTTGTTCAAGAGACCAACAACTACTGGATTAGATACCCAGAGGCGTAAGATTTCATGAATATTTTTATTAAGTTTGCTTAGAGAACGTTGTGACACATAGAACCACATGATCCACTCATCAATTGTTAAGTAATTGCTTCTCTCTGGGGCCAATAAGTGTACTATATATGAATGACACTTCGAAGGATGTTCAAATATGATCTGCTCATTTGAGGTATTAATCGGTCCATCATTCATGGACTTTTAATATTTGTTTAAGTAATCAGTCTAAAAATGCATATTTTATCAACTATGACTAAGTTTCTTTCAAAATTAAGTTCAAATACTGATATGTTACAAATGAAATAACATGTAGGTGCAATTTAACTACCAGAATTAAAACTTGTGGAAAGGAAACAATTGTTACTTTTTTAATATGGATTCAGTTTGTGACTATATATTTTCCTAAGTGATATATGGCATGTCCATACTATGTCAGGTACCTAGAGGAGGTGCTGGTCAGCTCCCTGAACCTGCTGTCTATCCACCATCACACAGGCACTGTGGGCGCCTCCCAGCAGCTGTCCCCTCTACACCTGGTGGCCCTCATTGACACACGAGCCCAGTGGTTTATCAAATGGATGGTTAGTGATGTAATGACAATGTGGCTCATTTAGTGGTTTAGCCCTTATCATTCAACAGTTGCTAAAACAGCATTCTAATTTTTTATCTGTTTCCTGTTAACAACTTCAAGAAAGCTCCTAGCCTGATGCCAAGCAGGCTAAGTGTTTCTTTTATTGGATTTATAGTTTTTCCAAGAGTATTTCTGTTACAGTTGAGTCTCACTTGAGCGAGATAACAAGGGACCACCAAAAACCTTGTTATAATGAGTCCCTTGCAATTCTGTTTCCCCACATGATTGTGTCTCAATTGCTGTAAAACCAGCGTAATCATAACAATAAAAATCACCTTATATATGTAGGTGAGCAATGTGTTAAAAGGTATACACAATAAAGACAAACAATGGTTTTTATTTTTTCATGTAACACTTGAAACAAACATGCATCCATGTATATGTATTCACTCAATTGCTCAGAATACTCCAGAGCTTGCCACAGAATAAACTAGCATAGTATTGTAATGTTCAGTTGACAAAACAGCAATGACGATCAACAATTCTGCCCTAATTATACTGATGGCTGCATATGACATTTAATCACTCAAAGTATATCCCTGCTACAAACAACAAACATGCATGAGCGTAGCGATAAAGCTAAAGTTAAACATTAAATAAAGAACAAATTCTGATGGGACCCACGATCTCCTTGAATTACACCACGCCCTCATTCTTTCAAATCTTTTTTAAGCGAGATTTAACTGTATTTGGAAATTGTGCCCACTTGAAGCAGATATTGTGCTGCCTTCAAATTGTATAGTGTACTGTATACACTTGGCATGCTACCACACCCAGTAACATTATCCTGACACTGCACTGACCAGTCATGGAACTACCTTTATATCTGCTTGAGCATTAGCATAGAAGCTATACAACTACCAATTTAGAATGTCACAGCCCAAGAACAAACCCATTGTTTCCATTTACTGGAGCTGGCGCTCTACTGTATGCGGATACCAAAACTTGGATCCTATTGGCCAGGTTTTAAATATCATTTGACTTTGACTAATCAGGACCTAAACTTGGGTCTCAGACTTAAGCTTAAAGTTTTAATCTTAGGCCCAGCCAAAGTTTATTTCATGATATCATTTTTACCCCTTGACCCATTTTTGTTAGTTCTCATTTGAATCATTGTCTTTAGTAAGTACCACTTACACCAGATTTGGGATAAAGAAATGTTTGCTCCATTAAATTTAATGTATTCCTCATTTATTTCGCACTGCTGTTTTGTGATTATTTTAAAATATTGTTGGAATTAACTAAAAGTGTTAAATAGTTTATTCAACAATAATAGTATCATGTATGAGCATTCAGTTTTACTTCATAATTATTATAATTATATCAAACAGTATGAACGTTTTGTGCAGAGACTTTATTAACCTTGTTTTATGAGAGAACATACTTAAAAGCATTTTTTATTATAAACCATAATCACTAGAAGAAGAAGAAGAAGATGAAGATGATGATGATGATGATGATGATGATGATGATGAAAGAGAAAGAGAAATTGAATATTATATCATGCTTTTATAGATAACCCAATTAATTTAAATCTTAGGGTTATCTAGTATGTTTTTATTAAAACTTCTTAAACTTGGTTTGGTTATCTGTTCAGTATCCATTATTATTGCACAGAAATAGAAAGAGAAAACTTAGTAATTATATTTCAGCATGGTAACTTCAGTCGCAGTTTCCTTCTTGATTTGTTGGAGAAGTATAAACCTTTTGTAAGTATTAGATTTTGTTTTGTTTCTAATTCTACTTTTATTTTTAATAGGTCAGTAGATATTTGCTGAAACTTTGATTCAAATTTTTAAAAATTAATAAAAAAAAGTATAGTCACAGAATTCTTTTTTGTATTTTCACTCAGGGTTATAAAATACACAAATTAACAAGTATAAAAATGATAAGCACAATATACCTTGTACTTCACTGCAGTGTTTAATTGTCTAACTCTTCAATTCTTGTATAAAAATAGATTCTATATTCATTTACTGTGAAACTTACATATAATGTAATTGCCATATAAATTAAAGATTTCTTATTGACGTTTATTAGGAAGGCATGGACGGTTTATTCTTGTCTTTCCGATTTATTGTTTGCACTGATGAACATATCTTACTTCTGCATTGTCTATGGCTTGAAGGTCATTACATTGTACACATTGTTTTGTCCTGTATATAGACTTACAATCATTTCTAAGTCAATGAAGTCCTGAGTCTGATTCTGCCATTGCTGATGTTTGTGACTTGTGTGTGTTAGGTGGAGCATGCAGTGAAGCACTGCCTAGAGTTCTCTGCGGCCAGGAAAGTTCCATTTGACCTGATGAGTGACATCTCAGAGAATGTTTCCAAGTCATCATTTGGTGAGTGATCACTGTCAGTGAAGGGTTTGTTATTACTCTTTTGTTAATCATAGATTAACATCTATCATGCTAAATTTTCTTTATAACTTCTGCTATTTTGTGGTACTTTTTGTGCATCTACATGCCATGATATATTGCCAGGTACTCCACAGCAGAAAGTGCTGATCCTGATTAGATAGCTCCAAACCTAATAAATTTGTGCATAGCAGGAATTCATTTAAAATAATTTACCCATTGCTTTCTTGTTCTTTGTGCAAAGTCATCTTCATTTTGCCTAAAGATGAACATTGAATCTAAATATTTATAACAAAGTCACTGTAGAACTGTTGCTAGTGTTAACCTTATATTTTGATTAAATCACCAATACAAGGGGCTTTTAGAATACAGGGCAGATATTTACAGTCAAACTTCAGTTATTCAAAGTCATAGGGACTGCGTTTTAATTCGAACAATGCATGGGTTGGAATAATCCAAATTGCCCCCACTTAACAAATCCAACTAGGAGTCCGCTATTTTGACCTACGTATTTCTCTCTGGTTATGAGCAAGAAGCAATGTATATACAATAATATTTTTCATAGTGAAAGATAAGAAAAAATGTTGAAAAAGAAATAAATAATAGGATAAGTGTCTTGTTTATATATTACTCTTTTCAAAATAAAAAACAATTTAAAATTTATGCATGTATTTATAAAGCATTGTTGAAAAGATGTGAACATGATATCATCATCAACAACCTGCAACATATAATACATAATGATTTCAAGCACATATTATTAAATCACATAGTATTAAAGTGTAGCTGATCTGGGTATCTCCTTCTTGCTGGACTGTTCAGCTAAGATTACACCAGCCATGTTTGCCATGTCTCAATTGAGTTGACAGTGATAAATGTCAGCATTTATACCCACCCACCATGACAGTATGTAGTACCGCTGTGATACAATGAGAATACAAGTCGATCTTTAAATGGATTGTCACTTTGCCTAATTATTGATACATTGTAACTAATCAACACATCATATCCAATTAACATTTTCAACCAGCCCATCAACGAAGCCAAACACCGATGTTACAGGAGTAACCTCATTTCGCAGTTTGACGTGTGACAATACACAATGGCAGACTGGTGATGTGATCGGGCTTTGGATAAGAAGTGTGAAGAAAGCATTAAACTGAACATTGGTGTTAAAATTGACTTTAAATAATGCCTAAACTTTGATTAATGTAAATAAATAATTGGATGTTTTCTACATTAAATTATATAGGGAAAAAATCAGAACCGACCAGTGACTTTGAATAATGCCTTGGCTTCAGACAACATGAGTTTGAATAACTGAGGTTTAACTGCAGTATTATACAATAAATAAAAATGCACATTATTATTTTTATTAAACCCCACTCATTTGTTCCTGCATGTTTTCTGTCTACACGGTATTATTCACACAATACAAGTTTTTTTCTATATGCAACATCTCATTGCTGATTTTCTCCCATGCAGAGTCCCGGCGGATGTACTACACTGGGGCAGAGCTGGAGTATGCCTATTTTATCCACTCAGCTTACATCATAGGAAAACTGCTCTGCTTTGCAAATGGCAGAAAATTCTTCCCTATCAAGTTGAAAGACTCGGATGGTAATGTACATTATGCTCATTAATTTGTGGTTTTTGGCATCCAATCAAAGCATAGATTCATTGTCTTACAATGATTAATATTTTATTTGTAAAATCTCTTGATACATTACATTGCATTGTTTATATTTATTGATGAGAAAGATTCAACAAAATAAAATTTATAAAACTAACCATTGGTTTATATACAGCAATCATAACTTAATTTATATGTAAAAATGTTTTCAATAAAAAACTGAGATCCAAACTCTCAATTTTTATATTTGTTAGGTTACATTTACACAAGAACTTTTCTCAGACGTCTGTACTAGGGTAGGTACTCCTTTTATAATTCATACCCATAAGGAGCTTACATGTAATTGATTGTCTTGTCCTGTATATTCAGAACCAGTGTCAATCAAGAAGCTGATGGTGGCCCTGGTGTTGGTGGTGGTAGATCCGAGCCCAGTCTTCCACCTCCCAAGGGCAAATAGCTGTAAGTTTAATCTGCTTGCATTACCTCACAGTTTGATTTTAAAGTACTTGTTGTATTCAGTTCAAAACATTTGCTTAAAATACGATACAGTACAGTACAGTACAACTTTTATATAACACATCAATTAGAATACTCTTAATGCTTTACAAATGAGAAACAAAAGCATAAAATTGATTTAAACATTGTAAACGGAAAAACAGATAAATTTAAGATACACATAAGAAAAAAATAAAAGGTCAAAATAAGTTAAAGAATAAAAGATCCAATTATTTGTAGCTAATTATTTAAACAAGTATATGTATATGACTGATGTAATAGAGAAAACAGAGGGACCATACGCATTACATATATGCCGTGCTAAATAAGTGGGGTTGATTTTTTTTCCAGACTTCCAGGGACATTTTTAAAAGTATATATTGCCATGTTGTTGAGCAAGTGTAGAAATTGCTTAAACTTGAATTTGAAATTATAGAAGTCAGTTTAAAAAAATGTAAATTGATGCATCACCACATGTGTGCACCCACAGCCTCTGCCTTCATGCCGAACAACAAAGAAATTACAGATATTTTGATGTGTTAATTGTCAGTTCAGGGTTATATAATTTTTCTACTGATCTTGATAAAAGTTCCATGAAAAGTTGTAACATTGATCTTATAAAGATAGATTAACACACTGCTGGCATAGTATAAGGATTCCTCAGACCCATAATGTACTGTCCATGTCCAACCACAGCGGAGATGTATGACCCTGCTCGCCTCATCACGGACGTACTGAAGGGCCTCTGTAGCTCAGAGCAGGCTTGTGAGATCTGTCTATTCAAGGATGAGATCACCAGCACCCTCCTGTCCCCAATCTCACACTTCCTCGACGTGGCTGTAAGTAAACTCTGATCTAATGCTGCCATAATAATATATTCTCATTTGTGACATTATAAACCCCTGAACCACTTTTTTTGGCATTGTTTTTGTAGATTTTAATTTGCCTTACAGTTTATAAAGAAAACAAATAATTGAAATAGCCTTTAACTGTTTTTAAAATAATATTGATTCTTAATTTTATTTCCTTGACTTTTTTTAATGATCAACCCCTGCCATGAGTTTAACTGCTATTGGGGTAATCTGTTGAACTTCTATTGCCGATGATATATGTTTATTGTGCTGTATTACAAGCCTGTTTGTAACACACAGTATTGGGAGGAGATAGGGTTTGAGGATATAGTAAGTGTTGTGTGACGCTTGGTTGTTTGTGAACATACGAGTGTTGCAGTGCTCAAAGGTGTAAGGAGATACAGGGTTACAGGTACCTATACCTCCAGATAACACAAGAACAATCAACTGGTGCTTCTTCATTAAGTCTATTACTGTAGTATATTATCTTTTATTATAAAGATTTTTGCACACATTGAATGATAATATATTTGCATTTCAAACTTGATCTCACATATTGTATTAATATTTAATCTATCAGTTTCTTTAAGATATATCTTAGTGTTCATTTGTCAGTTGTACATAAAAGATGATAAGATAATGTACTTTATGGCTGTTTTGGTCTTTCATAGTATGGGTTATTGTTAAAATGTATAAACAGAGGCACCACCTGGTACCCTGTCAATGCTGTGGATTGTTTAATCATGTTGCAGTCATGACTACTATATGTATTTTTCCATATTAATGTACAACATTGACAGAGTTGCATTTACAAGTTTTTCTGTTGCTGCCTTATTGTGCCAAACAAATGTTGTTATGCCCTGAACAATCATGTTGTTCTTTTTCTTACTTTTTCAAGACTGTTTTTTATACAAATTAAACTTTTGAAAACAAGTTAAAAAGTGGTAAATGACAATATCAAGCTGTATAGTGACTGTTTCAGTATTTTAGTGTCAGGGTATGAACATTTTGTAATCACCCAACTTTATAAACATTTGCTCCTTGATAACATGTTTTTTTTCAATCAAGAAACCTACTATTGTGTGATTGAAGTGGTGTTCATGTAACCTACATGTTTAAAATAAATTAAAACTGCTTAAATATTTATATAAGCCAAAACAGAAACAAGATACCATATTATCTGAGCAAAATTTAGGATGATAATGGTTAACACCTAGTTTGAGCTTAACTCTTTGCCCTCTAATCCCAAACTGACCAGTTTTAGGCAGATAGTGTAGATTCAGACCAGCCGTTGACCATTACGAGTTTGACTAAGAAGGATCTGCATTATTTGTTGCTGAGCCTCTTTCAATATAAACTGTTCAAGTTCTATCTAAAGACTTAGGATATGTAACTAGTTATGATCAAATGCAGCTAGATAAGGGTAAACATTTGACATACTAACTGTTTACAGTTGTCCTTTCTTTTGTTTTATGACTGATGTGATTAATATTACCAGTGAGAGTTTTGAAAATACAATGTAAGAGTGACCATTAATGTCCAATATCTTGTTTTCTGGAGTACATGTAGTCATATTTTTATTTTGAAAAGTACAGATTTCATTTTGACATATATTTATTACAGACTAGATAAATATTTGACTGAGAAACTGTGAAACTATTTGTGATGTTGTTTTCTATGATTCTACTAACAGCTGCCCGAGATTGTTTGAACATTAACAGACCATTTTTATTGTGCAATCCCAACCCACTTTATTGTTAAAAAAGGTACACAGTTATTAATGCATCCTTACCCGCAAATCCGTTTTTATATTTTACATAGGTTTTTTATCCTATATAGTTTTTACTAAGAGTTAAAATCTTTAGTCTTAGTTTTTACATTGAGTCTTTCTTCTACTCTTCATCATATATAGGTTAGAAAGAACTGCATTAAAAATAAATATTCCTTTATCATCATAATCATCATCATCATCATCATCATCATCATCATCATCATCATCATCATCATCATCATCATCATCATCACTTCCACCATTATCACTATTATCATCATTATGACTATCACTTTCATCATCATTTAGTCTTTGCAGCAGAGTAGTCCCTTGCTTATTTCTCTATTCATTATAATCTAGCAGTAACATTAATAGACATAAAAATGTGTATGAACAATCACAGAGCTTATTTACCTGTTTAACAAACCACCTACCATCACAGCCTGCTTAGAACAATGATCGGTGCTATTTCAAAAACAAGCTTTGAATAAATTAAAAAGTATGGATCATTTGGTTCTATTTGTTATGTGCATATTCTTCACTGTGAATAGGCTGCTCAATGTCACAACAATGTATTGTAATAATAATTAATTCTATTAATGTGGAAAATGAAGAGGATTTATTATTTAGATAATTATCCAGTCAGTTGTAAGTCACACAGTCCTTTGCAATCTATCTTACCTATTTTATCTCACTAAACACATGTAAAATCTGCGTTTATTATTGAATTATATGTATTATGCAGTATGAATGCATAGTATATTAATCTTCACATCATATACAGGACCACCAGGCTCCAGGGGAGAAAACTCTCCTGCATGTAGCAGACATTCTGTCTATGGTAGCTTCCAGTACCCGTGGCAGAAGACACCTCATGTACGGCGAGAAAAGGGACATTTTCACAAAGACCAAGTGGGTGCCAGCAATTACATTTAATATGTGAATAAAGTAATGTTCAGATTTTTTTTATGCATTCCAGGCTTATCAAATTTAAAAAAAAAATCCATAGTATTTTTTTTTTCCTTCAGTGCACAGCTTCAGCAGGCAGAGACTTATAGTGTACATCCAGACTTGCCAGTTTCCTCTTGGAACAGTCTGATTAGGATTATACACTAGATACTACTGAGTCTCTAGCATTAAGTTACTTGTTAAGAAACTCAACTTACCAAGAATTTAAAAAAGGTTTATTATAAGATGAAAAATTTGGAGAGATAAAAATATGAAAAACAATGTATGGTTTCAAAGAGAAAATGTAGATATGTTTTATATCATTAAAGACATTATAAACAAAGTGATTATCATAATACGATAATATTACCCTTTCACCAGCACTCTATTTTCATTGTCATCCTGAACAGTAACAATTTAACCAATCATGATATAAAATTAAATTAGTGTTTGGTGTTTGCTTCTTTTTCATCCATGTTAATCTTGAAGCTAATTTATCATTACAAATAAAGAAGACTTACTTAAAGGGTTATAACTGGCCAACGTTGGCTTGACTTAAGTGCCATTTATTTGTTTTTAGATCTTCTGCAGCCCATATCATCGCTGAGTTCACCAAGAAGGCTCTACTCCGTCAGTTGCCTAGGGAGGCAGGTCCTGCCCCCAGCCCTGTTGTGATTGGAGCATACTTATACATTTGTAGACAGCTGTACAACACCTGTGAGGGACTACTTGTTTTGTATCCCTACTCCCTGCACACAGTGGTGGCTGATTCTTGGAGAGATGTGAGCAAAAGAATAGCTTTTTGTCTTGTAAAATATTATTTATTGCTATAAAATTATTGTAGCCATTGTTGTATAATGAATTTTGTTGTTGTTCTGCCTCCATTTATGGAAAAGAAATATTGACAATGACAAAATCTGAATTAAGTTTTCATCTGCTGCCCGCGACCCAGATTATGGGTAAGTTAAGGCTAACAAAGGTCTTTTTTATACCCCACACCCACAATGAAGTTTAAAGGGGGATATATTCTGGATATAGGTTGACCATCTATCTCCCCACACCCACAATTAAGTTTGAAGGGGGATATATTCTGGATTCAGGTTGATCATCTGTCTCCCCACACCCACAATTAAGTTTGAAGGCGGATATATTCTGGATTCAGGTTGATCATCTGTCACCCCACACCCACAATTAAGTTTGAAGGGGGATATATTCTGGATTCAGGTTGATCATCTGTCTCCCCACACCCACAATTAAGTTTGAAGGGGGATATATTCTGGATTCAGGTTGATCATCTGTCACCCCACACCCACAATTAAGTTTGAAGGCGGATATATTCTGGATTCAGGTTAATCATCTGTCTCCCCACACCCACAATTAAGTTTGAAGGCGGATATATTCTGGATCCAAGGTCTCACCTTTGGTGGTGCTTCTTCATCTGCAGCTTTTGTATCAGTTGTATGGACTAAACAATTATCCTCAGTATTCTGGGAATAATATTTCAGACATTAAAATGAAAGATTTATGATCAGAGGGCAGGGTTGGCTTATGGTTCTAGTTTTTAATTAAAATATTTTTTAATTAAATCAGACTTTTCAACACTGTCCTGTTTATTTGAAATTTTTATAAAAGTACAAAAGAGAGATATTGATAAGATGAGGATTCCTAGGTAATATGAACTACAAAAATAATTGAGAAATAATAAGAAGTGCTGTAGCAGAGTGTATTTTACTGTAAGTAAAATTAGGACATTTAACTTTTAAAAATGGACAAACCACACACTCTTCCCTATGATCAATGTAATCACTAAAGTCAGTATATATGAGCACTATTCCATGTCTTCAGGCATCCAAGGAACTGGAGCAGTCCAAGACACCCACCCCTGGGGACGATGACAGTGCCAGTGACAACTCCAGCATCACCATCAGGGAGCCATATGACGTGTATGTACCTCAGCCTTAAACCGTCAACTTGTTTGTAAAAATGTAAAAGTTTTTCACAAAGAAGTTGTAATAAAGGCCTGCTTCCTTTAATATGTTGAAGAAAAATATTAAAGCTATAATTTGTTAGTTAATTTGTTGTAAGATTTGCTTATTATTAGTATTAATACTTTAAAATAGTTGAAAAATTAATGAAGAAATGTTTGGATGTTTTACAGAGCAACATTTTTTGTTAATTTATATCTCAATATTGTCTCAGTATTGTGAAGATTACAAATTAAGTATCTAATTTAAAATAAATAATTCTAACATAAAATAATATGTGTTTTTGTGGGTACTGTATATAATTGTATCTGGTATTGACCTTGTTGCTATGGTTACAGGGGTCAGTGGGAGGACACGCTGCGTGACAACCTGCTGAACTTTGCCAGCACTGCCAAGGGTATCCTGCTGCTCCAACAGACAGGGGCACTTAACGAGTGTATGTTTTACATGCATACCAGATATGAGAAGAAACTGCAGGTAACAAATGCAATACATAGCTATGTAAAGGGAGGTTTTGCTTTTATGTTTTAGTTTAGGAGATGTTGAGGAGTTGTTTATTTTTGTTTCTAAATGTAGTCTGTTTGCTCATGTCTCGTAACATAGTTAGCATGTTTATTGTTTGTCAGATATGTTTGCAGTAGATTTTACTTTTTTAGACTTCATTTCTTCCTGTAAAAATATTTTCACATTAAACTTTGTATTTTTTATATTCGATACAAGTATTGTTTATGCAATCAGACTTTTTAAATGGAAAAAAAACCACACAAAAACATGCTTCTTGCAGAATTTATTGAAACTGTCTATTGCAAATATGTATATATATATATATTGTATTGTCTCTGACAGGTGAGCAAGTGTGAGAAGTTTGGCTATGGCTACATGGTGACGCAGGTGGCTGCAGTGGCACCAGGAATGGCTGCCCTACAGAAGACAGGCTACATCAAGGCCCTCATAACAGAATTGTGGTCCACCATAGAGTGCGGTGTCCAGGATGTCACCCTGTTCACACCCAAGAGCTGGCCTGTAGACCCCATCGATCGCAGTGTACACAAGGTATTTGTTCAGTTTCTTGATAAGTCATAAAATAGAGATAGTTAAGCAGTAAGAAATAAATACAGCAACAAACTTCAAATGTTGTGAAAAAACATACTTACATTAAATTCTTGTTCAGTTAAATCTTTTCTTATGTTTGGAAAAAAAAAGTTTTTGGGTTATAGTTAGGGTTTGGGTTTCTTGTGATTAGTTTTCTTCTAAAGACCAAAAGTGAACTAGAAAAGGTTTATTTTCTAGAGGTGCTGTATCTGTTCTTATGGTAATGAGCATTCTTTTTCTGACATGAAGGAAGTATATTCATGTGCCTTTAAATATGTCTATTTATCTGTCCACCATCTATTTGACTAGCTGCCCAGTATACATAATACTTTATTAAGTAATATCTTTGTAATTGCTTGTTTTTTTAATTATATAAGATTACCAACCTTACACCATTCCCTATCCCTTTCACTCATACAGTTCTCCTAAATAACCATATGCCTAATGCATAACCAGATGGCTTATCAAGCCACCTGGCATGCATAGGTAAACTGGTGACAAAGGTACCTCAGGTTCATAGAGCATTATTGGTTTTGTGTGGGAAGCTGACAGTAGTTATGTTTAAGCTATTTTTTAAGCTAGAATGAGTTATTTAATCATATTTATGTAATTAAAAAGTTTATTCAGAAATAATTTTTCTTTCTGATGATATACTTTTCATGCATTTGAGGTTATATAAATTGTTAGAAGAAAGGTTTGAATAAAACAAAAGAAGTATGTCATAGGCAATTTCTTTATTTTATGTTTGAAATATTCATTAATTGCTATTGTTTTTTATTTAAATAACAACATTTCAATCTGATTCCCCAAAACAGAAAATTCTGACTCAGTGTAACTACCAAACAAAATATCATAAGCATCAGGCATACTTCTGAAGCAAGATAAAGTGAGACTATCAAAAAATATTATCAAACAATTTGTGTACAAGATCTTTTTCAATAGGTGTTTACGATGCAGCGATTAGAATGCTAATGAACGAGGCAATCAATTGAAGCTTAAATACCTTCCAAGTTGATCCACAGAGCAATAAAACATTTTGCCCCTTTCATTAGTCAGTGGGTTTTATGATCCAATGCTGCCCCGAAGCAACAGGGGGTTCCGGTAAGTCGGCAAAATTTTTCAACATCAAATACTTCACTTCCATTTAGTGTGAAGGAAGCGGAAGTTTATTACATCGGCATACTCGGTTTTTACTGTAAGGCTGACCATGTGAGAGTTGTTGCGGTTTAGAAATGGTAAGATTTGCCAGCGAGTGTAAACAATGGAAAATTCCATTAGGGTGCTCTACAAACTTAGCAAATTGTCACAATTTTTTCAGAACAAACCCCCTTTTTTATTTACTAAATGTATAAATAAAGGCTTAATCTTACTGAATAAAGATAAAAGAAAGACTTTACATGAAGTATTCACTTATGATTTTGCACTTAACTTTGAGGGCGTAATTTCGCCAAACTATGGAAATGACAGCATAGCGTAAAATCGCGTATGCATGAGCCTGACGCACAACGCCAAAGATCGCCAAACTATTAGCCTGACGCACAACGCCAAACATCGCCAAACCATGAGTGAAAGGGCTATATTAAGCTGACGAGGTTGCAAAATGATGTTGTGGAAGGTTGTGAGCTCTGTCCTGTTATAAAAGTGTCTTAATGTTTCAGCACCTGGTCCGTCTCTTGAATGTTCTGTCTGCATTCCCGGCTGTCTTTGAGTTACTTGGAGATGTCCCTCTGCCTACCAAACTTTCATACACTTTCAGAGAGATGCCAGAAACCATTCCAGTGAGTTGTTTACTATAAAATATACTATAGCACATGTTTAGTATTCTCAGCACTAGCCTTCTTTTTGTTAATACCTATTGTTAAATCTACTTGTATGGGTACTGTTTTATGAAATTTTCAATCTGTCAAGCATTGTACATTGTTTTTACCAAATAACCAAAATATATACACAATAGGTTATAGTTTGAAATATCCCATTTCTTGAACATTCATTTTCATTGTATGTATGTTGATGTTGTTTATTTCCACTATGTATCAGGGCCTTCTGGACAGGGTGGTGCTGCTCAACACTCCAGCCAAGATACACGCCCTCTTCAACCCTGAACAGTCACATACCTTTGGTCTCAGGTATATATAATCCATATTGACTTATGTGATTGGAGATATATATTGTTAATGCTAATTTTAACTCAAGTACACAAGTCTTGAAATCTAATATTGTACAATTTCTTGTTTCCTTATGTAGTTTGCATCCAAAAAGGTATATGCAAAATGATTGAAAAGTTAATTTATGATTTTCTTTTACTGTATTTAAAACAAGTTAAGAATGGTGATTATTTTGTCACAGACTAACATCTTACAGTCAGTGCAAAAGTCAGTGTCTTGATAGATTAATTATCAGGATGTGTTCAGCTTATGACATTTATATTTTAAAATGCAGCATACCTTTGTTTACAAGAACAGTTTGCTTATGAACATGATAAATTTTGCAGCATTTATTGTGATTTGACTGGAACAATGTTTACAAGCTTACATACATTTTTAATCATAAACTATGTTATGATTTTGTCATGTTAACAAGTCCCTTTCTGTTTATTTTAATTCAAGTAAAGACCAAGGAAAGTAAATTATAAATTTGGTCAGTCTTCTGTGACAAGTATGTCTTGTTTGAATGGTCATTTATCAACTGACATGTTTCCCAGGAGTAAGTCTGGCTAGTACTGGCATTGGATTTAACCTTGACCATTGTTTTTCGAATGGTAATTGAACTCAAGTTTAACTCTGAACGTGCATAGTTTGACTTGGTTTAATCAAATAGTGTATATCCTGATAAGCCAGTTTCCATAGGGAGCAGTTTGATCAGAGTCTGCAATATTTGCCTATGAATTTCTAGCAATATATCTTGTAACTTTTGCAAGTAGATGTTTGCAGATAACTTAGATTTTGTATTGCTGTAAGTGAAGAATGATAAAGGTTAAAGTTGTATAAACTTGATTTTTTTGTTTCAGGTTGCTGAGTATGCTAGTGTGTAACCTGGACTCGTATCTGCTTCTACAGTCCCAATACAAGATACAGGACATGCTCCTGGCAGCCCAGGCTGACAATCAGATAGCCAAGGACCAGTGAGTAACACATGAACCGAAAAAATTACAAAACCAGCTTATTCCAGTGTTAGCAGTCAGTAGGTTATAGCTTTCAGCTGATGGCTTCAGTGTAGCTGAGTCATTTTACAATTTTAAAGGCTAGTTAGGTGAAAGCTCTACTGCTTGTGCACAGCTAATAGGGATAGCTCCTTGAAGATTATTATCTTTTCAAAATTTAATTTAAGACAATAATATATTTACTGACACTTGCTTAAATGTGAACTTATACTTTTAGACACCTCTGTTTTTAGCCAACATGGCACACTGCACAATAAATACTAACATTGTTATTATCCATTTAGAATGTCAGATTTTGAAATTCACATGAAGATTTCAATCATTTTTAAACCTTACATTAATGTCATATACTCAATAAAATAGTACTCTTGCAATTGTGAAAGTGAGATTAACTTGTTTTCAAAACTCAAGTGTACACAATATTGCATCAGCGCATTAGATGGTGTATTTGTACACGTTTCCCATTCCTCATACATCAATTCATGTGCAGGATATCTGAGAATTTAATAAAAGACTGTTCTGGAGTTCACACACCCTTTGTTTATGTATTTCCAATAATAGTGAACTCATACCTCACAGCTTCTAACAATGTAGCCTGTATATTACTCTGACTGCTTACTAAAATGGCAAGCATTTAGAAAATCACATATTGAGACAATTTGTTATGGATTATTAGAATAAAAGTTAAAAGGGTGTATGAAGAATGTTAAAAATGTTATAATAATGTGAAAAATACTGGCCAATCAAAACATGGTGTTTTTCTACACGATGAGACTTAACCCAAATTATATTTGTGTAACTCACATAAGTCATATGTATATATTAATATGTGTGCAGGAAGGAGATCATTGTGGACATGACATCTGTGGAGAGAAACAACATCCTGGTGCGGACATACCTTATAGGTGGACCTAGTGAAAGGCTGCTGCCCTCACGCAACCTTGAGGTGTGTACATCCTGCTGCTCTCTTTACGGTCAACATTGTCATGGCATTGTGTCAATTCATTGATGCAGAAAGAAACTTTGTTGCCTTTCTTGGTAGTTTGATCAGTTATTTTTAAGTTAAAACATAACAATTGAAGAGATCTTTCGTTGTCTACAAATTTATCTGACACAATTCTGTCAAGATTTTATTGGAGGGAGAATCACTGGGTAAAACCACAAGTGCATAGCAGATCAGCTGGAAAACTGTGAGATGAAAGCTGTGTTAACAGATTTTTTTGTTTCCTTGAATTGGTATTCAATATGGAATCTGATTTGAATTATTTGGGCAAAATGAAATTATTTTTTTTTCAAATTATGCTCTCTCCTCCGACTGCTTAGCTTTCCACCCTGTGGGTTGAAGTCTGGTTTTAGGCAAAGGGCTTAATGTGGGAAGATCTTCTAGCTGACCTGTGGGCTGAGCCATTGGTTCAAAGTGGACATTTTTCTCGAATCTTCCTCCACCAAAAAGCTGGATGTCACTATAATAACCACAATTGGTCACAGCAATGTATAGTGAAACTTTGTTATCTTGGCCTCAGATGAGATTCCTTGTTACGATTCATTGATCAACTGTCCTCGATGTGACTATGTGCTCCTGAAGGTATGAAAAATCAGTTAATGTAACTGTACATCGTAATAGACTTCATGAGACGTGCACAACTCAAGAAGTGTGAAAAGCCAATTAAGTCTTGCTGTATTCAAAAGATAAGGGTTAATGTCAACCATCCAAGGAAATTCTTTGTACCCTCTTTCATGAGCGATATGTGTCACCTTGCAGTTTCATTTATAAAGTTGGTTAAGAGTTACATTTATAAACCCAGACACCAATGTCTTCAAGTTTATGACTATGCTTTTTTTATGAGTCATTTATTCAATATGCTTTGTTGGAATGTACATGTATTATGTGCAAAAGTGTATGTATTTTCCATTATTTTCACTGTGTCTGTCTTATTTTATTTACAATTTACAAGTAATTTGCCAATGTATATGTACTGATGTATAAGTTGATTAATATTTTAATAAATGAATAATAAAAATATATCAAATATATATTGATTTTTATAATTATGTATTAACACTGACTCATATCATTGATATGTTTTTAAATCACTGATTAAAAACAGGAAAAATATGAACATTTCATAAATTGACCCATGGAAAATTTGATGTATTTATGATGGTCACCTCAAAATCTAGTTATTAGTTAAGAAGTTTATCTGTATTTAAAACTTAAAAACAATATACAATGTTTTACCTTTGTATGTATATTTGATACATATGTGTGTTGTGTGTGTATTCAGGATTCAGGCAACCCATATCCTCACCCTCTGTTCTCATCATTCCCTGTTCCCCGGGAGTACAGTCCAAATCTTGGAGGCTGGTCAACAATGAAACAAGGTGAGTAACTCAAACGGGTCCTATAAAAGAACGTTTTTACTGTAATTATTCATGGGTAGGGCACACATGTTTGTTGTGAGGTGTACCATTCATTATATTGTGAATTCTCAAGCAAAGTTGTTGGTGTGATTTCTTTGGTTAATAGTTTAAATAGAAAATAAAATATCATTAAGTTTAGACTTCATTTTAGCTGCACAATAGAATTTTGAAAAATCAGTTATCACCGTGACTAAATTTAATAAATATTTCCCAATTTGATTTTATAAGTGTATATTATATAGATAATATGCATTGTTTTATATTTCTTTTTACGTTCAACCATTGTTTATTTTGTTAATATTTATTCATCTTATCACTAGTAGTGAAATTGTTGTTGCATGATGTGTTGGATATAAACTGGGAGGTTTGCTGGCCATATACTAGTTTGTTTTGAGCAGATGATAACATATTGACCAGTTAATGAGCTGTTTCAATTCTGTTGATTACAGCCAATCAAAAATAGTGTGTGTTCATATAACCCAACAACAGTAACTTTGTACAAACATGTTTATAATTAAATGGAATTAAACTCAACTATGTGATTGTTATCAGAGAGTACAAGAAAGACAAAGAAGTTTTGGGTACCTAGCAATTTTAACTTGGGACATGGAATGTTGTTTTTATCAACCACTGCACCTCCATGTTACATCTCTTTCAGTAATGTCTATTGTGCCCAACACTATGTACAACCATTATTATTACGATCCATGTTGTGTCTATGTGTTGACCTATATTTTGTGTATAGACAATTGTATAGTTATATATTGCTTGGCAACATTAAACTGGCACTGGTTAGATTTGGACACTTCTGTAAAGATAAACATGGATATCAGAGTAAATAAGGATAGCAGACCATTTTATATATACCATTATTATAGGTGAGTGTATACAAAGGTAGTGTTTTATTGTGAAAGGCAGTAATTTGAATCCCATCCAATAATTTTTTTTGCCATACCTTGCAATCTTTTTGTATTTATTAATGAGTGAATTCAATAGTTACTTTTTACTTAATCACATACACTCTGTGATGTGTTAATTTGACAGCCTGAGACTAATTCAAACCAGCAAATGCTCATGTATAATGGCTGTAAAATAAACCCTCATAAAGAAAAGCAAATGATTTATTTTTTTTTTTTAATTCTTTAATCAAAATTCCTTTCTCGTTAAAGAAAGAATGAAAAAAGTCTTTGTTGGTATTCAATCAAGCAACCTACAGCATATAACATGAAGTATCAGTTCCTCTACTTCCTAAGCTGTCATTGCTTGTGTGCAGAATAGACTGTGAATAAATATCATCAAACTATTTGGACCATGGCATGTTTATTTTCTTAGAACAAAAACATAAATAAATTTGCTTGAGCGTTAGTTCAATGTTGCCCCCCACCCCCACAAAATTTCTTACCAAGATGTTGTTTGCAGGGTTTGTGTACCCGACCCACATTCAGGGCGGGGCCCCGGATAAAGGAGGTAGGCGTGTGAGTCACAGATGCCTCCACCTCCTCACTCTCCCCTCCTTCTCCATACATGTACACTGGATAACTGACACCTACTAAGCAGTGCAGGATACAATTCTAGCAGATATATATGTAACTTTCTTTTTTTTGTGAACTTTAATCTTTAAAAATGTATATAGTCAAAACTTTGAAATATATTTTAAAATCACCATTTATTTCCTTTTTTATGTTAATATTAGATATATTTAATGAAGTTACAAAGAAAGTTAAGTCTTGATTTCCCATTATGGTAAAATATAACATTAATAATTATCTTTATCAAAAATAGTATTTTTTTTTCAAATTGATAATATACAATTTTTTATTCAAACAAACCCTGATTGACCAAATATAAAACTTATGCCTTGAAATGTAGTCTTTGTGTCAGGTACTGGTGTACATGAGAGGCCTGCTTTGTTGCTCCCATAGAGCCAGATATTCAGTTACACCTCTGTTATTATATTCTGTTTGCTGTACATCTTGAACATATTGGCATAGGATGCCGGTGTATGGGTAATATGTGTGAAAATCCTGAATAAGTATCAAGAGGTAGGTACAT
Source organism: Sinonovacula constricta (assembly GCA_007844125.1). Classification (NCBI taxonomy): domain Eukaryota; kingdom Metazoa; phylum Mollusca; class Bivalvia; order Cardiida; family Solecurtidae; genus Sinonovacula; species Sinonovacula constricta. The sequence goes on from CM017565.1 coordinate 6,792,397, forward strand.
TCTATTCATTTGAATGTACATTCAAGATGCATATTGATAGGGTGGATGTGATTTAAGGTAATAATGTGCTGGTTGAAGACAGTGTTGGTGAATTTCAGAATTTATGTGGTTCTTTTATACCAGTGATACATCTTATAATGAGTGCTATGGGGCTGCTGATATTGATTGATAATATGAATGTTCTAAGTGTAGAAAATGGTACTGATGATGATTAATATGATGATGGGGAGGAGGTTGTTGATGAGAAAGATGACAATTATAAAAATGATGATGTTGATGATAATATTGATGATTGTGGTGATGATGATGATGATGATGATGATGATAATGATGGTGATGATGATGATTTCTGTGCGATGTTTGACTTTGCTTGCACCAGATGTGATATGTATCCCTGTTGACTTGCTCGATTGATCACAGAGTTTTTTGTTCACATGGATTCATTCATCTAACATCCCCCACATAGAACTACAACCCTACAAGATTACATACCATCATAGCTGACAGAACGTTCTGCGCAATACAGTTTATTAATATATTCACCCTAAATGGTTGTGTTGTTTAAAGGTCCTGTCTGACCAGTGGCCAAATTATAAAGAAGGCTTTTATCAACGTTATGCATTTAATGAATTGAAACTTCACTTTTGGTGCGCATCACAAACATTAGCCTTTGAATACTTAACAGCAACTTGTCATATAATTTTTGAATGATTTTATTGATACTTTTACTTACATCCTTTACATGATTATAGCATTTGGCTTAGTTACCTTGTAAAGAGGTAAATCCTTGAACATTCCTATCATCTAAAATCAGTGAGATATTCCTATGGACTAAGGTTTAACAAACAATGTTTATTAACAGCAAACATCAGTCTTCGGTGGCTGAGTGGTAGAGGCAGTTGACTCAAACAGTTCCTAGATTCAATCTTGTCTGTTGCATTTTTGTTTTTGATAGTTTTACATTTTTTTGTTCAAATTGAAGACTTTTCTCATTACATTTGCTTTCTTATATCTTTTTTTATCACAAAAGAGTATCTTGTCAGTCTGTAAATATTGAGAACAGAACATGACATGACATGAAGACAATCGTGCAGACAAAACCTTTAAAAATCAATGCATGCAATGGATAAGTTGTGCCACCAGTTATACAGAAGTATCATTAGTCATTCTAACTCTTGAAATCACTTACTTTTTATATCTAGTCATGATGCATTTTGTAACAGATTATAAACTAAAGATTGCTATTACTTGTATTTTGAAACTAAGCAAAAATGTTTTTTAATGTACCATAGAAGACAGTGGCTTTTAGGGAGATTTTATGCAACTTAGTCATAAAATATTAATTTTATGCAGCTTTCAACCAGACGAATTTCCTACCCGTGCATGTTATATGTTTTAGAGAGATTTTAATCATAATGAGTTAGTGAGATTTATAAAGCACAATACCATAGATTTATATTTTGAACTCCTCTCCATGCCCCAATACATGCATGCATAGAATTTTTAGTTAGGGCAGAATTAAAAAAAAAAATCTCTATATATTCCTCAGTGTAACCCCATTTCAAAGTAATCTCTTTCTTCACAACAATTCCAAAAATTTCTAAACCAGGGTGTAGTACATGATTCCTCTTTTGCTGAACAATATCCATATCACAACTTGCTTATGGATATCTTCAGACAGTTCTATTGTAGAGCTTGCTTATGAATATATTCAGACAGTTATATTGTACAGCTTGCTTATAGATATCTTCTGATAATTCTAATGTACAGCTTGCTTATGGATATCATCAGACAGTTCTATTGTACAATTTGCTTATGCATATTTTCAAACAATTCTATCATACAGCTTGCTTATAGATATTGTCAGACAATTCTGTTGTAAGCTTGCTTATAAATATCTTCAAACAGTTATAATGTAGAACTTGCTTATAGATATCTTCAGACAGTTCTAATATACACCTTGCTTGTGGATATCTTCTTACAGTTCTGTTATACAGCTTGCATATGCCTTTTGGTGTGCATGTATAAGCTAGTGAATTAACTACTGCTGGATTGTTTCTCTCAGATTTTAACCTTGTACTTTGCAATATAAATTTCATTTAACACATAAAGATATATATATGATAAAAAGTAATGCTGGCAAATAAAACAGGTAAAAAGGTGGGGGATAGGTGGGATATTTATTTCACACAATAAATAACATTATGCAAATAAAATTAATGTATCTTAATTTTGTTAGATTTATATCTTTAATAATAAATTGTTAACTTGTATGGGTGATTCATTGACATAATTTAAGAATGAATGAACTGTACATCAACTCTGAAGGCCATGTCATGACAGTCTATCTTGTTAATCAGCTGCTTATTAGTGGAAGAAGTGATGTCGCTCCAGCTATAGATTTTGATAGACAGGTACTATTAACAAAGTATAAAACATTAAAATTATCCAACTGATTCTTTTAAGGATTTAATCCTAATTTACTGACGTTCATGCTTTATGAATGCTGGTTACATGCATGCAAATCCATGTAACGTGCTAGCCATTGTTTGCATGGTGAAATGCATTCATAAAGCATGAACTTCAACAAAATGAATTTCAATCCTTGTACTTGTATTTACATTTATGTTATAAGCTTAGACACAGTCTATGCTTATGGTTTTAAAGCAAGCGTATAAAAGGTTAAAAAATAATCACAAGTACACAAGTAATTAACTTGGACAGCCATACACCTTAGTAGGACATACCCAATATTCAGTGAATTGCTTAATTTTTCTATGAAACAAATCTTTACTTAAATGGTTTATGCCTTATCACTACAAACCAAATAAAACAGAATGTTTTTCTTGTTATAAAAATTCATTTTATCTCTTCAATAGCATACAATATAAAATGCACAAATCTTTCCATGTGCATGGCCTCATGTAATCACACTTATTGTGTTGTCATTTAAAGTTCACATAGGCCATATGGGTTATAAATAAATGATTTTTTTTCTGTAAAAGGGAAATGCAATTATATTACAACAAAATTAATCAGATAAAGAATTTCCTGTTAACCTTCCTGTGAAAAGGTTAACCAATGAACTGTGTCCATCCCAATGTATAAGACATATAAATTATTAATTAAATGGTTATTACTTTACTCAGCAGTAACATGACATATTAGTGAAGACTAAGCAGCTAGTAGTGTAGAGGCTGATAAGACTTCTCCCAGTAGGACCTGACAGATCTGGGTCTACACTATATGCTGCAGCTGTGTCAAGTACATGGTAGTCTAAAAGTTAACATTAGAAAATATTATTGATATATTGACTCTATATTGTAGTTAGTTCCCACAGAAGATCTTCATTCAGTTTGATGATAAATGTTTTTAAGTTAAAATTTTAAACTGATAAATTTCTATAGAAAGTAAATTATGTTGATGTTTGTGTATACACTTACAACAATACTGAATTTAGCAAGTACATGAACACCAACATGATTTCTTATGTCAGTTTATTGATATATGCATGAAGTCGTGCATAGCTTTGACTACAATGCAGCTGTAATTGCTTTGACATCTATAATAGTCATGACCCTGACTTGTTGAGGAGATATTGTTAATGAAATGTTCAAATTTAAAGTTGTATTTAAAATCTGTTTTTATTGTGTTGAACTTTAATACATCTGTGCATAGCACACATTTGTTTTCATTATTAGAAACAGTTATATACTGGTTCAGCATTCTTTATCTCTTTAAACTATAATATACTTTTTATTTAACCAATATAACTATATTTTATCAAGTCTGCAGATTTTGTAAAATACTGTTCTGTACTAATTTCTTATTTTTGTCATCAAAGTCATCTCAATATGAGTTCTATTCATTATCCATAATTGAGGATATCATCATGAATTATGGGATATCAGACCAGATCATCTAGGCTCCTTGTATAAATTTCTGGTTATAATTATGGCTGTGTTTCCAGAGAATGAGCTGACAGACTTCCTGGACAACAGTAAGGAAAAAGGGAAGGCATGGCTGGAGAAATGTCGTTCCTTGCTGATCAAGTACCTCACATCCAAGGGGGACACAGTAAAGAGCAATAGTAGGTACCTTTAGTGGATATTATTGGGGTCTCTTGTGTGCTGTCTTAACCTTTCAGGCTGCATTTTGTTAATAACCAGTATTACATTCTTAGATATTTGCTTACAGTGTCATGTATTGTAACAAAGTGTATTGATAAAGACTAAGCAGCAATTAGTGTAGGTCCTGATTAGACAGCTCCCAGATGGAACATGCGATCTTGGTCCACACTATCATTCTGCCTAAACCTGGTAAGTTCTAAGTCTGCTTCATGTATGAATGAACATTTTTTTGCCACTTTGGCTTAATGCATTGTGAACTCTGGCAATGCCCATGGCCAAGCTGTCATCATATGACTATCCCTAAATGGTAAGGTAGAAAAGTTTCATTTGAGTAGGTATTTAACTGACCTGATATTGTCTGTGGTTCTACCAAGATATGCGCTAAGGTCTCCACAATTAAGCTGGAAGTCAAAAGTATGCTACTTTTGTATGAACATTTAGTAAAATTTCATAACTTTATATGAAAAATATATTTAAGGTGGTTTGGAATCCAGCCTTTTGAATTTCCTTGAAGAAATATTGTTTTCAATACCTTCAGTGTACATATGTGTATTTATGTTCATTTGTTTACAGTCACTGTTGTATCTTAATGTTTTGTCTCTTACAGTTGTCCAGAAATTACTAGAGCAGGGCATTAAGGTGATGTCTTCAATCCCAGAGGAGTCTGTCTTCCCCCTCATTCAGTACTCAGGTAGGTCTGCAAGTCTTCCCCCACATACAGTACACTGGTAGGTCTGGGATACTTCCCCTTCATTCAGTACTCGGGTAGGTTTAGAAGTCTTTCTTCTCATTCAGTACTATGGTAGGTCTTTGAGTTTTTCCTCCTCCTCATACAGTACTCTGGTAGGTCTTTGAGTCCTCTACCTCCTCATACAGAACTCTGTTAGGTCTTTGAGTCCTTCCCAGCATTCTGTTTTCTAGTAAGTCTTGGAGTCTTCCCCCTCATTCAGTATTCAAGTAGGTCTAGGAATCTTTCCCCTCATTCAGTACTCAGGTAGGTTTGCACAAGTCTTCCCCGAAATTCAGTACTCAGCTAGGTCTACAAGTCTTCCCTCCTCATACAGTACTCAGGTAGGTTTGGAAGTCATTCCCGCGTTCAGTACTATGGAAGGTCTTCGAGTTATCCTCCCGTCATTCTGTACTCTGGTAGGTCTTGGAGTCTCCATGCCCCCCGGCTCCTCATACAGTACTCAGGTAGGTTTGGAAGTCTTCCCCCTCATTCAGTACTATGGTAGGTTTGAGGTATCCCCCCCTCATTTAGTAGTCTGGTAGGTCTTGGATGTCTTCCCCCTCATACAGTACTCTGGTAGGTCTTAGATGTCTTCCACCTCATTCAGTACTCTGGTAGGTCTTGGATGTCTTCCCCCTCATTCAGTACTCTGGTAGGTCTGGGAGTCTTCCCCCTCATTCAGTACTCTGGTAGGCCTTGGATGTCTTCCCCCTCATTCAGTACTCTGGTAGGTCTGGGAGTCTTCCCCCTCATACAGTACTCTGGTAAGCCTTGGATGTCTTCCACCTCGTTCAGTACTCTGGTAGGTCTTGGATGTCTTCCTCCTCATTCAGTACTCTGGTAGGTCTTGAATGTCTTCCCCCTCATTCAGTACTCTGGTAGGTCTGGGAGTCTTCCCCCTCATACAGTACTCTGGTAAGCCTTGGATGTCTTCCACCTCGTTCAGTACTCTGGTAGGTCTTGGATGTCTTCCTCCTCATTCAGTACTCTGGTAGGTCTTGAATGTCTTCCCCCTCATTCAGTACTCTGGTAGGTCTGGGAGTCTTCCACCTCATTCAGAACTCTGGTAGGTCTTGGATGTCTTCCCCCTCATTCAGTACTCTGGTAGGTCTTGGAGTCTTCCCCCCCCCTCGTTCAGTACTCTGGTAGGTCTGGGATTCTTCCACCTCATTCAGTACTCTGGTAGGTCTTGGATGTCTTCCCCCTCATTCAGTACTCTTGTAGGTCTTGGATGTCTTCCCCCTCATACAGTACTCTGGTAGGTCTTGGAGTCTTCCCCCCTCATTCAGTACTCTGGTAGGCCTTGCATGTCTTCCCCTTCATTCTATACTCTGGTAGGTCTGGGAGTCTTCCCCCTCATACAGTACTCTGGTAGGTCTGGGACTCTTCCTCCTCATACAGTACTTTGGTAGGTGAAGAAATCTTCCCCCTCATTCAGTACTCTGGTTGGTCTGGGAGTCTTCCTTCTCATACAGTACTCTAGTAGGTGAAGAAATATTCCCCCTCATTCAGTGCTCTGGTAGATCTGTGAGTCTTCCTCCTCATTCAGTACTTTGGTAGGTGAAGAAATCTTCCCCCTCATTCAGTACTCTGGTTGGTCTGGGAGTCTTCCTCCTCATACAGTACTCTAGTAGGTGGAGAAATCTTCCCCCTCATTCAGTGCTCTGGTTGGTCTGTGAGTCTTCCTCCTCATTCAGTACTCTGGTAGGTTTGGGATGTCTTCCTCCTGATACAGTACTCTGGTAGGTGAAGAAATCTTCCCCCTCATTCAGTGCTCTGTTAGGTCTGGGAGTCTTCCCCCTCATTCAGTGCTCTGGTAGGTCTGGGAGTCTCCTGAAACAGTACTCTGGTAGGTGAAGAAATCTTCCCCCTCATTCAGTGCTCTGGTAGGTCTGTGAGTCCTTCGTCCTCATTCAGTACTTTGGTAGGTGAAGAAATCTTCCCCCTCATTCAGTACTCTGGTTGGTCTGGGAGTCTTCCTCCTCATACAGTACTCTAGTAGGTGGAGAAATCTTCCCCCTCATTCAGTGCTCTGGTTGGTCTGGGAGTCTTCCCCCTCATTCAGTGCTCTGGTAGGTCTGGGATGTCTTCCTCCTGATACAGTACTCTGGTAGGTGAAGAAATCTTCCCCCTCATTCAGTGCTCTGTTAGGTCTGGGAGTCTTCCCCCTCATTCAGTGCTCTGGTAGGTCTGGGAGTCTCCTGAAACAGTACTCTGGTAGGTGAAGAAATCTTCCCCCTCATTCAGTGCTCTGGTAGGTCTGGGAGTCTCCTGATACAGTACTCTGGTAGGTGAAGAAATCTTCACCTCATTCAGTACTCTGGTTGGTCTGGGAGTCTTCCCGCTTATTCAGTACTCTAGTAGGTCTTGGAGTCTTCCCCCTCATTCTGTAATCAGGTAGGTCTTGGTGTCTTCCCCCTCATAAAAATTATATTTTGTTTTGTCTATATTTCGTTAGAGACATATACTTTTTAAATACGTATTGTGGTTTTCTTTATTTCTTCTTGTTACAATGTATAAGATGTCATTTTACATGTCAATACCTCATTTTCACAGGATCTGACAGTGCTGTAAAGAACATACCTGTGTCTGGCTTTAACCAGCTGGGGATCAAAACTGCAATCAGGTGAGTGCTCTCACTTCTCCCATTAAGAGATCCTACGGGAAAAACCTTCCTCTTGAAGAGTAGTAGCAAAAGTGTTAAAGAATTTTTAGGGTTTAATTTTGGGATCCAACATTTTTTATTTTTTTTTATGTCAACAAGTATTACATATATATTTCACCAAAATGAATGTTGACATGTTACAATCCAAATATACTTATATGACATTATGTTTATTATATGCTGTGATTGTACCCTGGTTTCTAGTGTGTAGTCCAGGATTTTCAGTGTTAGAAGTGATTATTATCCATTTTGAAATTGAAAATGTTCAAAATAAGTTTGCTCATAATTAATACCCAACCCCTTTCCTTACAGCTTGCTTATCTCACTTAAAAATGTCAATTCTAGGGCAGATATGCTCAGCCCCACCACCATTTAAAACAGAAACAGTTTTACCATTAACCAGCATAAAGCTTATTGATCAGATATAAGCAAGAAATAGCTGGGAGATGAGACATTCTGATCTGCATTTTTTCAGCAAAGTCTTTAGAGTTTTTTTTCCACACAAGCAGTAAGATCATTTGTGCAAAAGACATTCGAATTAATTAAATAGACAAATTTTAGTTCGTTTGTTAATATTTTGTGTTTCTTGTCTATATGCAGGTATGGTATTCACCTGAAGATGGTGACCACATCATCTGATGCCACAGAGAACCTGACTCACCTGCTGAAACAGGTCCAGTTCTACCTGAAACAGCAGCAGAAGACACCTGACTCCAAACTCAGTATCCTTTCTGGGCTCACAATTGTTTGTGCCCTGCTTAATAGCAGAGTTGGCATATTGTTTGCAGATGTTGAGCATTAGACCAATTTTGATCAATATCTAGAGACTGCATAAACCCACAATCCATAAATTTGGTAAGGACATTAGTTACAATGAGTAGGTGAACCCTGTAGGTTTTAGGGTCAGTGGTGCAAAGGCCAAGCTTGCGGCAACCTTGAACATGGTTTTGGTTTCGATTTGATACCTAGAGAACACATGAACTCCAAATCTTCTAATTTGGTATGGACATTAGTCAGGATGAGTTGATGACCCCTATTGATTTATGGGTCCTTGGCACAAATATCAAGGTTTCAGGGACTTTGCCCATGTTTTTAGTTTCCAATCAATATCTAGGGCATACCTGAGCCCCAAACCCATTAACTTGGAAGAGGCATTGTTCAGGATAACTATATTACCCCCTTTAAAACCTTGATGTTGCTATTTGCGATGTATATATGTGAAAGCAAGTTTTTATTTACATGGTATCTTTTTTGTTGTTGTTGGGATCATATTTGCATCCTACATTGTATTGTAAAATGATATGTTACACAAGTACTTTCAGCACTTAAGAGATAGATGCAGATTAGCCTTATAACTTATATTGTAAGTCCTGATGACCATTTGTAGACTGTTCAGGTATTTAAATGCTTACACATTCTGCAAGGGCCAGATGACTTGATCAGTCTTCCTTAACCACCTGGCAGAATATTTCCAGAATGGTTACCCTGGATTTGACTGGTTCACAGCCACTATATTCCTGGCCTTCAATGGTAACAACAAAAAGTCCTGGGACTTCCTACAGAACTTCTCCACCCTGGGATCCTCTGGCTACCTCTGGTTGCCACGATTACATGCCTCTGTAAGTTATATGTTTTTGATTACTACAGAAATACTACTAAATGCATGCCTTGTTGAAAAGAAATTGTGGCTGTTTGAACCACAGAAACCAATTTTCATTCACATTTTTTAATTCTTTTAGCTTTTCATTTGTAGTTTTGAAAATTCTAATAATATTCTTAATAATTTAAAATTAAGGTTGTTTGTTTGCCCTTGCTAGGCCAATCACTTAAAGGTCCATATTCTGATTGCGTAATATTTTTCTGTAGTGTCTAATAACTTTAATATGAATAACAGAACAATAGTTAAAGATTTTATGGTAATTTTCTCTGTTCATTTTGACTTTTCAATTTGCCACTTTGCAAGGTTCCATAAAATGTTTAGAAAAGTACAAAACTTTTCCATCGAAAGGTCATAATGACATTATTGTTGGGACATTTGCCATCTAACAAAGTCCTTGCTCCCATGGGACTTGAACCCACATGATGAGAGACTGAGGAGTTGGCAACTCTATCCCCTCAGGAAGAGGTGCCCTCTTTTGTATTTATATTGTACACTTGTGAGTGTGTGTAGGTTCACCTGCCAGCCGTGCTGAGCTCCAGTGGTATTCCTCCCATCTTCTCCTGCACGGCTCACAATATCGAGCTGCTTCTGCAAATAGAGCTGCCTCTCATCTCCTCTGCATTCAAGATGTCAGGTTATACACCTGCACAGGTACATACTTTGCTGTATGGTTATTAACTCTTGATAGACAAGTTTCACTAAAATGTGTTGCATGTAGATTTGTTTGCTTAATTTAATTACTCAACAATTATCTTTGTAAATAATCAGTAAATTTTTTTACTAGGTACTGTTTTATTTGTAGCCCATGTTGTGTCTGTTATACATGCTCTATCTACAGATCTATCTTCACATGTGGGCCATTGTTTCTGTAGCCCTTGTCCAGTCTGTTATACATGTACATGCTCTATCTACAGATCTATATTCACTTGTGGGCCATTGTTTCTGCAGCCCTTGTCGTGTCTGTTATACATGCTCTATCTACAGATCTATCTTCACTTGTGGGCCATTCGGTCTGTAGCCCCTGACTGTTACATTGCTTTTTTTGGTTAAATGGTTGAATTCTGCCTTGATCTAGTCATACGTTGAGAAAGTAATTGAGATAAAAAATTGTGCTTGCCACTCGCTGTCACCTTTTCATTTTGTCAGGTAACATACATAACATAAACGGCTCTTTACCAGTAACTGCCATGTTATCAGTGGTCACATGACTTCTGAGGCTAGCAGTTAGCTTGAGTGGTCTACTGATTAGCCGTCACCAAGATGGTATCTACTAGTCACTAGCGACTATCTTGTCATCAGGGAGTCAATAATAATCAAACGACATTATGCAGCTTGCATACATTTCTCTTTGTTCTGCATGACATACGGCTAATTATCTATTGGTAAACAAATGTTCAATTCAATCTGCCAGAAACATCAAGCTGTAATTTGCTTGGTGTTTCTGTGTAGACTTGCCTAATAATGAGTCAGCTGGATTGATTTTGACCTCTGAGACAAGTTGTTGTTAAGGTGATATTTATCAGAGCAATTTGACAGTAAGGAGTGAAAGTTGCATTTTTATAAGCAGCTGCTGATTACATAAATTTCTCCATGACATTACTGATTGGCTACATGTACCGGTACTCAAGAACAATACTTTGTTCTGATTGAGATTTAAGCACTTTTTAAAGTTCCAATAAACTTGTGTTTTACATTTTAGGTTTTGTAAGCCAGCTTATAAGTTGATCTGACTTTTGAAGACAACTTTGGGACATCTTTTTTATGGGCTTATGGGCAAGTAAAAATGGTATGCATGCTTTACATGCCGGTACATGTTTGTGTTTACTTCTTGAGCCAGTGTTGCTTTAGCACCTGTCAGGATTTTTATACATGATTTATATACAGTTCTGTGTTACTTAATGACACAGTTTCTGTAGCTGCTATCCTGACTGTTATACATGCTCTATACACAGATCTGTATTCACTGGTTAAGCCAGTGTTTCTGGAACTACCTAGACTGGCTGGACATCTGCCACTACCTGCTGGTATGTATCCTCCTGGGTGCCGACTACCAGGTGTACCTGTGTGTATCCATTCTCAGACACCTGCAGAAGGAGATTATGGCCCATCAACAGATAGGCGACCTCTACATGTTCCTCAAGGTAACACAGATATGTCAGGGAATAGAACTCTTAGCATAACCTGAACTCTTTTGTTTATGACCTTGTTAAAGAAGATAAGTACTGAAGATTTGCAACACATTGCTTGAGACCTAGCAGCAAATAGCACCCTCGAGACTTTGCAGCAAATAGAGCAGATCCTGACAGCTTCCGGTCTAATGTGATTGATTTAGATCTACATTTTTTGCCTTGGGTATAAGTTTATACTTTACAGTAAACATACAAAGGTGAATGCTTCGTATTTTGTTTTGGATATTTTCAACTTAAAAAAGAATCCATCAAAACATAGGTTGTTAATTTTAATTTAGCAAGGTCACAATTCTGCTACAGATGATCTTTTACTGCAGGAGGAGCCACTGCATGGCTTCAAGGTGGCCAACAACCTCAAGTACATGACTGAACTGGAAAAGAAGTACCGCAAGATGGTTCTGTCCGACATGATGCACATCACACAGCCATGAACATCCAGACAATGCCCCAGTACATACCTGCAATAATACCTTCAACGCAGCAGCAATACACAACAGATAGAAGTATACCTGGACATCTTTAAATTACTGTGCACTAGTCATACTGTACAATTGTATTATTTATTGTGCAGTTTTGCCAATATGTCAAGAAAAATATACCAAAGTAATGCCAAAGATGTGACACTGGGTCATAAAGTATTAAGTGTTGTAGACCTTGATTAACATTTACCAATTTTGATTAACATTTACCAATTTGAAAAACAACAGACATAACCCTCAATGGGAACATTTTGTGGAAGCAACATCATAAGTTGATTAACATTTGTTTAGCCTGGATATGGATATTATTGCAGCTTGCAATGATTAAGCCATGACATGTGATAACTTAATATTTAAAATGCTTAGCACATATTGATCTGGCATTGTCAGATCAGGATCACATTATTTCATGTGTGGTGTTTAGAAGTATGTCAGCTTGCCGATATCTGTACTTGTTTGCTTACGGTATAACCAGTAATAAGTATGAGTTATTAACAAGTGTAATGTGATGGCAACTTATCTTCATTCAGCTAAAAATTCATATATTTATGAGGTACATTTGTTTCATATGAGCCTTTCAAGCCCTCATGTAGGTCTGTTATGTCTAGAATCTGATCTAAATTAGTAAGGCATAATGGCATTATCTTGGTGACTTGTTAAGCAAGGCATAATGGCATTATCTTGGTGACTTGCTAAGCATGAATTCATCTGACTTAGACATATAGTGCAGCTCCAGATCATCCAGCTCCTGTTTGATGATGTCTGATCAGGATCTGCACTTTTCCTGCTAAGTCTCTGTATTGTTATCTATGCATGGAGCTATGAGTAAATAACTAAGTATTGAGAATGGGTTACCAAGAAATTAAGCAAGATAAGGTATAAGTGTTAAACACCAAACAGCTGTTGACCTTTGTACAGCTCAGAGAGACATACATTCCCTACAAGGCAACCCACAGTTTACCTCTTGCCAAGTATATATTGATCAGGCTTTGGTAAATGGCGAAGTCTAAGTCACCCAGCACCCCTCTTGGAGTTGTATGACCAGTATCTGGACAATATACTGATGTATTGCTTGCAATACATTCCACTTCATTTACATGCAGTTGATAGATAACTGAGAATATGGATTATTTATAAATGTTCCACCATTAGGTTAAATCTCTAACATTATAGTAGTGTTGATTTGTATAGACCAAGTGCTCCTGTTGAAATATTGTTAGAACTAACATATTTATATATTTATTGTAAATATGTTATAAATATGTAATTGCCAATGCCATCCTGAAATGGTTTGCATGTGATATGTGATTATATTAAGACTGTGATACTAACAACATATCAACTGTACATATGGCAACTTGGTGACTGACAGATAATGCTTATTCATTTAAAGTTGGTATCTCTTGACCTACAATTTGTACAATTTGTTACATACATGTTAGAAATGATGATCTCTTTTCACATAGAGGTACGATTTTGATAAACAGTACATCTATTTGTGAGATTTATTCAGGTAACAATAATTTATTTGGTTGTTTGTAGGAAAAAAATGGATACCACCTTTAAAACAATGATAATGCCAAGATAATTACTTATTCTATTTTGTTTCATTGTAATATAGCTAGCGTGTGTCTCTGTTTCCCATAGAACACACAAATACCAGTAGAGGAGTTGATTTTGTGCCATAAATGTCTCAGCTATTTTACTCATAATGAAAAATGTTTTTATTTGCATTTGTAAAATGAGTTTTAGTAACTTGCATATACATGTATATGCTCTTTTTATGGGAATTTTGCAACTGAGTGAACAGGATTCTTGCAGACATTAACTTAACCTGTTTTATTATATAAATTATATACTTGCACATTTGGACATTTGTCAAAATTTAACTGCCTGGATAGAGCTATTTTAGAAAACTGATTTGATTCAGTAGTGCTAAATTTCAAAGAAATGTTTACCTATGTAGAATTTAAACTTTACCCTACTACTAATGTTATAAATGTAGTTGACATGAACTGTTTTATTTTGCATTACACTGGTCTTTGTGCCATTCATTGAATTCTCAAGGATAGTGTACATTTTGTAAAGTAAACATTAGTTTGTTGTCTGTTGTATAAAGCAATACATAATCTATCCCTGAATCTAAAAACTTGACCATCTGTAAACTCTACTAATCGTTGCAGATGGGTGTGATGTGATGAAGTTCAAGTCTATGTTTTGTTCCAACCAGACATTGGTTGTGTCGCTTTACTGAGCATCACATATCTAAGTCAGACTTATGACATGTTTAACATTGCATTCAATCTTAGATCAGATAATTACTTAGATCTTTCAAAGTATTTCATTCCGTCCAAATCAGATAATGTCACACCTGTGTCCATTATCCAGTACTGGAACAGCTTACACACATCATCAACTGAGCACTCATCCTTTCCTGAATGTTTCTTCATTTCTTTATGTTGTCGTGATTATTTTACAGGACTTTGTTTATATATATGCTTTGTTACATTTGACTTACTTGATAAGTTTGTGTTAGGACTGCTTATTACTGTCTTCATTAATTGTCTGATCATTTCATATTATTTTTATCTCACTTTAATGGCCTTTTGTAATCATGTTAGAATTCATTTTTATAAGGATGTTTCATAATCAAATCATGTTCGAATAATTTTGGTAACTTATTTGTATCTAGTTGCTCCAAGCACTCACTGTAGTGCTGAACCAATAAAGTAGAAACTATTTTTCTTTGTGATGTTTTCATTTAACCTTTAGCCCACTATCTGTCTTACTAACAGATTTGAAATATTTTATTATTTACTGAGGGCTCCATGGATAGGTCACAATACTTTGATAGGGAAAGAGCAGCTCTTTGTTGAAATGCTGCCATCAGGAGCTGGCTGATCTGGATATACTTTACAAAAGCTTGAACAAACCTTTCATACGAATTACAGTGTCTGATTGTTTAATAACTCAAGTACTGAAGCAGTAGTGAGTGGTATCATGATCTCAGAATTGACAAAAAAATATTGATATTAAATATTAAGTTGTAAGAAACCTGTTTTTTCATAAAGAGCAAGCAAAGACTTTTTCTGTTTCTAGTGTCATGTGACCTTACATGATTATAACCAGTAAGCATAAATAAAGGTGTTTTCTTAAATACTGTTGGGAAGCTTATTCATATTTACTGTTAATATGGTGTCATGATGATGGTATTTACAATTAATTTCTAAAAAACAAGCAAAATTGGGAAATAAACTACAACTACTTTTAATATAATGTATTAATTTAATAAGTAAAAAGTAGATCAAACTAGATCATGTATAGTAATAATTATTACAAGTAAATACTATCAGTTGTACATAAACACCTAAAACATATCTATAGCATTATAAAATTACATTTTTCATTTACTTAGGGGTACTGTATGTGTATGGTGATAGTACAAATACACTTAAAATGTAAATGATCATTTTTCTTTATTATGAATTTAAATATTCTAAGTAACTATTTATTTTACAACAATGTATGTAAATAAATAACTGAAGTGCCTCCTTATTAATACAAGAAATCAGTACATTACAAACAAAAGAGTCATATTATTTCAATTCAAACATTTTGTTTGGGAATCATTGTTCACTTTAACAATATTTTTATCTCACAAGTCTTACAAGTGAGATAAAACTGGGATGAGTAGGTGCTAAAATTATCAAATAAAAAATGGAAGAATGAAATGTTTGTGTATCCATTTTAATCATTTAAAGTACAAGTGTATGTTAAAAATCCATCTGTGAACTTATTTTGGTTTAAAATAAACAGCTCAAAAAGTACCCCTATTTAGGAAAAGTACCCCTATTTAGGAAGTATATTAATATATACCAGTATATGTTAATTCACAAATTGCTTTAGAAATGTGAGCTACATCTAATGAAACACTATGTACTGCTGAAACAGAGATATTATCATTATTTAAATGTTTCTGAAGAATGCAGATTTATTCAATCAGACAGATCATGTTTGCTTTACAATGCCATTATTACTGGGAGGAGATGAGTATATTTAATATGTTAAGACATACAATTGAATAAAAAACATGTTACCTATCGTGCAAATAAAGTATTACAATTTGATGTAGTGTACACTTTAAGGTCCCTCTTGGCAAGGTCTTAGTATATGTCTATTACTCAGTCTGTATATCACTATTAACGTGTAATGAGTATATGTCATGTGTGTTTAAATGTCTCCACTGTCTAATGAGACTTTTGGTGCTCCTTTTGTCTGATTTGGCATTTAGACAAGACATAAAATCAAAAAAGATCTTGAAACCAATGACTATAAGCTTTGTAGATTGTGTCATATTTCCAAAACAATTCTGTATATTGCATCAATCATCCTTCAAATGTATATATTATCTTGTCCTTGAGTCCCAAATAA
Source organism: Sinonovacula constricta (assembly GCA_007844125.1). Classification (NCBI taxonomy): domain Eukaryota; kingdom Metazoa; phylum Mollusca; class Bivalvia; order Cardiida; family Solecurtidae; genus Sinonovacula; species Sinonovacula constricta. The sequence goes on from CM017565.1 coordinate 6,808,681, forward strand.
ATGGAAAACACACTACGCTAAATCAGAAAGGTATGATCATCATAGCGTCTTTAAAAAAAATATTAAGGATTTAAATTCTGCAAAGTGTGCTAAACCTACATTTCATTTTTGACAATTTGAAGGTATGGCATTAAATTATGCAATTTGTATTCATATTAGTAGTATATTCTTAGTCTTATTTATTCTTCAATACATTTAGAATGTAACTTTCTTAAACAGTCCTGATTAAAACTAAAAATGACTTTACCTAATTGCACTTGCGTCTTTGTCACAATTCATTCACATTTTCACAACCTACAATCTGCTAACATGGCCACTAACCAGAACATTTGTTTTCACAACCTACAATCCTCGTACATAGATACTAAACAAATATTTCACTATAAATAAACTAAAATAGTAAAATGCTATTAATGCCAATTATAGAATAATAAAATTGATTCTACAACAGCTAACAAGCTATCACAAGGACACAAAGCTTTTCACAATGACAAACAACATCACTGGTTTCAAGTTCAGATACTATTTGTGTTTGTGTTTGGCTTCAGTTGTGTCAGAAGTAAACTAGCAGATAAACATCAGCATTGAAGACTATGAATCGTTATCTACTTGCACCAATTCAAATCCACAATCAAAACCCTTTCATCTGATTGGTCAACATTGGCATCATTTTCAACCAATCACTGGTCAATATTTTCAACTTAGTATTTAAATATAAACCTAGAGTCTTGACTCAAGAATTACAGTAATCCAGTAAGTGCAGACCAAATTCTGCACTATTTGCTTTAGAAACTTTTAGTAATGGAACATCTTGATGTGTTGCAAGACAATCACTTATAATTTGTAACAACAGTCTGAAGTTTCAGGTTGTACTAGATGTACTGGCTCTAGCAGTAGCTCCCTCTTTCTTGTAGGCATTGAGGAACTCCTTGCTTATAACCACTCTTACTGACCCATATGACTCAAATGGGTTGGGCATCAAGTCGGAATACATTTTGGATGACCGGGTAGTCAGGTCAAGTTCAAACAAGTTCCTACAGAGTTCTGTCCCCTCCTCCACTGTGGGATCATCACTCTCACCTCCGAATGCAAATAATTTATCATGAAACAATGTCAGCCCAAAGTTGTACCTTTTGAAGCCAGAGATCTTGGCAAACTTTTCGAATTCCCCACTCTCTGTGTTGTACAGGATTACCTCCCCTGTAGGATACATGATGTACACATCACCATTAAGAGTCTGTACACAGCGGGAGAATTTGGCAGGCTCAGGGAGGCTGTTGATGATGGTGCACTCGTTGGTTGCTGTGTCAAAGCATTGGACACATGCGGCATGGTCACAGTCCTTCAACCAGCCTCCAAATACATAAATTTTCCCTCGATACGCTGCCGCTGAGAGAGCATCGACAGCACACGTCAGTTCCCCGACCTCCTTCCAAGTCTCCTGCGCCACATCGTACTTCTCTATACTGTGATAAGTGATATCAGTGATGGGATCAAACCCACCAATCACATACACAGAGCTTCTCTCTGAAACCATTGCATGGCGCAGTCGGCCAAAGTTCATTGACTTGCAGTGTATCCAGTCTCGACGTCCGATGTGAAGTTTCAAACAAGCTATTGGTCTCTCAGTGCCTCCTGACACGTAAATATAATCACCATACACACAGCAGGAGAAGTAGCGCCCGATGTTGCTGGGTAGCGAAGGCATTGTGTACCATTTGCGCTCCTCTGGACTGTAACAGTACACTTCGATCAGCTTCTGCTCCCTGCCCTGTGGTGTCTTCCCAATCAACACAATCACCTGTAACAAACATAACAGAAACACACTCAATGGTATTTGAGAAGTCAAATTTATACAAACTCATACTCAATGCAATCAAGCTAACTCGTATAAATTAATAGAATATCATCATGATATTTGTAAAATGCTGTTACGATGACATTTAAATTAAACTTAAAATATATATTTTCTTTAACAAGGAAAAATAAATTAATATCAGTTTATCAGAAAAAAATATGACAGGCAACATTTTTAGAAAGTGTTGGATGCAAACTAGGTAAATTTAAAGTACAACATATCTGCTAGTCCATACCTCTGTTTTGTTGCCAGACCGAAGTGGTATGCTGTACATTTCTCGCCTTTCAGGATACAGATGAAAGTCCAGTGCTCCCTTCACAAGCTCTGTGCAGTGGGGGTCATTACGCACCCAGGGGTTAAAGTCCACTTTCTCAAGCAGGTACTGCAGACTAACCTGCTGCAGTCGTAGCGGATGGAACACGTCCGACAAGAACTCAATCCTTCTCTCGTCCTTCTCCAGCCACCGAAACACAGCATTACATACATTCTCCTCATTGGTCACACACAGATTATCATGGGAGATTATAGAGATTAGTTCCTCTTTCTCTAGGGCTACAAACTCATCCAGTTTAGATATAGCTTCAAATTCCTGCAGGATAAACTCCCATGAGATTTCTTTCAGTGTCTGACAGCTGAGAGTTTTGGCGAGTCTCCATATGCCAATACAGTTCTCTGCTGTGGTTTGCTCCAGGAGGAAGGATTGACAGCGGTCCTGCAAGCAGCTTATCTGCAGTAATACTGATGCTCGCAGCAAGTCTTCAGCATTGTCTACATTCACATAATCTTTACCAGAATATGCAAAACAGAGAACATTCTCAAAGATAGATGAGCTGATGTCCTTTATGCATACAACATTATTGTGACTTTCCTTCATTCCACTTGAAAACATAGCATTGAAATAGTCAGAAAATGCTGCTAAAATTACTTTATGGCATTGGAATGTTTTTTTCTCCACTTGTACCTCAACATCAGTGTAGAGTCCTGCTGTATAACTCTTATAGATGCCATCCTGAAGACACTTGGCAGTACTGACTTTCCAGTCCTGGCTGGACATCATGCACAATATAGGATATAAACTCTGAAATAAACAAAAATATGTATAAAACCAAATAACAAAAATGAAATGAGAAGAATGCTTGAAGAATGTGATATTTGGCCTACTTCATATAAAGAGTAAGCAAATGAGTTAAGTGATATATCCATAGATGATCAGAATTATATTTATTAAGAGTTGTCAACTATTTTATCAGTTTATCTATCGAGCTCTTAAGTTGAAATGAAGGTGGTGAGTTCTTGGAACCAAAGGGCCTAAATGACTAAACTGAGGGTATTTGGATTGGTATTTGCCGGCATATTTGCCGATACTGTTCGGCAACATTTTTGCCGATACTGTGCAGCAACATTTCTATCATTAAAGCACAGTGACACTTATAAGGTGCCCAGGGACTAAACCAGGCTGGTCCATTATACTGACACCGAAGAGTCAGGCGTAATCCCCTTGCTGTCCCCTTAGCCCCGCGCATTAGGAGGGAAGCCGCTAGTACCAACATTAAAGTCTTTGGTTTGACCTGGCCAGGGTTAGAACCTGCATGAAGTTTTTGGTCCTGTGGTTTTCATTCATACATTTCTTTATTACATGCATTAGACTGATTAAACTAAACTTAAATTTAGATTTATTAATATTTTGCATAAAAAGCCACAAATATTATTTTGGTTATAGGAAGACTATGGGAAATATAGCATAATATTTTTTCCATTTGATATTGATATACTCTAGAGTGAACAATGTAGTAAATACAGCATTGTGGGGCAGTCTCGACTTAGAAAATATTGTGCAATTTTGATACAAATATAAAAAATGCTAATTTTATATACTTTTTTATATCTATGGCCACAGACAAATAGTTATGAAACAATGATAAAAAATCTTACAGACATTTCTTAACAAGAAATTCAAGTTGTATGCTTTGTCTGTATTCAGAAAATGTCCTACATAAGATGGAATAATGTTTACCTAAGATGTGATAATGTTTAACAGATTTCATGGATGTTTTTACTTCAACTAATAAGTTTGTTGTTGTTTTTTAATAAATATGTTACCAGCGTTTTATGATGGGTATGTGCGAAAAAAAACATATAATAAAGAAAGCTGCATTCACGATAACATCACTTTACAAGGAAATACAGTAAAATCAGTTAAACAATTCTGATAATTTGACAGGTACATTGTATGATGGACACTGACAGAATCCAAAACTGTCAATTTACAAGGTGAAACTAGAGCACAAATTACAAGTGTACTTTTAGCTATTATCAAAGCTTATGATTAAATAAATGAGCTCTAACTTTAACAAGGCTACTTTAATATTACACAAACTGTATAATATTTACCTTTAATTAGATTCATTGCTTTAAGGGATAACTGTCGAGTAATCCAAGTAGTACTGTATAAGTCTATCTCGCGGAACTACCACGGTAATAAACGTTTCGGCAACATTAACTTCTTCGCTCGACCTGAGCCTACATTACGGTACGGAATATTCGCCATTATTTATTCATATACTCATATTTCATAATATCTCAAAGATTCATATTGACATAATTAAAAAATACGACAGCACATTTCGTTTTAGTGAAATATACCTGTATTGCATTGCAGGTAATCTTTTTGTTGTTTTGCTGTTATTGTTTTTTTATTTAGGCAAGGGCAAAGTATTTAACCAAATAACATCAACATTAGCAACAAAAGTCAAACTGATGTTAGATAAATGTTTAAACCGGCATTTACGAAAACAATAATGTAATGAGTACTTTGATCAAGTCGCATATATATATATACCCTATATATATATACCCTATAGGGTATAAATATATAGGGTAATTAATTCTGTGAAAAATATATACATGTATGTGTCTTGGTGAGAATGACTACAGGTTACACTGATGTTAAACACAACTTCAGCTCATTGTTTTATACGCGAACTAATGCGAAATTTATATTCAGCAATGCAAAAAGCTCAAATGTTTATGTTATATTGGCCAGAATTCTTTGACGTATCGCAGTAGACGCTCTTTATTGAGATACGTTAAGAAAGCTTTCAACATACAGTTTTTCTCATACGATTATCAGCTTCATTCCAATAATGTTACTATTTAATAGGTTTCTTAATTTATTGCAGCCTCTAGATTATGGATTATATTATGGATATTCAAGATTTTCTTATTTAATTGCAACATTAAGGTACACAGTATCACGCGCTATAACATTCGTAACTGCTCGACCATTTCCAGAATCTCTGTGACGTAGAAATGGCCGGATTATTCTGGGTGGTGCTCTTACACTCTGTTACGCTGTGCTACAACCCGTTTTGAAAGACAAATCAGTTCCCAAGTAAATTATTTTAAAACTGGCTAGAATGGCATAAACTGTACTTCAAATCGCATATGAACAGATTTTTAGGAAAACACTTAAACTAGAAATAAGCATTGAAGAAAGTTTATTTCAAAACTGGTTTTGAAGATATGAATTGTACTTAAATTTGCATACATGTTAAAATTAAACAAAAACAACAACAACAAAAAACAAACAACAACAATAAAACAACACAACAAACAAACTAACACACACTTTTGAAGTTAACTTTTTTCTTCTGCTAGACGTGTAACTTAACTTAGTTTAGGACTAAATTTGGAAGATTAAGTCGTGACAGATTGACTTAAAAACGGCTTAGAGTGACATGAACTTTAATTTGTACGTATGCACATTGAAGGAGTTTATTTCAAAACGGGTAACGATGACATGTGCTATATTTTAAACTTGCTTCTAACACATTTCAAACTTAACTGATCCATGAAGGTTTACAAAGTCCATCAAAACGATACGAATATAAAATCATATTTCTTATAATAACAATTTTTAAATACATCTTTCTATATGCACTTAATTATTACGCGGAGTCTTTCAATTAAGATAAACAATTTGGGCTCAACCCATTGTGAAATAAACTAATACGTTTGAAAAGTGTTCAGATGACACATGTGTCTGACAACATTAATTTAATAAGCCCTAAAATGTGTCATCCAAGTAAATTTTATATATGGTTGATGTGATTCAAAAATATGATGTTTTATTACATTTTGCAAGCGTTACAGCAAGAAAGATCTGCATTGACAGGAGCTGACTTTCAGTTTGCAAACAATCCGTTTTGAATTTAACAGTTTATTAAAAATGACTGCAGAGCTAGCAACGGATGACACTGTTGTCCAACCGCAGCAATCTAATGATCGTTATAAAAGACAACACACAATTATTATCATTATTATTTAATATTATTCTTTATACTTCATTGCATTATCTCAATAAATCGAGTCTTCTTCAAAACAGGTCACAATAAATTCTAGATGCCATATTTCAAATAGTCTTCTTATAAAACATGAGTTTTAACAAGCAAATTAAAAACACAACCTATGTCAGCTAAACCCGTGTCGAAATGAATAAATATTCCAAATGGTTAAAACTTCGGCATGTTATACGTCTCACAGGGGGGAACATTATTAACTTCAAATGCGGTTTTTATTTCAAAACTGGTTGTATGCGAATTTAAGTATAGTTTATGTCATCTCAAGCAGTATTGAAACAATTTACTTTAAAACTGGATTTATTTCGAAACATGTTGTTACAATTCTGTCTCCACAAAAACACGATTTATGTATGGCGTGCATAATGTAGCTCGTTACCCTCACATGACATTTCAAGAAAAGTATGATTATGTTTAGTTGTAAATTAAATTTTGAACTATGTTTTTACCATATTGCAATAATTTTATTTGGACGTGATAGTGCAACTCTAATGAAGACAAAAATACTCTTGCGCTAAGTGGCTCAATGGTTGACGAGATATTGTTACAATGCAACAATTACAGACATGCGAAACAGTAAACAAACTAAAAAAGGTATGTCTTTTGGTGATGGGCTAACGAGATATTCTTCTATTTCATTCGAGCATATTTGAAACGCTCCTCAGCGGAAACACTACACCGCAAATTTACAACACCTTATTGAACCTGCACTTGAAGAATGGAATGTGGTGCTAGCCTATTAACAGCTATAGCCTTATCTGTACTCGTGTCAAGCGAGAGTGTTGAGCGTCAAGGTAAAGTTACAAACAAAGGCGACGAAAATTTAGTTAAAACAAAGAAAGTAATTAAGCACGAGGGCTACATTTATATCAACTGTCTCATTTTTCGAAACAAACAAATCGTTATAAATGTTTCTAACGCTTGAACCATGTGCTAGAAAGAAATTTCGTAAACACGTCTTTTTTAGACAGTCACGTGTCCGATAAACTCCTAGTTTGTTTATGGGTTTTACCATTTTTTTTCATTTGTTTCATTTCCTTAAATTCCTATTTTCCCATTTAAAGCATAAGGGCGGAAAACTTATTTCTCTCACTCATTTAATAATATTAAAGACTCAAAGTCTTAAAACAATAATTCCGTGTCCTACATTAAAGTCAAGTGGTCCTACTTATTATAAAATCCGATTATAAATGGCGTCGATCTCTGGTCTATAAACACGAATCAATATTATCTGAGACATTGAACACAAGCCATTTTAGGCATTTGACAGCCATACCTAGATATCATGTTATTCTTATACACAACTATGTTAAAACATTGTGTTCAACACTAAATAAAAATATGCAACTTAAGGTAACGCAAGTGTAAGAGACAATTTACAGAATTTTAAAATTAAGTCAACCATGTGTTGTATATGTTGATGTTTATGCCAAATTTTAAGATAATTCTCCATCCAGTTTTGAATTTATAGATATTTTTCTTAATAAATTGATATTTAATGTGTTTTCGAAATAAGAGATCTCAAAATATTACGTTATATCTTCTTTAGTCGAAATGTTTTCCTATTGAGTATCGTTTGGAAACAAATAATTGTGTTATACAAACCAATCAAACATGTTACTTTATTGTTTTGACTCAAACTATCCCAAATATGTAATTAATTGTTTATAAACCAAACAAGTTTTAGGCTGATTATCGCTTTTTTTTCTGCTGACAGTGCTTTCTTAAACAAGTCACCGAGTTCTTGATAGCCAACAATTTATTTTAGTGTTGCCCGAAAGGTTCTATAAAGTGTTTTTGATGCTGCAAAATATAAAATAAATTCACTACAAGGTTGTTGTTTTTTAGACTTTGAATTTATCAGGCATTAAATTTGTAAATAACAAAATTAGCCAAAATTTATTCAATTAAAATAATTTACAAACTATAAATTAAACATATTTTATGCTATATCTGTTAGAGTGATGCAGAAAAAAATGTCAAAGTGAAAAAAAAATAGGAAGACCATGCGTGCCTATACCGGGATACGAACCCTCAATCCCGATCTTTTATAGCATTTTAACTCCAAATTTGATACTCTTCAACTGGAGGTACAGAATTGCATTTACTCTATTTTAAACCGCATCGTATTGCCGCTGATAAAGACAAGTAGAAGTCTTTATTCTTCGTCTTATTAGTATTGTATTTCCACTTATTGAATACCTGTGAAGAAATAAAGTATATCTGTGTCTAACAAAACTAAAACTGACAAGACGCGTTTATGCGCAAACCGCCTTTTTTTCCGTTATCATTTAATCCATTCAGATCACATACCTGCACACTTTGGTTATATTAGAGATTCATTCTAGTATTGCACACAACGAAACATTACTAAGTAGATAGATTTATTCATTATTTCGTGATATTTTGTAGAGCAGCGCACGGGATAACGTTCAGATGCGCAGTTATCTACAAAGAAAGGCCGTACATGCGAAAGATATAAGGTTTATTCAACCAACTATTCAAACAAACAAAAATGTAACTTGAGATGAAGCTTTTGTGAAATAATCATAAATAATTTAATTAAGCAAATTTACATTACAGATATTATGCCAGAGAGTTAATCGGTATTCATTACTTAAATGCATACATATTTTGTAATGCAGAACAAATCTGGCGTACAATCGATTGTATGGTTTGTATCTCGTCTCTTCCTCATGGGTAATTCTTTCAAATCACGCGACAAAATCATCTCCGTGACGTCAGTGCGGTTAATTCTGTGACAAGATAAGGGAATCCTGGATGATAATGAATCAATTATACTCGCCATATCTAGCGATGGCATCAGATCCCGCTTTGTACTGGACACTAATAGCATGCTATTCTGACTACACGCCGGATACAGGAACATGAGTCAACCTTTGTTTTTATCTTTAATTACTATTGTGGATTTGCACTAAAGGTATTTGGCTATCGAATGACAAATATATGCCAAGATCGCACAATAGGCGTATGGTTCCGCTTAAGGCACTAATCGTGCGTTAACCAAAATAGATATTGTATTGATCATAGAGTGCCTATACCTACATTCGTGGAACTATCAGCCATGACCCCGGGCCGAGTGCAGGGATGAGTGTAAGATTACCACACCCGGCGACCCAGGTCTATCTGCCCACACAATCAGGCGTAAAGCTCACAGCCCTCAGTGTCCTTATCCTGGAACCGTTCCACTGGAAGAGATTAAAGTCGCTGACGGCGCTTTGTTGACATTAATTGTTAATACTTAGTGCATTCATTGCCACAATAACACAACATAAGTCCGCCACTTGTTTGTTCTCCGTATGGCATGGGCGGCACCCGGCTGTATTTAGTTACACAGAGCTAACTAGCCAGTATATAAGGCACATGTCGAGGAAGGGCTCATTATTTCATCAATTGCCGTCGATACTCGCAAGCAGTTAGTTCGAAGACAATAAAGTTTGGTTGATCTACCTACATAGAAGACGGTGATGGGTATTTTTGTGGAGGAGTCTTCTAAGATGAACTGCTTACAGCTCTTGGATGCAGGGACGTTCACGGTACAAACGTCTGATATCCCTCTCTCACTGAAACGCAATATCAAACGCTCCTGGAAAAAGCCGCTACAGCAGATCCGCCTGACCCCTATTCACGAATCCGAGGAGACTATTGGGGACGTACAGCCATTAGCACATCTTCGGAGCTGTGGAAGCGGCTCCCCATGTAGCACGACGGCCACTGACAGTACCGACCTGGGTGTAATATCACCGCCGCCAGCGCCGCCTAAACAGAAAACTTTTACATATACTCGCCCGAAACAAATGGATCCTCTTGACTTAAACTTTCTGGATGAAGTTGATAAAGAACTTGAGAACATATTAGAGATACCAGTTGGCGCAAGGAGCATGCGCGACGAGGCAAATGTCTTGAAAACTCTTCCGCCTCGACCAAAATGTCAGTTGAAAGTGTTGCCACCTAGTGTGACTGATAGAGGTGATAATAGGTCAAAAATTAGGCCAAAGAAGCCACTGACATTACGCAGACGGTGTAAAAGCGTGAACACCTTGTACAAGCCAGACAATGCAGTTGTTACCCCAACAAAACAAAGCAGCGGCTCTATCCCATCGACCGAGAGCATCATCGCAGACCTGTTGGAGCGACCGTCCTCGACCGGGAGTCAGGTCCAGGTAATCCAGCTTTCTGAGCTTAAGTCTGTCCACAGTAGGTCCGTGCCGGACCTCCCAACCATTGTGAACAATATGGCCAAAATGAACGAACTTCGTCAGATCCAGGGTGCAGTATACGATGATAGCGGTGCACTAGCCACCCCACGGCGGCCACCGGAGGAGCCCCTTGGGCCAGTACAGTGGGGCAGCAAGTGTCTCCGTGGTTCGGAGATCGCATCCTTCTATAACATGTGGGAGCGGGACAGGACCCGTCGGCCCTTCGATCGGAAACAGGACACAAACAAACTGCAGGGCCTAAAGGTTCGCAGGAATTGCTCATGTTCGTTGAAAAATTGTGTGAAACAGTGCAGAAAACCCAATCTGAAACCTCTGCCGCCCATACGGACATAAATCTGTGTATCAGTGTATCAATGGATATAGGTTGTATAAACAAGCATTTACACAAGACACTTTTCCATAACTCTACACATTTTATACACTTATCTACGTTGGAACCTAATTATTACTGGTTTCAGAAATTCCATGACAATAACTGGTGCTACTAACAAACATTGTTGATGTTTTGAACGAACTGTTGTTGTATCTGGAACAACAAACAGTGATGCTTAAATTACGCATTTTTACATTTCCATGCTACATTGTAAATGGACAAATTGGAATTGTAATCAATCACCCCATTACCGCATTGAGCTTTTTACTATGTAATAAAGCAATTAAATCAACATTGTTTCCTTTTCTTTTAAAACTACATGTTACAAAATGCATAAAATTGACATTTTGATCAAAGAAATCACTTTATTACAAAATATCGATGATGATGATGATGATGATGATGATGATGATGGTGATGATGGTGACGATAATAGTAATAATAATAATAATAATAATGATAACAATAATAATAATAATAATAATAATAATAATAATAATAATAATAATAATAATAATAATAATAATAATAATAATAAAAAAAATAATAATAATAATAAGTAAGCAAATTATGAAAATAATTATAATCATCATCTTAACTATAATTATAATAATTATGTCAATTATAACTCAATCAACAAATAAAACTTTAGATAATAAATACATTGTAGTAGCGATAATCGAAGTTCATCTGAAATGTAAGTGTAAATGTTAAAACGACGACGACGACGATGATGATGATGATGATAATGATGATGATGATAATAATAATAATAATTATTATTATTATAATAATAATATTAGTAGAAGTAGTAATAATAATAATTATAATACAAAAGCAAATTATTAAAAAAATTATAATCATCATCATAACAAGAATTATAATAATTGTGTCAATTATAACTGTTATCAACAAATAAAAAAAATAGATAGTAAATAGTAACGATAATTGAAGTTTATCTGAAATATAAGTGTAAATGTAAAAACATCCAATAACTTTCAAATAAGCTTAATTGCAATTTGTTAACATTTGAACATTTTAGCACAATAGTAGTTGTTTCACTTTACACGTGTAGGCTAAATGTTATAACAAATGCATTTTGATTTTTTTATGTTAAATTACATGAAAAGTCGCAACAAGCTGTGTCCAAAGCATCTCAGTCTAAACTGACCACACATGTCAGGAGAGGAATGGCGCATTTGGGATATCTAGATTCAGATTACAGGGGTGTAAGAGATTGGAGTTTATTTTAAACTTAGTTTATTTTAGTCGAATTCGGTAACATTTATGAGCATTATTTTAGACCAAACTTAAGTTAAACTGCAAAATTATATACAAAGTAATAACTGTTTAATAAAATGGTTTCTATTAATATCCGGATGTTAGTGAATCTGGTGTAACTTTCGTCCAGAATGCATAATCTATATTATAGAAGAGGTGTTTATTTGCAGCTGAATACTTGCCTGCTTTCCTATTTTCATTGCTTTGTACATTTGATTTACTACAGAATAATTTTGACCATTGTTTGCACACCTGTACTCGCGAACAGGGTAAAACTTGCATTGCCCAAACAGCGCTTCTGTGGCCGTTGATATTTTATATATCCCCAAACAATCCGATGCTGTCAAATGCATATTTGTCGATACATTTAGGACGTAGTAATGTAGTAAGTAGCCAGTGAAAAGGATAGAAAAGGACAAAGCAAATATAATTATGTGTGTGTTTTCTTATTAAAACGCGGAACATTTCGTGTATGCCAATCAAACGCTCTACCACTGCCCTGTTGCTAAATGATATATTGTTTCATTTAGTTTGAGTATAAATTGCGACTGACAGATATTTTTTTACAACATTCAACATAACATTGCAAATATATTATGATTTGAAAGGTTTCGGCCATGTTTTATCAGAAAACATATATTTAAGTTTGACCCAATGGTCAGTCTTTTGTGCCATATACCTTTTGTTTGGATATTTGGAAGGTTAACTTATTTTTATGAAAGTAAGTAGAGGGCGTACTATCAACGTTTCCTCCGAGAAGCAACTGGTTGCGTCGTACAAATGAACCGATGTCCACTTTTTAGATTTTGCTTAAGCTTGAATTTCGACGGCCTACTATTTTACTTTTCTGTTTCATACACCTTAAACAGTTCCCTTGACCTTGGCAAGGTGATATGTTTATCAGTATAACAGTTATAAATAGATCTAGTAAAATTACGACTCGGTAAGAAGTAGTCCGCGAGTCGAATTTTGAGCAGGAGCAAAAAAAGTCAATGAGATTTTTTTCTTCTCGCGGGGCGTGGTTAGAACGCATGCATCAATGTTACCTCCACTAATTAATATTCGATTCTCCAGATTTTAACTTGATCTAATGTGTAGTACCATAAATAAGACCCTACAGATAATAGTTCACATTTGACATTCATATTTATGTGATTGTTAATTAAAAATAAATATTATGGAATACAAAAATGATATGCGATGTCTTTTATTTAGAGGACTTGCTAAAACACGGTACTGTGCATTTAAGTTTGACCCCGTTATAGATTACTTGCCAGTTATTATTATTATTATTCCATATTTACATACCACCCTTTTCATAATTTACATACGTTCAAAGGTGGTTTACAAAGACAGTAATTGAAAAAAAAACATTTAAAAAACACACGAAAAAACAACAACAAAAAACCAACAACACCAGTTGTTTGTTCCACCAGGCAGGACGAGGCTTGATCCTAATATGTATATGTACCAGTACTCTTTTTCGGCTCATCGGGCACGCATGATTTAAGGTACATGTTCCATAAACATATTAACATATTTTCGAAAGTGTTTTGGCAGGATATTATGAATTGTATTCCAAATCATTATACTATTTACGCTGTTAAGCTGACCTCCTGCTTACGGGCCAATGTTCTCAAGATATATCTACAATCGACTTTTTGTTGAACTTTCTATTATGAACGTATCAACAGCTGGATAATAAGCTTGATTTTTTCACATACATTAATAATTTGTTTTTCCAGCCTTTCCAAGTAAACATGTGCTTAATTTAAATAGCTTTAGTAATATTGCAATTCTTAAACTGTAATACAAAGTCAAACATTTCAACATAAGTATTGTTCTAATATGCACGACTAGACGATAGTGACCATCGATCTTACTGACAAAGGTCTGTAGGGTAATAACAATGATAATATGTTTGAAAGGCAACATCTTATTTTTTAAAGGTTACACATATAAAAATAGGTTTAAAAGATCACAGAAATAAAAACGTAAGTTTGAAAGGTAAATCAGTAACAACAAAGGTTTCACAGGTAAAGAGAGTTATAGATTTATAAAGTTACAAAGGCAACAGCATAATGAAAGGTTACAACGAAATAAATAAAAGTTTCAAATGTTACAACGATAGGAACAAAAGGTTTAAAAGGTTTCCCTACGATACCTCAATGGAACAGGCATAGTTCTTTAAAAATGATTATGTGCTTCATAAAGGCCTCTCTGTAACAAGCATTCTTACTTATTTAAAGAAATGTTTTTGTACCTCGTGAAGACCTGTCTGTAACAAATATTCTTGTTTATTTTTTAAAGTTTCTGAACTTCGTGAAGGTCCGTCTGGAACAGACATTTTTGTTTATTTAAAGAAAAAAACAAACGTTTCTGCACTTCGAGAAGGCATGTCTCTAACAAGCTTACTCGTTTATTTAAAGATAAACGTTTCTGTACTTTACGAAGGCCTGACTGTAACAGGCATTCTTGTTTATTTCGAAAGAAATGTTTCTGTATTTCATGAAGGCCTGTCTGTAACAGGCAAACTCGTTAATATATAAAGATGTGTAAACGTTTCGGCAGTTTAAAGGAGGCCTGTATTAACCGCCATACTTCTTTATTTCAGATAAATGTTTCTGGAGTCTATGAGAGGCCTGTATGTATGAGGCAAAGTTGTTTAATTATGAAATAAATGTGTCTATAGCTTATTGGAGGCCTACTACACAGCTTGTTTATTTAAAGATAAATATTTTTTGTGCTTATGAAGGCATGTCTGTAACAGGCATTCTTCTTTTTAAAGAATAACGTTTCTGTACTTTAAACTATGCATGTTGTTAACAGTCATATTTCTTTATTTAAAAATAAATGTAAAGTTTATTGTAGGCCTTTATTACAGTTATACATTTTTGTTTAAAGGATCATATTTTTGAAGTTTATGGGAGGTATGTATTTAACAGCCATGCTTATATTTAGGTGACATGATTCTGTTCTTTAACAGAAAGCCTGTATTTGACACATTATGTTTATTTAAAGATAAATGTTTCAGTATTTCATAGGTTTCTGTAGTTTATTCGTGGCCTGTATTTAACAGCCATACTTAATTTTTAAAATAAAATGTTTCTGTTGTTGATAGAAGGCATGTATTTAATAGACCTACTTGTTTAAGATAAATGTTTCTGTCGTTAACTTGAAGCCTGTATTTAACCGCCTTAATTGTTTATTTGAAGATCAATGTTTCTGTGGCCTGTATTTAACCGTTATGCATGTGTATTTAACGATAAATGTTACTGTAGTTTATTGGTGGCATGTATTCAACAGCCATATTTGTTTATTCAAACATAAAGGTTTCTATATTTTATTGTAGGCCTGTATTTAACAGCCATACTTGTTTATTTAAAGACAAATGTTGCTGTAGTTTATTGGTGACCAGTTTTCAACAGCCATACTTGTTTTTTTTAATATAAATGCTACTGTAGTTAATTAGTGGCATGTATTCAACAGGCAAACTTGTTTATTTAAAGAAAAATGTTTCTGTATTTGATGACATGTAATTAACAGACCTACTTGTTTATTTAAGATAAATCGAAGCCTGTATTTAACCAGTAGTTGTTTATTGGAAGATGTTTCTGTGGCCTGTATTGAACAGTTATACTTGTTTGTTTAAAGATAAATGTTACTATGGTTTATTGGTGGCCTGTATTTAACAGCCATTCTTGCTTATTTAATGGTAAATGTTTCTGTAGTTTATTGAATGTCTGTATTTAACAGCCATTGTTGTTTGAAAGAGACAGGTTTCTGTAGTTCTTAAGGTCTGTATTTAACAGCCATACTTGTTTATTATACGATAAATGTTTCTGCTGTTTATAGGATACTACTTTATTCAAAGATAAATGTGTTTGAAGTTTATAAGATATTTATCTTTGTATGTCATTAGTATTAATATGTAAAGCTTCCTGCAACCAACTTTTGTCGTAACATAACAAATTAAAATTCCTATCAAGCTAGGATTAAATGTCAAAAGCTGTTAGACCAGTGGGAAAGGGGTGGGCAGCAAGCGGTGACTCATTCATCGCTTGTTTAATACTATATTCACGGAACTAACAGAAAATGTGGCCTACAGTGGCAAAAATTGACAATAAGTAGACCTTTTCATAAATGTTGTAAAGCTTGTAGTTAAGAGATGCATTCGTGTTATGATGAGTACGTATAGTATCATAATGGGACATTCTACTAATGATAGTCGCTTTGATACTAATCAGTACTGACCTTGGGTTAGCATTTGTAAGTAGGCCGAAAATGGGATTAGACAGCTATGCCGAAAAACAAAAACCAAAAAAAAACAAAAAACAAAAACGACAAGAAATGTCACATTAAATATGTCATTGACCTTGGGGATTGTATTAGCATGATAACTTACCAAAATCAAGTGTATGTCTGAAATATAAAGTTAAGTAAATACTACTGAAGATAAAGAGCTGACTCAAGAAAATTGTAAGGACCGACAAACAGATGGAAGGAGTCTGACTGCTCTTTGCTGACCTTCAAGGCAATAAAAAGTTTCAATGTTTGTGTATTATTTGGAAAAAAGCTACAACATGCTACAGATTTTATATTTTAATCATGGTCACTTTTACAAATTGCAACATCACTATATGGCCCTGCATTGTCATGTACCACACATCTTACCCATATATGGTGGGTATGGTCGGAATCAACACTGAAAATATACATGTTAGAGTAAGTTGTAAGGGACATCACATTATTGCTAATAGAATCTTGCACTAACATCTCATACTTAACATCGCTTTGGTCCCCAATTACTGCAACAAGCCAAGAGATGCTCCACTGTACAGACAGGAGAAATTGCTTCTCTGATGTGTCTGAGTTCTGTGTTTTATCATCTATTTTACATGTTACATTAACCACTTTGTTGGGGTGGACATCGTGAAGGATATCCTTGGGTGTAATATTCTCAGTCTCCTTCAGTGCAGACCTGAGTAGCTTTATCAGCTGGCGAAGGTCCACACTGGTGTCCTGGTAGATGTGATAAAGCCAGGAGGGGTCACTACAGCAAAGGTGAGGAGGCACCTCTGTCTGGGACATGATTGTCCCCCTATCTACTTCACTCAGGTCTAGGAGCCCTCCTAACTCTGCAGGATATTCAGGATGACCCACTGTTTTTTCCTTGTCCACATTTACCCAGAACCTATACACAATATTCATGCCTTCAAGTTCTGCCAATGTCTTATAAGGTGTGTAACGGGCAGGATTTACAGCAAATGGGAATAACTCCATTAAGAAAGCACCGGGTTTCAAAAACATGCATAATATTAACAAAGATCCATGCATGCCAATTATTCCACGGCTGTTTTGAGTCCATACAATCAGTTCTGGGAGACTATGGGTCTCTAGGCACAATACAAAAACTTTCAATCGCAGCTCCCTCACTATTGTGAGAGACAAATCAACTTCATTAAGTATTTTCCTATTGTCTTTTCTTGTTAGCAAAACAATGTAATTTGACGTATCTGTTTTTATATGTTCTAAATTTCTTGTAATAACAGCCACTGTGCTTTGAATATTTGTTGCCTTAACTTTCATGTCACTTACTGGGCCTTGTGGTTGTGTAAAACCAAAATCATACCAAGTTGTATACCTAGATAATCCAATATAAAGATCTTCAAAACAATGTAAATAAGACAATGAGGTAATGTTGTCTAAAAACTTGTCTAAAAACATCAAATTGTACTTTGAATATTGTTGATAAAGTTCATCGATTTCAGGATCAGGATCAATGTTCCTTTCTAAAAGAAAAATCTCCACTTCATATCTTGCAGCTGTAGAAGATTTCCATCCTGGTTGTATCAGCTTCAATGTGTGGTGGAGGGGGAGAATGTCATCATGGAACACATGCATCAAGTTACCCGGCAGAAACCGTCGGAACACAAGAGTGGTGTGATGGCTCCAGGTCATGTTGAACATTCCCTGTAAATGTTTCGGCAAAATCACAACATTTGTTTTGAGAGCATTGTGATTTCGTACAGATGTGAGATTTAGTGTGAGATGAGATGCCTCGGGGTCTGGGATGTCAATGATGCTGTCTATGTCAGTGAACATGATGAACTCTTGGCTGTCGGGCCTAAAACAAACATTCTTCAAGTGGCAGGGTTGATCTTTCACACACCAGATGGAAGATGAATTCTCACAGGGCTCTGTATGTTTCTCAGAAAACCCCTTCATCTGTTGGAAAGAAAAGGATGCAAAGTATCAAAAACTAGACTAACTTTTGCAGGCTATTGATTTTGAAATTAACAAAACATTAGACAAGTAAATTATTCCATAACCATTCACCGCACGATTACAGGCTAAGAATAACTTTACCAATGCTTTAAGCTTGTTGGCAATGGCTGAAGTCATATACATAAACTACACTAATTTTGCTGTAATTTTTATGCATCTGATTATATCAAAAGGCAGGTCTGCATTGTGAATTGAAAATAAAAACCTACAAGAGTTCATATAACAGATATGGCAAGTTTTTATTGGTGGAGGTATCAATAAGTTTTAATGAAAGAAAGAAGGTATGCATTTAATCATTAATGTAACTTTAAGATTTTGCCTATAAACACAATACCATGTACTTATTGAATGTTATATTTTTTACTTTAAATAAAAGATTACATTTTACCAAACATTTAAGATGAAAGAAAATCTTCATAAATAAGCCTCAGCCAGCCAACAGTATCTGCAATAAAATATCCAATATCAGTGTTGGTGTTTTGTTTGTTTCAGAAATACAACGCAGTGACTAATTATGTTCATCATAGCGACATCCAGCTATTTTGGTGAAGGAAAACACCAGACAAATATCTGGTCAGCTGGAAGACCTTTCAACATTAAGTCCTTTGCCCTGATCAGGACTCGAATCCACACGGTGAGAGGCTAAGCAGTCAGAGCAAGTACAAGTTATCAATGTTAAAGAAAAGCCATAAACTTTATCCAATAACAACTTCTGATACTGGACTGGCTATCGGTTAAATTGTCCATGAGCCCCAAGAGAAGGTCCTTGCCTTAGAGTTAAGGGCATGGTTACCCTGACAGAGGTAATGTCTGAGGTGCTGGGCACTCACTAACAAATAGCACCAAAACTTCACAATAAAAACTATTGATGTTGTGTTGATTCACTGAGGTATCTCTATGGAGTTTCTGGTAAGGGCTTTAGGTGATTATTTGAGATGCAGAAGGAACGTTCATCAAATGACTATCCCTCGCGTTTATCAAATGACGATCCCTCAGTGACTACAAATAAAGACTTATTATCCCTGTCAAAATTAAAAAGGAAGACAAAATAATGAACGGAACAAGGAAAGAGGAAGTCATCTTGTTGAGACATCAGAAAGTATGGACTGCTGACTAATCATACATGTTCAGTTGTCAGCCAGTTAAAATCCCAAATCTCTAGAACCAGATGGAAAAAACAATAAAATGCTTACTCACTTGGGAGAAACAACAATTTGTAAACACCTAAAAATCTCCAACCACATACCTCAAGTATGGGGAGATGTTATAATGATTTCAATTTAAAGGAAAGGAAAGAAGCCCTCCAGCTATAGGCCTATCAGCCTGCCAGGTTGTGTCGGAAAGACATGGGGAGAATTGTCAGCACACAGAATGTGTTACATTGAGACTATTATTTTGATGGCATCTGAACCAAGAGATGGCAAATGCACTCCATCATAAATTTATTTCTGCAAACTGGATTGACTAAGAATTCCAGTTAGAAAAAGTTGGTCTTTATAAAGACCATGAGGAGTGGAGTTGGTGGCCATTATCTGAGATCAGTCAAGTACTATTTAATGTATATAGATAATATACTATCTAATTGGCAAGCAAGATTTGCCAGCCTGGATGGTGCTTGCAGCAGAAAGGTTTCTTAGAAGACATGGTGTGAGTCAGGGTGGGATCCTACTGCACTCAACGCTGATGATTTGGTTATCTGGTGTAAGGTGGAGTATGCCACTCAACGCTGATGATTTGGTTATCTGGTGTAAGGTGGAGTATGCCACTCAACGCTGATGATTTGGTTATCTGGTGTAAGGTGGAGTATGCCACTCAACGCTGATGATTTGGTTATCTGGTGTAAGGTGGAGTATGCCACAAGTATTTGGATATTGTTCTTTTGACATTTTAAATTTGCTCTTACTTCATACACACAAAACAGTGTCATATTATTAACATTGTGGGCACCAGACTATAAATATTGTTCACTTTTGTCCCCAAAGTTCAAATTGCATAAACCTTAGGCAGTATGTTATTATTTTTCCATGCAGTGTTTAGTTTCGTGTATCTCTCGTGTATATTTCATTGTTTTTTCTAACCTCTAAAGTCTCAAATCACCATACCCGACAACAAATCTCCCAATTCAATATGGATTATTCATGTCATAATCAATGTGTATTTTTCTCAAATTGATCCATATAAATAGTTGCATAAGTCTTAGTAATTTTTGATTATCCTTGTAGCATTAAAATTTACTGTTAAACCTTAGAGTAGCAGGAGGTGTATTTATGTTGTAGCTAATGCACTAAAGGTAAGTACGGACATGGCCTGATTGACCATAATCTGCAGAAAATTAGTTTTAAAAAAACTACTGTCTTTGTTTTAAGACATAAAAGGACAAATGTTTCCAATACATGGATTTACAGTAGGTGTCTGCGCATGCGCAATGACAGGAGTTGTCTTCCCTGAAATTTTTGAGTAAAACTGTGCAATGTGCCTTATACTTGAATAACAATACAATGTTAGAATAGTTTTACTATGTATACATGAGAAAATTTGGTATTATTTGTATTTGTGTGTTTGCATAGTTACGAGGCAACCTTATATGAAAAAACATCAGGCATTTTTCTACCTGATTTTGCATTTTGGATCATTTTGCATGCAACTTTCAAGGCTTGAAATGTTTCATGCAAAAGTGGATTGCTAAACACATTTTGTTTAATTCTATACAAATTAAAATTGGTTAAACCACAAGTATTTTAATAATATTCTAAAGTATGCACTTGTTTAACAAATTCTAATGCCATAAAGTGATGATTAATTCATATTCATAAAGATTCCAATCACTTAAGCGAGTGGACAAGAGAATATACACACGTTTTGTTTATTTTCTTCTGAGAACATACTAAATTAAGAAAGGAATACTGCTTTTTGCCTTAATGTCATTTGAAAAAAGGAACTCCACATTAGTTTTTTGGCAGCTTGAAATTGCTATATAAAGCGCACAGATATACCGGCCGCAATAGCTCAGGTGGTAGAGCGTCAGCTTGCAGATCGAGAGGTATAATGGACCGGCCAGGTTCAGTCACTGGACACCTTATAAGTGCCCCTCTGCTATAATGATAGAAATGTCGCTGTGCAGTATCGGCAAAAATGCCGGCTAATCCCACATCCCTAAACTGCACAGTAGGGAAGACGGTCATAAAACTACCATGACAAAGTGTGCTGTATGGGGATCAGCTGTTAGGATCTATTCCTAACCAATCAATGGCATTTCAAAGTGGTATGCAAGTCCTGTCAACCCTCACCCATCCAACATCCAACTGGTTATATCATGTTCACTACAAAATAGTAACCAAGGCAACCTTTACATATGACAACATACAGCAGAATGTGTTGTGCATACTTATGATGTAGAATATTTATGGACGTTACAACTAAAACTTGTCTAATAAAAAATCTAAAATTTCAAGTGCAGCCTCAAATAAATGGTGAAACAAACAAAACAGTATTTGCCGCGAAGTCAATATTAGATATTGGGCCTGACAAAATGCAACTAACAGTAATAATTGTAGAACAAACAATATAACAAAGAAGTTTGGAGTTTTGGCACATCAAACAGGCAAAGGGTTTATTAAAACTTGGACCAAAATATAACAGATTTTGCACACATTGTCAAATTTCTGTCGTGTTCCAGTACACTGTTCATTTGGATTTGAAAACAGCAACATTTTTTAGCCAAGGAAAACTGCACAATTTGTTAAAGGTGGTAGTTTGCCTACATCTAATATCTAATATATGTAACAATATCTTATCTCTGTTTGGGGGTATTTGTACATGATTTATGTAGAAAAAAACAAAAACATTCTTCAGTTTAAGCTTTGATGATTTTCAACAGTTTCTCAATTTTGGGCTGAAAAACTCATTAATCAGCACTTAAATGTTCATTCTTTTCAAATCAATAGATAAGAACAATTGGGATTCCAGCTAACAATAGACATTGACATCACAGTAAATGACGTGGATAAGCGCAAACATAAGTGGCCACATGTTAGCTTTAGAAAAGCTGTGCAGTGTAGCTCAGATAGGCAAGACATGTTTGAAATGATCAATGTAGTGTTATGGTTCACTTGTCAGACATGTGTAGGACATCAATAAACAGCATTTTGCGAGATCTGTTCAGGGTAACAATGGTTTGTTTTGTTCAATGAAAATATTTTGGGTCCAAATTGTCAGATACCACCTTTAATTACTATTGCTTCACATTGTGCTTCCTACAACTGCAAATAACTACAGTATAAAATTACTCCCAAATTAGCAATATATCTTCCCTTTTTTGCAACTTTATATGCAATCATTTAATCCTGGGTTATTGCTAAAAATGGAGTCCAGACAAAATCCTTCGAGAATACAATCCTTCTTGTTCATTTTAGCAAAGGAAGACAAACACCCTCCCAGATAATTCGCCTTTTGTAAATTTTCCATATTTTGCGATAATGTTTATTTGATTAAGTTAAGTCTAGTAAATACATTGATAATAACATCAGATTTTATTCTGATAAAATTCCAACTTCAAGATATATTTTACAGTAATTAATGGGAGTGATTTTGTCTGTCGGTTGTTGTTTTTTTATGTGTTAAATTTTAGATTTTTTCCATCTATGCTAAATTGAATGGAAGGGATTTTGCCAGGGAGGTATTTTGTCCTACAAATGGTAGAACTACTGCCACTGTTTGTGTTTTTATTTTGCCTGAATATAATGTAAAATTGCATTTTTTCTCTATACTATGTAAGAATCAGTCTAAAATCTGTAACCTTAATATTTTCACATAAATATCTCCTTATTATCAAACAACAAAATGCTTGTTATCACCTTTTAACCATTTTGTTATGACCTAAAAAGGTTAACTTTAAGTACACTGTAAATCTACTTTGAATCTACTTCAGTGGATGCAATATACACAGTGGATGTTGTACATGTGCCAGATGGCCCCAGGGGTCTGGTAAGCTGCATGGGGGCCAAGTGGCCTTAAATACTGTGCAGATGACTAAGTATATGACAGTCTTTGGGCCTAAGATACCTGTGATTATCTCTACACAGTCTACAAAATGTGTAAAATCCGGGCCTGAAAGTATACCGCTAAAGCATTTCTACTTGATGCAGAAAACACATCTATGAATTACTCATATATTATATACTTTAATTACATACATAATATATACAATCAGCATTTAGTTTTTTGTTAAATTGTTTACTTAAATTCATACAAAACCAACTGCTGATTGTAACATAAAAATGTAAATCAAATACACATAACTGACAATTTCTTCATAATCTTATAGCTAGCTCAGCAACTCGCTCATTAACAAACAGTAAAAGTTTAACCTACACTTTCGGCACTGTAAATTTATAAAATGTTCTCTGTTGCTGTAGATTTTGACTTTTGTTGTTATTTTATCTGACGAATTAAACAGGAAAGGTAATGTACAGGTATATACGTACAGTATCGCAATAACTGTGCTGCTGAAATTTACTCAACATCTGTGCACCTGCCAGTGTATACTGCATGACCCGCATTCAATGTAAATTGGGGTATTTTCCATCAGCTGACATTATGGGTGACTGGCTGAGATGTCAGTTGGCCATTGAAAGTCAAGGATTGACTTAACAATTCAATTTATTTTGTAATTTATTCTTTATATTAGCAAATTAACTTTGTCTTTAGTGCCGTATGTCTAACTTATACGGTGATTGCAAAAAGTGTACAATAAACAAACTGGAGGTGATATATTATAGTTAGCCTGGTACACTTCCTCTGGAAACTGGGGAACCAGCAATTGTTTTTACTGAAAGACAACTGACTATATCAAGATCTATTTCATATTATTGAAAGACAACTGACTATCACATGATCTATTTCATATTATTGAAAGACAACTGACTATAACAAGATCTATTTCATATAAAAAACAATTGTCAAGAACACTACACACTTGTGCATATGTAACATACTGTCCTATAAATAAGTCAGCATAGTATCACATTTGTTTTTGAATCATTACATGATGATATAATTACTTTTGATAATTATATGAAATATGACACACTAGTTCTTATTTGTAGGAGAAGAGATGCATATAGACTTTATATCCTCACCACTAGTTCTGTGTTGTACATGTGATGCAGCAGGTACGAGATGACCAGCACCGACACAACATGGACCGTAGTGTGTATCTCGGTCAGCATCTCTTACAAATGGATTAAAAATAAGAGACGGCGAGATATCAACAAGTCTATAAAATACATTTGGGAATATCTAGAGTTTTTTATGTGATGCATGCGCAGTAAGTCGTGGGAACGCATCCTAAATTACTATGAATATCTAAACACGGTTTCATTTTCATTTTTTGGCAACAAGGGAGGTAACTGAATGTAATTTCGTACTGACCTACAACTTCCACGAAACTTGATTGTGTACTCAGTAATGGATTATCAGGGACCAGTCAACGATTTTACCTTAAAATTTCCGCGATTTTTTAAATGTTATTTATAAGGAATGAATATTTTTAACGACCTCTCTTTGATTTACTGCCGGTCCAGATCCATAACTTTTCAGCTGAGGGCCGAATATACGTTCAAGCGGGGCACGTTAAAAATGTTTCTAAAATGTCGGACGCGATCTGTTCGGAAGTTCATATCGACAAAAAGTTAAAAGTTTTAACTGTTTTATTAAACTGACTCTGAAAGTCTGAAAATGCAAAGTCATAACTTTGCTGTTAAAAACTGGTTCTCATTCTTTTCAAAAATATGACTAGATGGTTTAAATGTTTGAAACGGCAACATGTTTAAGACAACGAAAACTGCACAATTGGTTATGTACCATTGCTGCACATGGTGCTTCCTACAGCTGCAGATCAGTATATTATAAAATTGCCCTAAACTTATCAGTACATCTTCACCCTTCTCTTTTTTTGCATCTTGATACATAATTATTAAATCCCGAGTTATTGCTAAAACGATGTACGAACAAATTCCTCCGAGAACAAAATTCCGGAGAACAAAATTCCGGGTCTAATGTTGTCTTGTGTTTCTGAAAACGCTCACACCGCAATTTTCGGCAAATTGTTTTATTCAAGAGTTAAACACAACCAATTCCCCTCTTTACATATGTGCAAATAAAGATAGCAATTGTTTGTGTTATATTCTTGATAAATGCAATTTGCCGAAAATTTGAGTATGAGCATTTTAGAAAAAAAAATCTACAGTTCCTTATGGAACAATTTTCAACAATGTTTATTTTGTTCGCACAGCAAATGCTATATAGACAGCGGATGATGGTGGGTACGCCGAGTCAGTCAATTACTGCTCGGACGGCTAAATATTTGACAGTCTGAGGGCCTGAGATAAATGTGATTACCTCTACATGGGCTACAAAATTTGTGTGATCAGGCCATTTCTAATTTTGTGTCGCCAGAGGCTCAACGTTTGTTTTTTTTCTTCACGCACGATGGATAATACAAGGCAATCTTTGCGCCTAACTTGTCGGAAGTGTTATTGGGATTCTCACGTAGGAGAAAAGGAAGCAATGTTACAAATCTGAGTAAAACCCGTACTGTAAAACTTCTACCAATCCCCTCCTCTTGCAGACGTCTTCCTGTGATCAGACTGTCGTGTGTAGATAAGTGTAGTCGGAGGCTGCTGATAAGTTTATTAAGCACCACCCACAACATGTCACAAGGGTCACGCATATTGGGAGTTAATATTATTAACAAGTTGTTGATTAAAAGTATGTTCTGACACATTTGATTAAATGACATTTACCTTAACTATCTGTATTGGTAAAATATTAGTCAATTTTAATATCTTATTAACATAATATTTTTTTTTATTATTAAAACTGGCTTTATTCGCTCTTTTTTGTACATGCAAAAGTGTGACACTCTTTTTTTTCAAAATTCAATACACTAACTGGGCTTTGGACGGGTCCCAAGTCCCAAGTGTGAAAGCAGGAGTGGTGTTTGAATTTTACTGGAATTAAACATTAAAAAAATAGACTGTTAATATTACACATCCGTTTCATTTATTTCCCTGATTTACAAACATGGTGAAAATAAGTTTTTTTTATTATAATCATTGATCCATTCTTGAAGAAAATCAAGAACTAGTTTATGCAACATGATAGGCAATCATATTATATTAGTAATTTTAAGGAAATACTAAGTATTGAAAATTTAAACAATAATTGTTGTAAACAGACATATGCCCCCGAAGTCATATCCAGTAAAGCAAATTTTTATTTGTCATGAAGTTATTTGAGTTATTAAAAAGACAATAGCATTAGATTTATGTTTATAACCATATTGAATTTTTTGCCTCTGGTCATTTGTTTTCAATAGGCAAATGCACCATCATCATAGGTGTAAGGGCTACGAAACTGGGTCACATCGTCTGAATATGATGGTTTTTGCGCGTCACGTCATCTTCATGTGCTTGACATATCTGCCAGGTTATTTCAAAATCCCTCAAGCAATGACAAAGTTGACTTCATACTAATCTTTTTTTGCTGGGATATTATACGTAACAATATCTGATCAGTAAGTTGAAAAGAAAATGTTAATATTTTAAATAGAAGTAATGTTCATATTTCCGACCGTGGCTTCAACACTGTATTCAGCTATACAATATATTAGAATTATATTACGCTTTTAAGCACAACAATGAACGAACACATCATTTTAATTTTCTTTCACCTTAGACCTTAGCAACGCCCTTTCAATTTTCCTTATCTGTCCCTATTGGCCACGTTTCCCTATGTTTTATATTGGCTGCGTTGAAATAATCGTCTAACATCTCTTCCAAATATCTTCATAACAATACCCTTTTACGCGAAATTATACGTTATGATACAATTATTCATATAAGTAAGCTGAAATAAATACTAGATCTACTGTTATTTAAAAAGGCAAATCGAAATAAATACGCATACCTCCTCTGTATTTAGCTATTAAAATATTTAATGACAATACTATTTTCACAAAACTGAATAAAAAAACATTAAAGACAAAAAACATTCTGAATACGATCACTAATACAATTTGATAAAAGATTTCTTACACCAGACTCTCTTTCAAAATTCCTAATAAACCTTATATAGCCTGTGTGTTCCCTATATGTTTCATATTGGCTACGTTTTCCTTACATGCCTATGTTGGCTGTGCTAAAATGCTGAGCTTTATAATCACACAACATACAGCTGTTGAAACAACAATTCAGGCTTAATACTTACTTATAACTTATCATTTGAGACCTGGTGTCTTGTATAAAACGAAGTAGCCTAATTGTATGGTGTCTTTCAAGAGAAATATGCCTGACTAGCCTTTGTCAACAAATAAGTCTTTAAACTAGAGGCCTCTGCTGTAGTGATCATTCAAATTCTACATTTATACTGGATAGCATAAAACACTGAACACATTGTTTGTATATTTACTTTATTATTATGATGTATGCACTAAATATTACAGAAATTAGATAATAAAATATAAATATAACTTCAAAACAAATCTTGTAATACACAATTATGGGATTACAGAAAAGTAACTGTTTCTGAACATATGTCTGCAACTTTGTAAATTCAAACTAAATAATGTGTGAGTTAAAGGTAATTTTTGGTATACATTGTCGATTAAACTACATTTTCCTCTATTTTTATAAATAACAGACTCTCATATTTAATAAAAAAAATCACATCTTGTGGACTGATTATTTATAACATAGTTTCAGATTGCTATAGTTTGAAATGTTTCATACACTATTTAAAAAGGACTTTTTTCTTAAGTTAACGAAATTTTAACATGTGCCTTTATAATTAAATAACAAGAAAACAATAGTAGTTATGCTTGTCAATATTTATAATAATTATTAAATATAATTATTATAATGTGTTGTTATCACAAGATGTTGTATGAAACACATGTAAACACACAAGAAAAGTATTTCTAATGGTCAAAAGTAAATGTTAAGTGAAGTTTAATGTTTTGTCTTCAATACCTTGTAGCAACACATTTATAGTCTTTTTTGAGACAACTGTTTAACAGCAGGTAGAACCAGAGGCATACCAAAGCTCAGCTGAAAGGCATTCCCACATTAAGCCCCAGCAAGGACTCAACCTCACACAGTCAGACTACAATGTCAGAGAAGTTAAAAGTCGGCAACTCTACCACTCAGCAATTGGCACCCCAAATGTTAAGTAAAGTAAATAACAAATAACCAAATACAGTAAGTATCAACTCCCCACATATGTACAATGAAAACACTAATACAAAGTATAGAAAAATATACATAATCTCTGATGATCTTTCAAATACACAATTAACATGCATTATTCATTTAACAAACCATCTTATTCTCTGTGTTCTGATTAATTTGATCATTATATTGCTATGCAAATTACAATTATTGTAAGCAATTACGGCAGGCAATGATAAAACATGAGGATAGGTTATTTTATCACACAGCTCAATATTATCATTTGATTAAACATGTACAAGGAAGTAAACAGTACTGGGTATATTTGTAAAAGGATCATGGCACAAGAGATGCTCCCAAACTGCACCCAAAATTCATAATTAGGATCCAAAATGTAGGGTGGTCTTAGACAATTTTGATACCAGCAATTTTATTGTTGTGTCAAAAAAGATTCTCTTTGCTGAAGGTAATAAATATCACATCTGCATAATAAAACAGTCTGCCTTTAGAAAGCAGTAGAATCTATGAGCACACTTGTTCATGCAAATATTTTCCTCCATAATTTGCATTTAAATAATTTTGAAAAAATAAAAAAACAGTGTTAACAAGCACAGCTGATTAAATCAACGCTAAGACTGTACAACAACAGAATATAAAGCTATAAATGGTTGATGAACTAAACATCTGATAAACAGCATTAACACTGGAAACAGAACCTACTGTTATGGGGCAGAATAAAAAAATAATCCATAATAACAAATACAAAAACCAACATAATGTATACAATTAAATCAAATCATGAAATAATAATATTCTTATTCTTCAAAACAGCATCACCATTTGTTATACTCTGAGATTCATAGTAATGTGTGACTAAAGCATTAATCAACTTTTAAACAAAGAATTCTTATTGGACCATCCCTTGTAACACCAGTGTTAATGGAAACTTCTGCATATTCTACTCTCCATTGATACATGAAATAAAGTAGCACAAGAACGAGCAGTAACATATTGTTGATGTCAAAACATTTTACTTGTAGTTTATTTTCATATCTTGGACAACACCTGATGACAGACAGCAGATGTAACCTTCATTGACTGATTGATAGATAGTTAGCAAAATACATAAGATTGTTGTGAAAAAGTGTCACAATTGTTTCTCAGTGTTAACAATCTTGTTCATTTGTACAACAGACACTGATGCCCCAACCACAAAAGAAAGCCATTAAAATCATTGGGTTCTATAGATGGATGGACGGATAGGCACAAAGCTCAATGTCCATCATCAGTTCATGACTAGCATAAAATGCATTTAGAGAATTGTTTATTGGCTTAAATATATTATCAACTTACTAATCTTGATCAGTTGTAAAGACTACATAAATAGGTATGCAACACAAAATAAAACACACCTACAGGGTTTCATTTAAATAAAAGCTTTGTAATGGTTTATGTGTATTTTTCTGTATTTGATAAAAAAGTGTACAAACAATAAAAATAAAATCATGATCAGTAATTTATGTGTACAAGTGAGTACTAATGGATTACTGACAGCCAGTGAACAGTAGTATACCTTTTTGGTATCCTCGACAATAATAAAGTCAAACAAGTGAAATATTTTTTAAATACTATTTTGTCTAATTCCTTTCTTCATCATATAAGACTCATGGGTTCATAGTTTAATTAAATTAGCAATTAAAATGTTCGAAAAAATACATTTACACATTTATATTACCAATAAATAAAACTAATAGGAGCTATTAGTTATATTTAAAAAAAAGATCAACAGCAATGTTAAACAATTTGTCATATTAGTAATACAATTATTCTGTATGCTTCTTTGATAAAAGAAAGACTGATATAAGAGTTTTGAAGTTGGTTGATTGTGTAAAGTTACTGATAATTTCAGGTTTAAAATTTTACATATAAAGCCATGAGATTGAGCTTTGAGAACAGTGATAGACTTATATGGAGACATCAGAGTATTACACAAGGGTTAGTGAGCATGTGTCGGGACTGCCAGATCACTGGGACGAGGCATGGTAAAACAAGACAGCAATTATATACAAGCCACGTCAGAAAACACACCCAATACCATGATTAGTAACACACCAATTTCAATTGTAAGGTACAGGAGAAATGTTTGCAAAAAACCTGTCATTCCCAATCTTCGTTCCTACAAACAACTAGAACTAATATCCCCCCCACCCCTTCCCTGTTCATAGATCTCACTTTTATATTAACATTGGATCTATCATTAATAGGAGCAACAACTACTGCAATTTTCATCTTATAACGAAAAATACTAGGTGAACAGGTATCTATGTTACTTACAGTAACTGAAAACCTTCATCAAAATTGGCACAAACTCCAGAAGAAATATTGACAAAATTGTGTCAAGAGACAGACAACCAGATTCCAGTGTAACCCCTCAAACTTTACTGTGGGAGGTATAATTAAATACCAAAACAGAAAACAATTTATATAAGTGACGAGCAAACTATGAATCATTTCAAGGAGTGTATGATTCTATAACCTTCAGAAACCAAATGATGTGCCAAAACATTTTTGAGATACCTGTATAGCTTGACATGGACTTGTGATACATCATTAAGTAAACATAAAAAAATAACTACCCTAGATTTTAAAATTTCACTTAATAATATTTTACAACAAGTACAAAGGTAACCATTTCAGCTAGAGCTATCGTTAACTACCATAATAACTGTGACCACAGTGATTAACCATAATTTCAAGACAGACAACACACAAAGGGCAACCCCTACTTTCTGTAATGGGAGTATAAACACTATTAAACCTATGACTATATTATTGAGTTTCAATAATAGATGTGATCTTGCAAGAGTTGTTATTTTCAAACTAGAACATTTAATAATGAGCAGAGAAGTTTGTTTCGAAAGCACAGAGGAATAGAATTAGCAGCTCACCTGGTTAACCTCCCACCAAACCAAACTCTTATCTCCAAACAAATGATACACTTGGCTCAAAGCAAACCATCCACTTAGCTCCAACCAATCCACACACAAACCTCCAAGCAAACCATCCACTTAGCTCCAACCAATCCACACACAAACCTCCAAGAATACCATCCACTTAGTTCCAACCAAACTATACACTTAGCTCCAACCAATCCACACACAAACCTCCAAGAATACCATCCACTTAGTTCCAACCAAACTATACACTTAGCTCCAACCAATCCACACACAAACCTCCAAGAATACCATCCACTTAGTTCCAACCAAACTATACACTTAGCTCCAACCAATCCACACACAAACCTCCAAGCAAACCATCCACTTAGCTCCAACCAATCCACACACAAACCTCCAAGCAAACCATACACTTAGCTCCAACCAATCCACACACAATACTCCAAGCAAACCATCCACTTAGCTCCAACCAAACTATACACTTAGCTCCAACCAATCCACACACAAACCTCCAAGCAAACCAAACTCTTATCTCCAACCAATCCACACACAAACCTCCAAGCAAACCATCCACTTAGCTCCAACCAATCCACACACAAACCTTCAAGAATACCATCCACTTAGTTCCAGCCAAACTATACACTTGGCTCCAATTAAACCATCCACTTAGCTCCAACCAATCCACAAACATACCTTCAAGCAAACCATCCACTTAGCTCCAACCAAACTATCAACTGGCTCCAATTAAACCATACACTTACCTCCAACCAAACCATACACTAACCTCCAAGCAAACCATACACTTATCTCCAAGCAAACCATACACTTGCCTTCAAGCAAACCATACACTAACCCCCAAGCAAACCATACACTTGCCTCCAAGCAAACCATACACTTGCCTCCAAGCAAACCATACACAAACCTCCATCCAAATCATATGTTTACATCCAACCAAAATTTACACTCCAACACATCTTTCACTAACCTTCAACCAAACCATACACATACCTCCAACCAAACCATGCTCTTGCCTCCAACTAAACCTGGACACAATATCCAACACAAACAAACAATGCAACAAAATGTTAATTGACAGATAGAAAAATAAATATGGAATAACAATACCATCTATCTTTATACAGTAGCATTAGTCACACATTTCATTTTTTTACAATCCAACAAAAACAATTGTCTATCTTGATTACTATTCATGTCCTAAATTAACCAAAAAGAAAGCTATTTTTAAGAGAAATTTCTTGGATTTGTATCTTACCCCACCCCAACAGTTTTACTTTTGTAACAAAGCTTATCTTTGGTACAACTCCGCCCACCCCTCACCACCTCTAATAATCACAATGTGTTTCAAGTGTTTATCTGTTCTTCATCTCTGCTGAGACTCTTTTTGTAACGCGACCACAAGTGATGCCAACAATAAAGATGATGCCAACGAGGGTGAGCAGGGTGCCAAGGAGATAGGACTTGGCAGGGGATGACATCACCTGCTGGCTCAAGTCACTCAATGTCTCCGCAGGTGCTGACTAAAACATGGCAAAAGTATTTTTTGTTGTTTTTTATTACATTGCACCAACGCAATTATGACTATGTATTAGCAACGTCCAGCTAATTATTATTGGAGGAAGACTTGCATGTCTGGGTAAACCACTGGTACCGCAGGTAAGCATAAAACCTCTCCACATGGAAGTTCTTGCTCCAACTGGGACTCGAGCCCACGTGGTGAAGGGCTGAGGAGTTACAAGTAGGCTCATGTTAACATGGCCCAAACAAAACAAAGACTAAGGTTATAATAAATGTTGTTTTTTTAAACTAGGATGTGACAAATTACATTTTGGAGACTAAATTTTATAAAAATTAAAGCAAAAAGAAAGTACACCTTAAATTGTTAGCTGTAATAAATATGAATCTGCTTCTTTATGTCATAAGTAAGCAATAAAAAAGTAATTACATAAGTTTTTGGTAGAACTGGAAGAATGCATATCTACCCCGGGATGGGAGGTCAATGTATGACAAAGGTACCTTTGCAGCAAACTCCCAGAGTGTTTTCCTCTGGACCAGCAATCGGTTACACTTGGGCTTCATCTTGTCTGGATAGTCCTCCAACACACTCAGCAGACACGACATCTCTGGAACGTACAATGGGATAAACGCTAACTGTGTTACTCAGCTACAAACTATATTTTTCATGCAGTGCATGCAAAAGGTACAGAGCCTACAATTTCTCCAGAACAAAATCACTGAACCAGTATGGGAAAACCTAAAATTTCTGTAAGATGGAACAAGGTCCTGTAAATTATCCAGTCTTCTGGAACCTCTTCTTATATGCAGCGAAGATATATAGTGGAGATCAGTAATTACCTCTCAGAGATAAGCTCCCTTCAATCTTGTTCTGCATCTCAGTCAACAAATTACTTATACACGAAATGGTCCCAATAGATGAATAGCAGGAGTCATTAGTCAGGATTCTACAGAACGCCAGTCAAAGTGATAAGAAACTCTAAGGTTTTACTTACTTTTGCCCTCGCCACTCTCAATGTCGCGACAAAAACGAGAGAGATCGTCCATACAGGCGGTGTACAGTTCGGGGTCAACGTTGACATCTACATGAGCTTCCTCTATAATACGTAACACCTCCTAGGAAACACAAATACACCAAACATTTCATGCTAGTATACCTTTGCAGAACAAGACAAACTTTAATATAAAATTAATAATACCAATTGTTTATGTTTTGGTTTCTGAAATACATCACAGTGACCAATAATCATTGCAGCTATTTTTGTGGAGGAAAACCCCAAACATATGTCTAGATAGAATCACTGGTACACCGCAGGTCAGCTGTAAGACCATCCCACATTAAGTCCTTTACCCAGGACTTGAACCCATGCTGGGATAGGCTAAGCGGTCAGAGTAGTTACAAGTAGGCGATTCTGCTACTACTCCAAGAGCGCCCCACCAATTATTTAAGGGGAAAAGAAAAATTTTGATGACACACATACAAAGCTATGCTTAGTTCAACAATTCAAGTTAATAACAAGTGTGCTGCTTGTCATAAAAAGTAATTATCGGTGCCTTCAACACTTTTATTAACCTATAAAATTTATAAAGGGGTATAATCAAACAAAAGATGTTACTGGGCAGTGTGCTTGACTTGTAAGTGCTTGAAAGTATGTTAGCTTGATATTACTTGCATGTAAATCATAAACCAGCATACATATGCACCACAATTTTCCAAGTCATACCATGATAATATTTTCTCATAAATATCCAATCTTGCAAAATAATACTTTTTTAGCAGTAGGTATGATCAATAGGAAGACATTTGTGAAATTGTATTCCTATCTATGAATTGGTTATTGAGATGTTAACTTGACAGTACTTGCACACATAACTTTAACCTGCATTTATAAGCCATTTCCATCATATTTCTTTCAAGAGGGCCATGGTGGCGCTTAATCACTCAACTAAGAACATAGGCTTTTGGTATGCTCATATCTGGCATCAAGTAATTAGGATTTATTTACTTTAAAAAATCTTCGAGGAAGATCTTTTGGAAATTTTAAAAAAATGGCAAAGATTGGACCATAAGTGAGGCCTCTGGAGTATTCATCAGGATTTTAAGATTTGACATACTGACCTTTTTTTTAACCCCATGTGACCCAGAAATCATCGAAATCATCCAAGTTTTGAAGGCCGACAAACATTCTGGGCAAGATTGAACTATAAATGTGGCCTCTTGTGTGTTTACTAGGTTCACAAGATTTTTCTAACATTTGACCTAGTGTCCTACTTTTTGAACCCCATATGACCCAGTTATGAACTCATCCAAGATTCCATGCAGACAAACATTCTAGTAAAGATTGGAGAAGATTGCGCGATAAATGTCCTCCAGCATGTTCACAAGTTTTTTTCTTCTAAAATTGGACCAATTTTCTTACGTGACCCAGTTACAAACTCTCCCAAGATTTCATGCAGAGAAACATTCTGACCAAGTTTGGTGAAGACTGGATAAAAACTGTAGCCTCTAGTATGCTCAGTAAATTGCTGATGCCATATCAACACATGCTCCGGTGAGCTAATAATTAACCTGTTACTATTAAAATCAATGATAGACATGATCTCAAGAAAGCCATGTGGGCCAGTCCTACATATAACTCACAATATGATGCCTGTCTTACATATAACTGGAGAACATACCCTGTCACAATATGATGCCTGTCTCACATATAACTGGAGAACATACCCTGTCACAATATGATGCCAGTCTTACATATAACTGGAGAGCATACCCTGTCACAATATGAT
Organism: Sinonovacula constricta; assembly: GCA_007844125.1. Taxonomy (NCBI): domain Eukaryota; kingdom Metazoa; phylum Mollusca; class Bivalvia; order Cardiida; family Solecurtidae; genus Sinonovacula; species Sinonovacula constricta. The sequence goes on from CM017565.1 coordinate 6,844,580, forward strand.
GCATGTCTTACATATAACTGGAGAACATACCCTGTCACAATATGATGCCAGTCACATATATAGCTGGAGAACATGCCCTGTCACAATAAATTGCTGATGCCGTATCAACACATGCTCCGGTGAGCTAATAATTAACCTGTTACTATTAAAATCAATGATAGACATGATCTCAAGAAAGCCATGTGGGCCAGTCCTACATATAACTGGAGAACATACCCTATCACAATATGATGCCTGTCTCACATATAACTGGAGAACATACCCTGTCACAATAAGATGTCTGTCTTACATATAACTGGAGAACATACCCTGTCACAATAAGATGTCTGTCTTACATATAACTGGAGAACATACCCTGTCACAATATGATGCCAGTCTTACATATAACTGGAGAACATACCCTATCACAATAAGATGTCTGTCTTACATATAACTGGAGAACATACCCTGTCACAATAAGATGTCTGTCTTACATATAACTGGAGAACATACCCTATCACAATATAATGTCTGTCTTACATATAACTGGAGAACATACCCTGTCACAATAAGATGTCTGTCTTACATATAACTGGAGAACATACCCTGTCACAATAAGATGTCTGTCTTACATATAACTGGAGAACATACCCCATCACAATATGATGCCTGTCTCACATATAACTGGAGAACATACCCTGTCACAATATGATGCCTGTCTTACATATAACTGGAGAACATATCCTGTCACAATATGATGCATGCCTTACATATAACTGGAGAACATACCCTGTCACAATATGATGCCTGTCTCACATATAACTGGAGAACATACCCTATCACAATATGATGCCTGTCTTACATATAACTGGAGAACATACCCTGTCACAATAAGATGTCTGTCTTACATATAACTGGGGACATACCCTGTCACAATATGATGCATGCCTTACATATAACTGGAGAACATACCCTGTCACAATATGATGCCTGTCTCACATATAACTGGAGAACATACCCTGTCACAATATAATGCCTGTCTTACATATAACTGGAGAACATACCCTGTCACAATAAGATGCCTGTCTTACATATAACTGGAGAACATACCCTGTCACAATATGATGCCTGTCTCACATATAAATGGAGAACATACCCTGTCACAATAAGATGCCTGTCATACATATAACTGGAGAGCATACTCTGTCACAATATAATGCCTGTCTCACATATAAATGGAGAACATACCCTGTCACAATAAGATGCCTGTCATACATATAACTGGAGAACATACCCTGTCACAATATGATGCCTGTCTCACATATAAATGGAGAACATACCCTGTCACAATAAGATGCCTGTCTTACATATAACTGGAGAGCATACTCTGTCACAATATGATGCCTGTCTCATATATAACTGGAGAACATACCCTGTCACAATATGATGGCTGTCATACATATAACTGGAGAGCATACTCTGTCACAATATAATGCCTGTCTCACATATAACTGGAGAACATACCCTGTCACAATATGATGCCTGTCTCACATATAACTGGAGAACATACCCTATCACAATATGATGCCTGTCTTACATATAACTGGAGAACATACCCTGTCACAATATGATGCCTGTCTCACATATAACTGGAGAACATACCCTGTCACAATATGATGCCTGTCTCACATATAACTGGAGAACATACCCTGTCACAATATAATGCCTGTCTTACATATAACTGGAGAGCATACTCTGTCACAATATGATGCCTGTCTCATATATAACTGGAGAACATACCCTGTCACAATAAGATGCCTGTCTTACATATAACTGGAGAGCATACTCTGTCACAATATAATGCCTGTCTCACATATAACTGGAGAACATACCCTGTCACAATATAATGCCTGTCTTACATATAACTGGAGAGCATACTCTGTCACAATATGATGCCTGTCTCATATATAACTGGAGAACATACCCTGTCACAATATGATGGCTGTCATACATATAACTGGAGAGCATACTCTGTCACAATATAATGCCTGTCTCACAAATAACTGGAGAACATACCCTGTCACAATATGATGGCTGTCATACATATAACTGGAGAGCATACCCTGTCACAATATGATGCCTGTCTCATATATAACTGGAAAACATACCCTGTCACAATATGATGCATGTCTTACATATAACTGGAGAACATACCCTGTCACAATATGATGCCTGTCTCACATATAACTGGAGAACATACCCTGTCACAATATGATGCCTGTCTTACATATAACTGGAGAACATACCCTGTCACAATATGATGCCTGTCTTACATATAACTGGAGAGCATACCCTATCACAATATGATGCCTGTCTCACATATAACTGGAGAACATACCCTGTCACAATAAGATGCCTGTCTTACATATAACTGGAGAACATACTCTATCACAATATGATGCCTGTCTCACATATAACTGGAGAACATACCCTATCACAATATGATGCCTGTCTTACATATAACTGGAGAGCATACTCTGTCAAAATATGATGCCTGTCTCATATATAACTGGAGAACATACCCTGTCACAATAAGATGCCTGTCTTACATATAACTGGAGAGCATACTCTGTCACAATATAATGCCTGTCTCACATATAACTGTAGAACATACCCTGTCACAATATGATGGCTGTCATACATATAACTGGAGAGCATACTCTGTCACAATATGATGCCTGTCTCATATATAACTGGAAAACATACCCTGTCACAATAAGATGCCTGTCTTACATATATCTGGAGAGCATACTCTATCACAATAAGATGCCTGTCTCACATATAAATGGAGAACATACCCTGTCACAATATGATGCCTGTCTTACATATAACTGGAGAACATACTCTATCACAATATGATGCCTGTCTCACATATAACTGGAGAACATACCCTATCACAATATGACGCCTGTCTCACATATAAATGGAGAACATACCCTGTCAAAATATGATGCCAGTCATACATATAACTGGAGAACATACTCTGTCACAATATGATGCCTGTCTCATATATAACTGGAGAACATACCCTGTCACAATAAGATGCCTGTCTTACATATAACTGGAGAGCATACTCTGTCACAATATGCCTGTCTCATATATAACTGGAGAACATACCCTGTCACAATATGATGCCAGTCGTACAAATAACTGGAGAACATACCCTGTCACAATATGATGCCTGTCTCACATATAACTGGAGAACATACCCTGTCACAATAAGATGCCTGTCTTACATATAACTGGAGAACATACCCTATCACAATATGATGCCTGTCTTACATATAACTGGAGAACATATCCTGTCACAATATGATGCCTGTCTTACATATAACTGGAGAACATACCCTGTCACAATATGATGCCTGTCTTACATATAACTGGAGAGCATACCCTGTCACAATATGATGCCTGTCTTACATATAACTGGAGAACATACCCTGTCACAATAAGATGCCAATCTCACATATAACTGGAGAACATTCCCTGTCACAATATGATGCCAGTCTTACATATAACTGGAGAACATGCCCTGTCACAATATGATGCATGCCTTACATATAGCTGGAGAACTTTCCCTGTCACAATATGATGCCAGTCTTACATATAACTGCAGAACATACCCTGTCACAATATGATGCATGTCTTACATATAACTGGAGAACATTCCCTGTCATAATATGATGCATGCCTTACATACAACTGGAGAAAATTCCCTGTCATAATATAATGCCTGTCTCACATATAACTGGAGAACATTCCCTGTCACAATATGATGCCTGTCTTACATATAACTGGAGAACATACCCTGTCACAATAAGATGCCAGTCCTACATATAACTGGAGAGCATACTCTGTCACAATATGATGCCTGTCTCATATATAACTGGAGAGCATACCCTGTCATAATATGATGCCAGCCCTACATATAACTGGAGAGCATACCCTGTCATAATAAGATGCCAGTCCTACATATAACTGGAGAACATATCTGTCACAATATGATGCCTGTCTTACATATAACTGGAGAGCATACCCTGTGATAATATGATGCCAGTCCTACATATAACTGGAGAGCATACCCTGTCACAATATGATGCCTGTCTCATATATAACTGGAGAACATACCCTGTCACAATATGATGCCTGTCTCACATATAACTGGAGAACATACCCTGTCACAATATGATGCATGTCTTACATATAACTGGAGAACATTCCCTGTCATAATATGATGCCAGTCTTACATATAACTGGAGAGCATACCCTGTCACAATATGATGCCTGTCTCACATATAAATGGAGAACATACCCTGTCACAATATGATGCCTGTCTCACATATAACTGGAGAACATACCCTGTCATAATATGATGCATGTCTTACATATAACTGGAGAGCATACCCTGTCATAATATGATGCCTGTCTCATATATAACTGGAGAACATACCCTGTCACAATATGATGCCTGTCTCACATATAACTGGAGAACATACCCTGTCACAATATGATGCCAGTCTTACATATAACTGGAGAGCATACCCTGTCACAATATGATGCATGTCTTACATATAACTGGAGAACATACCCTGTCACAATATAATGCCAGTCACATATATAGCTGGAGAACATGCCCTGTCACAATAAATTGCTGATGCCGTATCAACACATGCTCCGGTGAGCTAATAATTAACCTGTTACTATTAAAATCAATGATAGACATGATCTCAAGAAAGCCATGTGGGCCAGTCCTACATATAACTGGAGAACATACCCTATCACAATATGATGCCTGTCTCACATATAACTGGAGAACATACCCTGTCACAATAAGATGTCTGTCTTACATATAACTGGAGAACATACCCTGTCACAATAAGATGTCTGTCTTACATATAACTGGAGAACATACCCTATCACAATATACTGTCTGTCTTACATATAACTGGAGAACATACCCTGTCACAATAAGATGTCTGTCTTACATATAACTGGAGAACATACCCTGTCACAATAAGATGTCTGTCTTACATATAACTGGAGAACATACTCTATCACAATATGATGCCTGTCTCACATATAACTGGAGAACATACCCTATCACAATATGATGCCTGTCTCACATATAACTGGAGAACATACCCTGTCACAATAAGATGCCTGTCTTACATATAACTGGAGAACATACTCTATCACAATATGATGCCTGTCTCACATATAACTGGAGAACATACCCTATCACAATATGATGCCTGTCTCACATATAAATGGAGAACATACCCTGTCAAAATATGATGCCAGTCATACATATAACTGGAGAACATACTCTGTCACAATATGATGCCTGTCTTATATATAACTGGAGAACATACCCTGTCACAATAAGATGCCTGTCTTACATATAACTGGAGAGCATACTCTGTCACAATATGATGCCTGTCTCATATATAACTGGAGAACATACCCTGTCACAATAAGATGCCAGTCTCACATATAACTGGAGAACATACCCTGTCACAATAAGATGCCTGTCTTACATATAACTGGAGAACATACTCTATCACAATATGATGCCTGTCTCACATATAACTGGAGAACATACCCTATCACAATATGATGCCTGTCTCACATATAAATGGAGAACATACCCTGTCAAAATATGATGCCAGTCATACATATAACTGGAGAACATACTCTGTCACAATATGATGCCTGTCTTATATATAACTGGAGAACATACCCTGTCACAATAAGATGCCTGTCTTACATATAACTGGAGAGCATACTCTGTCACAATATGATGCCTGTCTTACATATAACTGGAGAACATACCCTGTCACAATATGATGCCTGTCTCACATATAACTGGAGAACATACCCTGTCACAATATGATGCCAGTCGTACATATAACTGGAGAACATACCCTGTCACAATATGATGCCTGTCTCACATATAACTGGAGAACATTCCCTGTCACAATATGATGCCAGTCGTACATATAACTGGAGAACATACCCTGTCACAATATGATGCCTGTCTCACATATAACTGGAGAACATACCCTGTCACAATAAGATGCCTGTCTTACATATAACTGGAGAACATACCCTATCACAATATGATGCCTGTCTTACATATAACTGGAGAACATACCCTGTCACAATATGATGCCTGTCTTACATATAACTGGAGAACATACCCTATCACAATATGATGCCTGTCTTACATATAACTGGAGAACATACCCTGTCACAATATGATGCCAGTCTTACATATAACTGGAGAACATGCCCTGTCACAATATGATGCATGCCTTACATATAGCTGGAGAACTTTCCCTGTCACAATATGATGCCAGTCTTACATATAACTGGAGAACATACCCTGTCACAATATGATGCATGTCTTACATATAACTGGAGAACATTCCCTGTCATAATATGATGCATGCCTTACATACAACTGGAGAAAATTCCCTGTCATAATATAATGCCTTTCTCACATATAACTGGAGAACATTCCCTGTCACAATATGATGCCTGTCTTACATATAACTGGAGAACATACCCTGTCACAATATGATGCCTGTCTCACATATAACTGGAGAACATACCCTGTCACAATATGATGCCTGTCTTACATATAACTGGAGAGCATACCCTGTCACAATATGATGCCTGTCTTACATATAACTGGAGAACATACCCTGTCACAATAAGATGCCAATCTCACATATAACTGGAGAACATTCCCTGTCACAATATGATGCCAGTCTTACATATAACTGGAGAACATGCCCTGTCACAACATGATGCATGCCTTACATATAGCTGGAGAACTTTCCCTGTCACAATATGATGCCAGTCTTACATATAACTGGAGAACATACCCTGTCACAATATGATGCATGTCTTACATATAACTGGAGAACATTCCCTGTCATAATATAATGCCTTTCTCACATATAACTGGAGAACATTCCCTGTCACAATATGATGCCTGTCTTACATATAACTGGAGAACATACCCTGTCACAATATGATGCCTGTCTCACATATAACTGGAGAACATACCCTGTCACAATATGATGCCTGTCTTACATATAACTGGAGAGCATACCCTGTCACAATATGATGCCTGTCTTACATATAACTGGAGAACATACCCTGTCACAATAAGATGCCAATCTCACATATAACTGGAGAACATTCCCTGTCACAATATGATGCCAGTCTTACATATAACTGGAGAACATGCCCTGTCACAACATGATGCATGCCTTACATATAGCTGGAGAACTTTCCCTGTCACAATATGATGCCAGTCTTACATATAACTGGAGAACATACCCTGTCACAATATGATGCATGTCTTACATATAACTGGAGAACATTCCCTGTCATAATATGATGCATGCCTTACATACAACTGGAGAAAATTCCCTGTCATAATATAATGCCTTTCTCACATATAACTGGAGAACATTCCCTGTCACAATATGATGCCTGTCTTACATATAACTGGAGAACATACCCTGTCACAATAAGATGCCAGTCCTACATATAACTGGAGAGCATACTCTGTCACAATATGATGCCTGTCTCATATATAACTGGAGAGCATACCCTGTCATAATATGATGCCAGTCCTACATATAACTGGAGAGCATACCCTGTCATAATAAGATGCCAGTCCTACATATAACTGGAGAACATATCTGTCACAATATGATGCCTGTCTTACATATAACTGGAGAGCATACCCTGTCATAATATGATGCCAGTCCTACATATAACTGGAGAGCATACCCTGTCACAATATGATGCCTGTCTCATATATAACTGGAGAACATTCCCTTCACAATATGATGCATGCCTTACATATAACTGGAGAACATACCCTGTCACAATAAGATGCCAGTCCTACATATAACTGGAGAGCATACTCTGTCACAATATGATGCCTGTCTCATATATAACTGGAGAACATACCCTGTCACAATATGATGCCAGTCGTACATATAACTGGAGAACATACCCTGTCACAATATGATGCCTGTCTCACATATAACTGGAGAACATACCCTGTCACAATAAGATGCCTGTCTTACATATAACTGGAGAACATACCCTATCACAATATGATGCCTGTCTTACATATAACTGGAGAACATACCCTGTCACAATATGATGCCTGTCTTACATATAACTGGAGAACATACCCTGTCACAATAAGATGTCTGTCTTACATATAACTGGAGAACATACCCTGTCACAATAAGATGCCAGTCCTACATATAACTGGAGAACATACCCTGTCACAATAAGATGTCTGTCTTACATATAACTGGAGAACATACCCTGTCACAATATGATGCCTGTCTCACATATAACTGGAGAACATACCCTGTCACAATATGATGCCTGTCTCACATATAACTGGAGAACATACCCTGTCACAATATGATGCCTGTCTCACATATAACTGGAGAACATACCCTGTCACAATATGATGCCTGTCTTACATATAACTGGAGAGCATACCCTGTCACAATATGATGCCTGTCTTACATATAACTGGAGAACATACCCTGTCACAATAAGATGCCAATCTCACATATAACTGGAGAACATTCCCTGTCACAATATGATGCCAGTCTTACATATAACTGGAGAACATGCCCTGTCACAATATGATGCATGCCTTACATATAGCTGGAGAACTTTCCCTGTCACAATATGATGCCAGTCTTACATATAACTGGAGAACATACCCTGTCACAATATGATGCATGTCTTACATATAACTGGAGAACATTCCCTGTCATAATATGATGCATGCCTTACATACAACTGGAGAAAATTCCCTGTCATAATATAATGCCTTTCTCACATATAACTGGAGAACATTCCCTGTCACAATATGATGCCTGTCTTACATATAACTGGAGAACATACCCTGTCACAATAAGATGCCAGTCCTACATATAACTGGAGAGCATACTCTGTCACAATATGATGCCTGTCTCATATATAACTGGAGAGCATACCCTGTCATAATATGATGCCAGTCCTACATATAACTGGAGAGCATACCCTGTCATAATAAGATGCCAGTCCTACATATAACTGGAGAACATATCTGTCACAATATGATGCCTGTCTTACATATAACTGGAGAGCATACCCTGTCATAATATGATGCCAGTCCTACATATAACTGGAGAGCATACCCTGTCACAATATGATGCCTGTCTCATATATAACTGGAGAACATTCCCTGTCACAATATGATGCATGCCTAACATATAACTGGAGAACATACCCTGTTACAATATGATGCCAGTCCTACATATAACTGGAGAACATACCCTGTCACAATATGATGTCTGTCTCACATATAACTGGAGAACATACCCTGTCACAATAAGATGTCTGCCTTACATATAACTGGAGAACATACCCTGTCACAATATGATGCATGTCTTACATATAACTGGAGAACATACCCTGTCACAATATGCAGGCTGTCCAGCACTTCTTGACAAAAAATTAGGGCTAATTTTAGGGCTAAAATATAAAAAAAATTAGGGAAAATTTAGGGCTAAAGTTAGGAACTTAGTAACAAATATAGAAAATAAAGGTATTAAATGGACTTACTTTGCTCATTTAGCAAATCAGAAACTAACATACAGTATTTTATTAACATGAACAATGTCTTCCAGGGCTTCAGTGTCCCAGCAGCTGTTGGCTGTGACCAATTGAATATACTGATGGTATAATAATACTTAACTGAAAAGAACACATTAATAACAATGTGTGGATTTGGGTACTAGCTATACACTTGTCAGAGTCAATGAATGTCGGGGACAATAATTATGGCCTCCTCATCTCCCCTTCTAGACATCACATTTCCTCAGCTTATCATATTTTTTCTTGATTTATTTCAAATATTATTAATTTTACAATTTACATTGCAGAAAAAACTGCTGTGGAAGGTACACATCTGCAAATACACAAGTGTATAGCTAGTAACCACAAGAAACATTTATACAATCACTATATAGTCTCAAAAATCATAACCTGTTGGTATTAAGTCATTAACTTAGTGTGGTCATATTCAAAATAAAACATTTCTCATGAAACATAACAATCACTAAATTTTCCTACAAGTCAAGTAGAAACATACAGAAATTACCCTACTGATCTCTTGTAATCAATAGTAAGCTTTAAGAACCAATCAACTGATAGATCATCAAATATATCACTTTGAAATCTTTAATCATGAGCAATATTATACATGTCTTCCAAGCTGGCGAGCAAATAAAAACACATACAGTTTTCATTCTTAAATTGCAGTGTGATGTTGCATCGTAAAGTGTACCTATACATGGTTCATGTTCATTTCTTCTTATTAGATTTAGCTGGAGCCCTTATCCCTTTGGACAAGTCCTCAATAAGTCTCTTCTGCTTTGCAGCAAGCTCCTCTTTGCTCTTTCTGTTTTTCTTCATTTGCTCTCTTGTCTCCTTCATTTTCTTACTAGCCACATCAATAAGACCTTGTGCAATTCCAGCTTCATCAAAGTCTTTTTTTTTGATAGCCTTTTTCAGTCTTTCATTGGCTTCACCAAACAGTTTTTCTGCAGATTGTAAATCTTGTCCTAGCTGCTTGTCCAGCTCAATCATGGCTTTTTCTTTTTCCTTCAAGGACAATTTCCTACCTTCTAATTCTTTCCTAGATTCTTCTAACCTTTTTTGTTCTGCTTCTGACTCCAGTCTAGCCTTCTTTGCCTGTTGCCTCTCAATCTCCTCTTCTTCAATTCTCCTTTTGTACAAGGTGTGAGCCTTTCTTCCAGCTTCAAGCAATCCATTTGTAATGTTCATATCTGCAACACCTCCTGGGCTAACTTTGACAGCATCCTTTACCATTCTAAAGCCATTAATAGAGGAATCAGAAAGTAGTGTTCTTTCTTTGCTTTTCCTAGTCACTTCTCTAACTTTCAGATGACTCAATATTAAATTCCTTCAACTTTTTCCCAGTCTTCAGTTCATCAACTTCTGTTCCCTTCAAGAATCTGAGGATGAAAGATCTTTGAAGATTCATCATTTCTGAGTGAAGGATGTGAACTAATGGATTCTCTCTCTGGAACAACCTAAGAAACCTATAATACAGAGTAGACAGACTCAGCAAGAAGTTGATCTGAATCAGAGTGGTAGGAGACTTGAGCATACGACAGATCCTGTTGTACCTTATGTTACTTTCTAGCATGTTCAAAGTTCTTCTAGAAGCAGCAGCAGTCTTGGGCAGTGTGGTAAGGAAGTATTGCACAAGAGGCTCCCAGTTCTTTACAATACGTTCCAATGCAGGAAGCAGTGACAGCCACCTTGATTCAACGTGCCGAATTAACAGTTCCTCGTCAAAGCCAAGGGATGCTTCCACCTCCAAGAAATCTTCTCTCTTGCATGGGGAATGCTTGAAGAAGTACAAGATATTAATGGCCAGTTCTTCTGCTTCCTGTCCATACACTTTCAGGCCTTCTCTGAAGGAGTTGTGAACAACATGCATGTTGCAAGGAATGAATGGCAACAGCCCAGGCAACCCCTTCGACTGCACATGTTCATTTACTTTATTCCATATGGTCTTGTTCACATTTAGACCATCAGAGCCTAAATTTGACAGTTTATCCAGAGGCAACTGATATCCTGTTTCCTGCAATGTTTCTAAAATACTATTTGCAACATCCTCCCCTGTTGCATGTCCAAACATAGCTGCTTTCAAGAAATGTACAACAACAACCTGTCCTTTATCTTCGGACCAGTACCTCACAAGAATACCACACTTTTTCCTTATTTGAGAGTTGGCTGTTTCATCATATTGAATGACATATCCTGGTGAGGCCGAGACTTTACTACAGAGATCACTTCTAAAATATGGCCCCAATCCATCTGATATGAGGTAAGAAACTTTACTTTTACTCATGGTGAAGTTTTGCAACCACATTATCAGGGAACATCTTCTTGAACAAAGAAGGTAAATCATCACATGACCTGTATGAGTAATTGCTATGGGACACTTTCATTCCCCATAACAGTTCAGACTGGGTGACAAGATCCTTGGTACATTTATCAAGACAGGCTACTGTTGCTGTACTCGACTTTGGTTTCATTGTGGATGGACCAGGAAAGTCCTCCAGAGAGCTGCAGGAGGCAGTAGCACTGCTAGAAGCAGTAGCAGTAGCTGTCTGAGATACTTTGAAATGAAGTTGAGTAGATGAAAATCTGGCTTTTACTAATGATTGGTGCTTTGCTCCTCCAGAATGAGCCAGAACTTGCTTTAACCCTGAGTTGTCCACACTGAATGATTTTTTACATAAAGTACAGAAGCCCTTTGTTTCACTCATCTGCTTTGCACCACTGTCCAATGAGATATCCTTGTGTATCTTCTTTCTTCAACCAGATAATCTTCATTGGGAAAATGGCTCAGAAGTATTGCTTCTAAAAAACATACCTTCAGAATTACATGTACATTTGTTGTCACTCCAGGTCACAACCAATAACAAACTGGGTACTGAGATCCACTGGTCAACTGCCTTTACTGTATATGCTGAATTACAACTACAGACTACATGTTAACACACATTAAGTATGGATTTAATTAAAACATCTTTAGAAAATTGGAAGAAATCTAAAAAAAATAGGAATTGAAGTAAAAAAAATAAGGGCTTTTTTAGGAAATCCCTTTGGATTTTTCATTTTTTTTAGGAATTTTAGCCAAATTGAAAAAAAATAGGATTTTTTAGGAATTTTAGGGACGCTGGACAGCCTGCAATATGATGCCTGTCTTACATATAACTGGAGAACATACCCTGTCACAATATGATGCCTGTCTCACATATAACTGGAGAACATACCCTGTCACAATATGATGCCTGTCTTACATATAACTGGAGAACATACCCTGTCACAATATAATGCCTGTCTCACATATAACTGGAGAACATACCCTGTCACAATATGATGCATGTCTTACATATAACTGGAGAACATATCCTGTCACAATAAAATGCCTGTTTTACATATAACTGGAGAACATACCCTGTCACAATATGATGCCTGTCTCACATATAACTGGAGAACATACCCTGTCACAATATGATGCCTGTCTCACATATAACTGGAGAACATACCATGTCACAATATGATGCCTGTCTTACATATAACTGGAGAACATACCCTGTCACAATATAATGCCTGTCTCACATATAACTGGAGAACATATCCTGTCACAATATGATGCATGCCTTACATATAACTGGAGAACATATCCTGTCACAATATGATGCCTGTCTTACATATAACTGGAGAACATACCCTATCACAATATGATGCCTGTCTTATATATAACTGGAGAACATACCCTGTCACAATATGATGCCTGTCTCACATATAACTGGAGAACATACCCTGTCACAATATGATGCCTGTCTCACATATAACTGGAGAACATATCCTGTCACAATATGATGCATGCCTTACATATAACTGGAGAACATATCCTGTCACAATATGATGCCTGTCTTACATATAACTGGAGAACATACCCTATCACAATATGATGCCTGTCTTATATATAACTGGAGAACATACCCTGTCACAATATGATGCCTGTCTCACATATAACTGGAGAACATACCTGCCACAATATGATGCATGCCTTACATATAACTGGGGACATACCCTATCAAAATATGATGCATGCCTTACATATAACTGGAGACATACCCTGTCACAATATGATGCATGCCTTACATATAACTGGGGACATACCCTATCAAAATATGATGCATGCCTTACATATAACTGGGGACATACCCTGTCACAATATGATGCCTGTCTCACATATAACTGGAGAACATATCCTGTCACAATATGATGCATGCCTTACATATAACTGGAGAACATATCCTGTCACAATATGATGCCTGTCTTACATATAACTGGAGAACATACCCTATCACAATATGATGCCTGTCTTATATATAACTGGAGAACATACCCTGTCACAATATGATGCCTGTCTCACATATAACTGGAGAACATACCTGCCACAATATGATGCATGCCTTACATATAACTGGGGACATACCCTATCAAAATATGATGCATGCCTTACATATAACTGGAGACATACCCTGTCACAATATGATGCATGCCTTACATATAACTGGGGACATACCCTATCAAAATATGATGCATGCCTTACATATAACTGGAGACATACCCTGTCACAATATGATGCATGCCTTACATATAACTGGGGACATACCCTATCAAAATATGATGCATGCCTTACATATAACTGGGGACATACCCTATCAAAATATGATGCATGCCTTACATATAACTGGGGACATACCCTATCACAATATGATGCATGCCTTACATATAACTGAAGACATACCCTGTCACAATATGATGCATGCCTTACATATAACTGGAGACATACCCTATCAAAATATGATGCATGCCTTACATATAACTGGGGACATACCCTGTCACAATATGATGCCTGTCTCACATATAACTGGAGAACATACCCTGTTACAATATGATGCATGTCTCACATATAACTGGAGAACATACCCTGTCACAATATGATGCATGTCTCACATATAACTGGAGACATACCCTGTCACAATATGATGCATGCCTTACATATAACTGGGGACATACCCTATCAAAATATGATGCATGCCTTACATATAACTGGGGACATACCCTATCACAATATGATGCATGCCTTACATATAACTGGAGACATACCCTGTCACAATATGATGCATGCCTTACATATAACTGGAGACATACCCTATCAAAATATGATGCATGCCTTACATATAACTGGGGACATACCCTGTCACAATATGATGCCTGTCTCACATATAACTGGAGAACATACCCTGTTACAATATGATGCATGTCTCACATATAACTGGAGAACATACCCTGTCACAATATGATGCATGTCTCACATATAACTGGAGAACATACCTGCCACAATATGATGCATGCCTTACATATAACTGGGGACATACCCTATCAAAATATGATGCATGCCTTACATATAACTGGAGACATACCCTGTCACAATATGATGCATGCCTTACATATAACTGGGGACATACCCTATCAAAATATGATGCATGCCTTACATATAACTGGGGACATACCCTGTCACAATATGATGCCTGTCTCACATATAACTGGAGAACATACCCTGTTACAATATGATGCATGTCTCACATATAACTGGAGAACATACCCTGTCACAATATGATGCATGTCTCACATATAACTGGAGAACATACTCTGGCTCACTTCCATGCCTGCATTACATATGACTTGCAAACATACCCTGGCAAACTTCCATGCTCCTCTGCCTTACATATAACTGGAGAACAAACCCTGGCAAATTTCCATGCCTGCCTTTTATGTTTCAAACAACTGGGGAGCATACACTGGCACACTGTGATGCTCGCCTTGCATACACTTGGAGAAAATACCCTGATGTGTTGCAATGACTGCTTTACACAAAACTGGAGTCATACCCTTGCACACTGGGAGGCCTGGTCAATCTTGCCCTCCATCAATTTCTGCTCCAGACACTCGACCACCTTGTCTCCGGTTGCTGATGGTTTGAAAACCAGGTTGGTGTCCTGATTCTGTTCATGCTCACTAGCCTCTCTACCACAGTAGGCCTTGATCTGAAACATCAACAATAAACAGGCTAAAATGTGTTGTAATTTCAGACATTACATCCTCCACCTCAACAATCAAGCAGATACCATGCCTGTTTAATCACAATTTCTTGAAACCAGGCTGATCCCTTCTGGGCAATTTCATATATTTTATCTAAGAATGAAGCTGATACCATCAGTATCTGGTTCTAACTGTTTTGCAAACCAGGGCTGCTGAGATAGGGGAGAGGGGATCAGTGTTGCCAGAAAGTTTTTACCTGTGTCACGCAGGCATGCATCAGTACAGGGTCCATGTTGATATCCTGATGTACCTCCTCAACCAGTTGTTTGATTTCCATGTGACAGTCACGGGACAGACGCTGAAACACAAGTACATTACATTAACACAAACAAAAAGGCCAGCTTTACGTCAGTGATTGCTTATTAATACTGTCATACATCTTGTAATTTCATTTAATATTTTGTGAATTTAAACATCATAAAAGTGTTAAACTAAAATTATAAATATATACTCGACAAGTTTATTTTCTAAACATTTAGCAGCTGAAAATATGTCAATAGTCTGTAACAAACACAAAAATGTAACTGATGCAATCAGAAAATGCTTGTTTTTGTGTTGAATTCTATTCTAGAAAGGCAATCCAGTCTAGGCTCATGCATGCTTTGGGTAGTCTTCTTGTATAATGTGACAGGCACAATGCGATGCTTGAAAACAAGGCGAGGTGTGTGCTTCCATTTTCACCATCTGCAAAATGTATATATCTCCACAGTGTCTGCTAGGTGTGTGCATACACATTCACAGTCTGCTTAATGTGTGCATCCCTTACTTTATGCAAAATTTTATACCTTCTTAACAAACTGCATCTTGAGGCAGTTGATGACCTTGCCTTCTAACTCACTGTCCTGGGTCTGGGTATTTGTTACATTCTTACAGAACTTGGGGATGTCCATTCTACATGACTTCACCAGGCTGGGATTGAGGCGGTAGTCTACAAAATGAAAGAGAGGGTAGTGAAAACTATGGCTTGTGATAGACATACCGGAAAATGGAACGCAAAGCAGAATAAATAGAATGGACATATTCCTCACACCAATTTATTGATGATGTCCATTTAAGTAAAATGCTAGATCAACTGTACAAAAATGATGACAATGCAATCTCGAGCAATAATCACATTTGTTAATTACTTACTTCTTATCATATTATCAGACAGTTTTATGAATATTGTTTACTTCTTTTGTGTTTGTGTTTTTTGGTTTCAAACATATATATAAATAAATATGAGGATTCTTAAATATTAGACTAAAAACCAGCTCAGTACATGTATTTTTATTAGTATTTTTTAATCAACAATCAGCTGAATTAATAGATGTTAACATGTTTAACTAGATGTGATGAATAAGGTCTCCCATAAACCCCAATGGTATTTTTACCTTTGGTCTCCATCAAGGTTCTCTTAAGAACAATTTGTCTACAGTTGGAATCAAAGTTTTTCAAATCCTTGTTACTCTTGAGACAGTCAAGTACATCACCAGCATCTTTCTGACTGCAATGAGCCTAGAGAAACAAAATACCATGAGAAGCATGCTATTTCTTAAGAAGCGTTTTTTTGTCCATCAAATTATCAGTAAATTATCAGCAAGTTTGTTTGATGATTATATATATTGCATCATTAGAATAAGGATAATTATTGAACCTTTCAGCTACAAACTGGTAGAGATAACACCAGAAAAATATCTCTGAAGAATCACTGAAACTTTACATGAAGCCCTACACATAAAAAAATATTTGCATTTGTACCAGGAACCAAACCTAAGTAGTTTCCGGGGCTAAAGGTTTGCAAGATGGCTTCTCTAACCAATACACCACATACGTTCTAATAGTCCACTAATAGTTCATGCTCTATGCTTACAACTGCATTCTATGAAAACAAGACATATTTGTTGAGCCTAAGCTGCTGGTATGTAGACCTATTCAGTCATTGTTCAACAGAATATGAGGAAAGTGCCAGCATACTTTACAGCAGTTATCAGTATGATTCAAGATTGACTGGCTAATGTAGCTCACCAAAGACAAAAGATGCAGCTAAGTTTGAACAGGTGACACACATACATACTTTTATCATGTCTTTGCAGACCCTAAAAAGAGTGAAGTCTGCCCCTAAAACGACCTCTTCTTGCTGTAATAAAAGAATATACATTATTATCATCACTACCACCATTTTTATGCTCAGTATGACCAACATCATGCTCACCACTACAGCCCCTGCCAGTGCCACAACAACCACCATCACCTCCTTCATCATCATCACAATATTTATTGTCTCCATCATTTTTCTGTTTAAACTATTCCTCATACATGCATTTTAAGAATATTCTTGATATTTTGGCAAATTTTGCAAGTTTGGGTATTTATAAAGGAAAAGATTATTTAGAGATATTGTGTATAAATGAAAATACAGTTGATTCTGCTTATTTGCACATAAAACTTCCCATAGAAATTTAAGCAATTAACCAGAATATGTATTAAACCGAAACTCAATGAAGGAGTTTGGGTTTTTATGACAGCAAAAAGGCCATATACTTTAAATGAAGTATTGCAAAGGGCTCTTTCAGAAGTGAAATATGTCTTCATTTACTATGATGTAAATGTTTTTGGTCTTTTTGAAAATAAGTACTGCACTATTTTGCCAAGGGAGATTAATGCGCTATTTAAACTACAAGATTTATCGATGACGTCATTCACTGTTGACACATGTTAAATTTAGCAAAAACCGGTGAAATTCAATTAGAAGGTGTAATATAAAGCATTCCATTGGCAGTAGACCGTAACAGTGTAAGCCGCAGTTGACATAGATTAGTGGAATATGCGTGTAACTGTTATTCGATTAACAGGAATCAACTTTATATATAATGATAGGAGTCATATCCTTGCAATAAATAATGCCCCCACTAGGTTTAAGAATTGTGGGCTCATGCATTCTCTAAATATACATTGGAAATAAAAATCATAGTCAAGGTTCCTGTGACTGACAAAACCAATAGAGGTCATCTGCTTGTCATGGTCAAATGTCCTTATCAAGATGAGATTTTTTTATTAATAGATAGTTTCCAAATCAGTTAAGGTTCCTTATCTTGGCAGCCATCTTTGATGGCAACTTAAAGCGATTTTCAAATGAATTGTATAGAAGCGTAATTTTTATTTTCTTGTAATTTCTTCATTTGTGGTCCAAAAATGAAAAGCTATACACAATTGGAAAGTTCTTGAAATTTATATTTTTTAAAATACAATATTTAAAATTGATAAATGCACAAAGAATTTATACACATAAATAAATAAAATTATTGGCTCCTCCTTGAACAAAGTAAACAGTGCATCTTTTTTGGCAGTATTTTTTTTACCTTGTAAACTATCAAAATATAGTTTTGACATTTAGAATACTTTATAAAAGTTGTTAAATCTGATATAAAATTTAGCAAAATAGACTGAAAAATAAAAACAAAGAGGTGAGTTTAATCAACACTTATTTCCAGATTTCAGCCTGCATTAGCTTTTGCCTTCAAAAATGCCTGCCTTAAACTGTCTTATCAGTGCCTATGACATCACGAATGGAAACTATCTATACATCACACCAACCAATTATTGTCATTATAGCAAGGTCCAACTATTTTTTGGGGAAAAAGACAAATGTCTAAGCTGGAAGACCTTCCTACATTAAATCCTTTGCCCTGATTGGGACTCAAACCAACACAGTAAGAGGCAAAGCAGTAAGGAGTTACAATTCTGTCACTCTACCAATATGCCACAGTACACAGATTGAGGGATCATGAGTTCTCTAGGTATCAATAAAAAATAAAGAAAATGTTTGAGGTTCCTGTGACCTTGACGTTTGGGCCACTGGCTTTAAAACCAAGAAGGGTCATCTACTCATCCTGACCAATGTTCCTTCCAATTGTTTATTTTAGGCTCATATGTTCTCTAGATATCAGCTGCAAACTACAAGTCTTGTTCAGGTCCACTGTGACTACTGACCTCAAAACTGAAAAGGGTCATCATGAATAATGTCCCTACCAAATGTCGAAAATTGTGGGCCCTCACTTTATCGAGATGCTGATAAAAATGTAATGGTCCACCCACTTATATCTACAAAACAATATGCCCTCTCTTCTTCAAATGGGCATACATATGTTAGCATTCAATGCTGTTTACAAATCCATAGATAAAATATGATAGCATTTGGTGTGCGTTATTTGACAGTTGTTATTATTTTTTTGCCAAGTGTTATCTAAATCCAACAAACCACTACGGAGTTATATGATTCTGAACGAAAAAAAATTGTTTGTTTGTTTATTGGGTTTATCATCCCACCAACAGTATTTCAGTTATCTGGAGATGGTGTCCACTTGAAGCAGATATAGTGCTGCCTTCACTGTGTATAGCATGCCGTGAACACCTGGCATGATACCACACCCAGTCACATTATCCTGACACCAGGCCAACCAGTCGTGGAACTACCCTTATATTTGCTTAAGCGTTAGCAAGGGAGCTATACCACTACCATTTTTAACGACTTTGGTATGTCGCGGCCCGGGATCGAACCCGGGGCCTCCCGTACCTGGAGGGAAAAAAAAAATTAAAAAAAAATTGTATTTTATTTTTAAAATATGGGGCAATAACCCGACAGATAGGTGAAACAATAAACTTTTTACAAGCATCATTTTCCCTTTCCAATTGATCTTTTTAAGTTTGATGTTTAAACAAAACATGGCAGGACAATCCTTAACAAGATATTAAGATATTTAGCTAAAATTAGCTAATGTAAAACAGCAATGTAAAAACAGATCTGAATTATTTAAATACATGTACACAAGCAACATATTGACAAGCAGTTTCATTTTTTTTTACTACATGGCCATATATCGACAATGGTCATGCCCCTGGTGACCATATTTTTGATGGAACAAAATTCTTTGAACAATCTTGATACAGGGTCGCCCAAGGAATAAGTATGTCAGATATCAATGCTCTAGCTCTTGTAGTTTCTGACAAGATTTCCAGTACAGCCATATATGGAAAATGGCCATGCCCCTAGCAGCCATGTTTTTTTACAGATCTTAATTCTTTGAACAAATTTTTGCCTGCTTAAGCTATAGAGAAAATATGGCTGAATTTATCCCAGCTGTTTCAGAGGAGAAAAGCTGCTTGAAAATGATGATGGATGTGTGATGCCTTATGGAGGGCCATCACAATAGCTCACCCTAAGCATAAGCTCTGGTGAGCTAACAATACAAGTATAATTATATACCTCTCTTTTAAACAAGACTTTGTGACATGTTGAGGTCAGGTTCGCCTGATGGTCTCTCAAACACTCTATAATCTGAAACAGACACATATTGGTTACTTCATCATAGATATGTGATATACAACATTGTGGGGTACAACAAATTATACGTAAACAAACAGTCAGTTGTTCAGTTTAGGATAGGAGACAAGAAGCTGATGATTGGAGTGTCTGGAGTGGACACAACTGGTGCAAAAGTTTGGGTTTGTCATCCCACTAACAACAGCTACATGAAGAAGAACTTATTCTGACCACACCAAGTCTTATTACCTGACTACACCCACTCACATTATCCTGGCCACACTTAGCCTCACTATCCTGACCACACTCAACCTCATCCTGACCACACTCAACCCCAGTATACTGACCACACTCAGTCTCATTATCCTGACCCCACTCAGACTCATTATCCTGGCGACAGGCAGCCTCATTATCCTGGCCACACTCAGCCTCATTATCCTGACCACACTCAGCCCCAGTATCATGGCAACACTCAGTCTCATTATCCTGACCCCACTCAGTCTCATTATCCTGACAACACTCAGTCCCTTTATCCTGACCACACTCAACCTCATCCTGACCCCACTCAGTCTCATTATACTGACCCCACTCAGTCTCAT
This sequence comes from Sinonovacula constricta, assembly GCA_007844125.1. Lineage (NCBI taxonomy): Eukaryota > Metazoa > Mollusca > Bivalvia > Cardiida > Solecurtidae > Sinonovacula > Sinonovacula constricta. Next base: position 6,866,339 of record CM017565.1, read on the forward strand.
TATCCTGACAACACTCAGTCCCTTTATCCTGACCACACTCAACCTCATCCTGACCACACTCATCCCCAGTATACTGACCACACTCAGTCTCATTATACTGACCCCACTCAGTCTCATTATCCTGACCCCACTCAGTCTTATCACCTGATGACACTCAGTCCCTTTATCCTGACAACACTCAGTTTCATTATCCTGACAACACTAAGTCTCATTATCCTGACCCCACTCAGTCTCATTACCCTGACGACGCTCAGTATCATCCTGACAACACTCAGTCTCATTATCCTGACAACACCCAGTCTCATTATCCTGGCAACACTCAGTCTCATTAGCCTGACAACACTCAGTCTCATTATCCTGGCAACACTCAGTCTCATTACCCTGACGATGCTCAGTATCATCCTGACAACACTCAGTCTCATTATCCTGACCCCACCCAGTATCATTATCCTGACCCCACTGTCTCATTATCCTGACAACACTCAGTCTCATTATCCTGACAACACTCAGTCTCATTATCCTGACAACACTCCGTCTCATTATCCTGGCAACACTCAGTCTCATTATCCTGGCAACACTCAGTCTAATTATCCTGGCAAGACTCAGTCTTATTATACTGTTCTTAATGATTTAACAAATATTACAAATATTTACTACACAGGAAATGAGTAACTGAGAGCAATAGGGATGCATTCTCAAAATCCTTATATCTTTAAACAACCAGATGCAGCTACTGTAAACCTCTCCTAGCAATTCCTGCAAACTAGCATCTAACTAGATATGTTCTTTTAACTTATAATCTTTTTCTACTGCCTACTTTGTAAATAACTGGACAATGTCCACTAAATATTTTTGTTGGTATTGGATTGGATCCAAGGACCCTATGATTGAACAATTTAAACTCAGAGGCCTACAGTATACAGCTCGAGATAAAAGACAGTATTTCTTACGTGGAATACTTAGTTACTCCTTCAAAGCCTTTGTTGTAAATACTCATTTTCATTGTCTCAATGGCCCTGTTTTATTAATATGCCTGGTCTTAGGATATATTATACCTACATATTAAATGTATTTTATCAATCCAGGCTTAAATCACTAGTCTAAGTTCTACTTTCGACAGTTATTCTTACAGAATTTATTTTGATTTGAATGGTGAAGTTTTATTTGTGTCATTCCGACACAGTGTGAGAAAAACCCGATTTCTAAAATTTTGCTTCACAAGTTTGCATTGTTATGTAAATATGCAAGAGCTAAACTTTTAATCCTTCAATGAATTTTAGAGAACAAAAAAAATGTTCAGAAATCTTATATTTTGTTTAACTATGGTAATCAATCATATATGAAGGCTGAAGTCATAAATATAACGCCAAAGTGAAGGTAGATCTAAAACAGTCATACATGCATAACTGATACTGAAAACTATCAATGCGCAAGACAACAACACATCTGGTGAACTAATGTCCTTGATTGCTTGAAATCATAATCATATTAGAAATCCCTACTATCAAAACCTTTTTCTGTTGTCTGTTGTTTATTTTTTTTGGCTTTTTTATATCTACTCTCAGCAAAACAAGACTTCTTTGAATTTAAGACTGGTGTTAGGTAGTCTTAACATAACAACCAAATCTTATGACTTTTTAGATACAAGTTTTTCATAAAAAGGTCAGTTTTAACTTAAGCCCGACTTAAGGAAAGACTTGATTTTTGACCTTTGATAAAAGGAGGCCAATGTGACAAGTTTAATTTTCTCCAAACCCTCTGTTATAAATACTCATTTCCATACTCTTAATGTTATAAATTAAATAAGTAACAACAGTATAAGGTCAAGAAACACTGAATACATACAACTCTGAAACACTGAATACATACAACTCTGAAACACTGAATATATACAACTCTGAAACACTGAATATATACAACTCTGAAACACTGAATATATACAACTCTGAAACACTGAATACATACAACTCTGAAACACTGAATATATACAACTCAAAAAACACTGAATATATACAACTCTGAAACACTGAATATATACAACTCTGAAACACTGAATATATACAACTAAAAAAACACTGAATATATACAACTCTGAAACACTGAATACATACAACTCTGAAACACTGAATACATACAACTCTGAAACACTGAATATATACAACTCTGAAACACTGAATATATACAACTCTGAAACACTGAATACATACAACTCTGAAACACTGAATATACAACTCTGAAACACTGAATATATACAACTCTGAAACACTGAATATATACAACTCTGAAACACTGAATATATACAACTCAAAAAACACTGAATATATACAACTCTGAAACACTGAATATATACAACTCTGAAACACTGAATATATACAACACTGAATATATACAACTCTGAAACACTGAATATATACAACTCTGAAACACTGAATATATACAACTGAAACACTGAATACATACAACTCTGAAACACTGAATACATACAACTCTGAAACACTGAATATATACAACTCTGAAACACTGAATATATACAACTCAAAAAACACTGAATATATACAACTCTGAAACACTGAATACATACAACTCTGAAACACTGAATATATACAACTCTGAATATATACAACTCTGAAACACTGAATACATACAACTCTGAAACACTGAATATATACAACTCTGAAACACTGAATATATACAACTCTGAAACACTGAATATATACAACTCTGAAACACTGAATACATACAACTCTGAAACACTGAATATATACAACTCTGTCAAAACAACATAATCATTTCATTTATATCTGTAAAGGCATATGTCAATAAAGCTACAGCAGCTGTAGATGATGTTGATCACCATGCTTACCCCAGCACTCCCTGCCTTTCTGCTGCATTGATGGTTTTTTATATCTTTTACACATGCTGCCAGCAGGTCTGGATCCAAGTTGATTGACTCCCCCTGTACACATGGATAATATAATATTATGTTATTTACAACTACTACTGTTTTATTTGTATCTGTTTGGTAATAAGCAATGCTAATATGACATTGCCTGTCCTCACAGATATTAAAGAGAAGCATCTGTCCAACATGTAAGGGAGATTGTTTTATGGAAAATTTTCAAACATGAAAAATGAATTTTTGTGTTTACTGCCTTAATAATGTAAGTTACTCTTTTGATAAGCAAGCAATGCAAGTTTAAGTGAACTTACTTCACAGTTTTCAAGAAATAAACTTTAACAAAAAGCTAAATTGAAAGGCATAGTTGACTGTTTTGTAAGTGAACAAGTACTGGTTTTAGAAAGTGATATGCCCTATATTTTCAATTCTAACACTATCAATTATTTTACCTTTATAAACAATGAAGCAAATCAGGCTATGGCCTTTGTGATTAAATTATTTCTCATCTGAACTCGAAATCATGATATATTGGTCTTTAGACCAAGCAAAATTAAAATCTCTTTCCTAAATATACAAGCGTAGCATATTACATGCAGCTATAATTGTCTCATCTTCCTAGACAGACTAAGTCATGTGCTAATAATGGTGAAATACAATATTTAGAAGGCCAAGGAACAATTGTGAAGTGATGTGATAAGGTTAAATTAGTTTTGTGACAGAAATTCCAGAATATGCATGACTTATTGGATTTATATGAGATGTTCAATGATGATGTAACATACCCGCTGTTGGACTTGATTCCGGAGCTGTTTGCGACACTTCAGTGACACATCATGTGACTCCTCCAGCAGAATGCTCTTCCTTACCAGTTCACTTAGACAGGTCAATATCTGGGTCCTAGAAGTGACCAGAAACATTCAGCAACCAATGAATCAACAATTAGCTCAAGGGACCATAATTATGTCTGTATCATAATGTTGGCCCTTGCAAAGTGAAAAGTAGAATTTTTTTTTTTTTTTTTAATGTTTTATCTTCTCTGTTACATGCCACATGAACATGTATACTGGCAACATTCAGCAAATTATTGGTGGAGGAAGACCCCAGACAAATGTCTGAGTAGAACCATCAGTTAACTGCAGGTCAGTTAGACGACAGCTCCATATGATAGTTTTCACCATATCAGGACTGAGACAAACATGGTGAGGGACTAAGGAGTTATAGGTAACTATAACCACTCAGCCACAGACACCCCCAAAGAAAGGGGCATTATGGGATGTAAAACTTAAATCCTTAAAAATCATATCCCAAAGTTTTGAGTTCATGAGAATTTATATGCAGATTTCCAAATGGTATGTAAATCCTGACAGATACTGACTACAGATTTTTACTTGCCATATAGTATGTGAATTGAGACAGTATTCTGACTACAATAAAGCAGATACAAATGCAAATCTGGCCACATCTTTAAGGAGACACATGTTAGCCTACTCTGATTGTACATTTGTCAAAAAGTTTGTTATTAGTTACTTAACACAAACATTATTAAGTAAAACAATAGTGAAACTTGAAATTGATTTTTACAAAATGATAGTAATGATGCACTATGGAAGTATTTAGAGGAACATTTAAAATGGGATGATCTTGGTAGACTTGAAGTGGAAACCTCTCACAATATCTGTGATTATAACAAAATAGTGTGGTAATTACACTTTATATATTATATCTCTTCTTTAGGTATAAATTATTGATTAAATATATATTAAATATATTAAATATTAAATTATTTGTTTTGTATGTTAATTTTGTGACATCAAAGCTTACTTGTTTTTCATGTAAAGTTATAAGGAATGACATCAAGCTATATTTGTATGCATCTAAATTTAGTGTAACCATCAAGCCATACCTGTTTGGCATGTCAAATAATTGGTGTCATTATCAACCTGTATAAGTATTGCATGTCAATTTATTGGTGTAACCATCACGCTGTACATGTTTAGCATGTCAAAATATTGGTGTAACTATCAAGCCTACTTGTTTGTCATGTCAAATTATTGGTGTAACTATTAAGCTGTACATGTTTGGCATGTCAAATAATTGGTGTTACCATCAAGCTGTACATGTTTGGCATGTCAAATTATTGGTGTAACTATCAAGCTGTACATGTTTGGCATGTCAAGTTATTGGTGTAACTGTCAAGTTGTACATGTTTGGCATGTCAACTTATTGGTGTAACCGTCAAGCTGTACATGTTTGGCATGTCAAATTATTGGTGTAACCGTCAAGCTGCACATGTTTGGCATGTCAAATTATTGGTGTAACCGTCAAGCTGTACATGTTTGGCATGTCAATTGTTGGTGTAACCGTCAAGCTGTACATGTTTGGCATGTCAAATTATTGGTGTAACTATCAAGCTGTACATGTTTGGCATGTCAAATTATTGGTGTAACTATCAAGCTGTACATGTTTGGCATGTCAAGTTATTGGTGTAACCGTCAAGTTGTACATGTTTGGCATGTCAAGTTATTGGTGTAACCGTCAAGTTGTACATGTTTGGCATGTCAATTGTTGGTGTAACCGTCAAGCTGTACATGTTTGGCATGTCAATTTATTGGTGTAACTATCAAGCTGTACATGTTTGGCATGTCAAATTATTGGTGTAACTATCAAGCTGTACATGTTTGGCATGTCAAGTTATTGGTGTAACCGTCAAGTTGTACATGTTTGGCATGTCAAATTTTTGGTGTAACTATCAAGCTGTACATGTTTGGCATGTCAAATTATTGGTGTAACTATCAAGCTGTACATGTTTGGCATGTCAAATTATTGGTGTAACTATCAAGCTGTACATGTTTGGCATGTCAAGTTATTGGTGTAACCGTCAAGTTGTACATGTTTGGCATGTCAAATTTTTGGTGTAACTATCAAGCTGTACATGTTTGGCATGTCAAATTATTGGTGTAACTATCAAGCTGCACTTGTTTGGCATGTCAAATTATTGGTGTAACTGTCAAGCTGCACTTGTTTGGCATGTCAAATTATTGGTGTAACCATTGGGCTTAATTGTTCAACACAAATGATTGTGTAACTTTTAACCAAAAAGATATGGTTTATATTCCTTCTTACGTTTTTTATTTTTTTATTTTAAACTAGCCAAATTGTTTTTGGGTTGTATGACCTGTTAAGTGTTGGTGTGCCATAAAACCCCCAAAACAAACATATTATAGATTAACCATCCAGCCATGCTTATTTGGCATATAAACTATTGGTGCCATGATCAAGTCTTACTTGTTTGCCATGTAAAATGATTAGTAAAGACTTCAAGTCTTACTTGTTTTTCATGTTTGGACAATGATTTCTAACATCGCCCTCACAGGCTTCTTTGAATACATGGTTGAATCTAATGTCTTTAAGCTGGATCTGAAATGAGAACAAACATAACATTCAATAAAAGTAAGAAAATCTTATGTCTACTAAGATACACTTTTATTCCATTTTGTATAGTTTGCTATAACTTATTATGATTGCTGCATCAGTTGTACATATAATGAGGATGGCAACAGAAAAGTGTTTGTTTGGAGTTTCCATTTTATGGCAAAACATGGAGACCCAAACCAAATTGTGAATATATATATTTTTTTTAAATCATTGATGTATTTTTTTTGTCCATATTACTTGTTTATTGCAATTAAAAAATCGAAGGCTGAAACAGCCACAGCGTAGTACAACAGAACTACTTAAATAGGTGTCTAAAGTTGAACATGGTGATATAATGACTAACAACTGACTAAAGCACATGATCCGATATGCTAAGATTGTGTGCTTTTGCCAGATTGAATGTACAATGAAGCAGACCTAAGTGATTAAAAAAACAAACAAACTGTACTCTATGTCAGGTTTTTTTTGCAATCAATATTGTAGACAGGTTTACAAAAGATAAGTCCTAGATAAAATTGTACTATTTATTATGTTAAATAATAAGAAAATGTTCTTGTAAATTAAAAAAATAATTTTCCTAGATCTATGTGTTTGCTAGCATTTTCAAATTATAGTTATTGTATGACTGTTTTCTTTAATCACAAGAATTTAAAATTATGGCTTCTGCTTTCAAATTCATTCACATTCCATTAACATTGATCAATAGGCATCACAATTAAATTATAATTGAAAGATTAAAACTATGAAAAACTTGATATACTTTGTAATTTAATCAGCAAGTTTTAGTGCAGAAAGGATTGTTATTATCATTATTATTAATCTTGATTATTTCAAAATTATCAAATGCATTTTAATGGGTACGAAATATGTGAGTACGAAATTGCAATTCATTTAACATATGCCAGGGTGCCTAACCTAATTTTGTGGCTGAGTAATCATTCTTTGGTTAAGCTGTTCTTAGTCTCTGCTTTTATTTTTGTGAAATGCATCAATATATCCACATTGGCAACTTGTAATTTACCGAAATATCAACGTTAGAAATCTAAAACTAGATCAGACACATTTTACCATTTCCTCTTTTTGCAAATACTAGCAATTACTAATGACACTAGCAATGTTAGTTTTGGTGTTGTAGATTCCTCGATATAGCACACACACCTACATAGACTATAGATTAAACTGAATATTTACATTTCTAGTCTGCTTCAGAATCTGTTTACAGTCAGCCTCAATGACTCGGGATATTTTATAAGCGGGCGATTCTGTGATGGCACATTGGGTTTTATTATTCTTGCTTGATGGGATGGGATTTGCTGATTTTTGCTGATAATGTGCAGCGACATTTCTATCATTATAGCACAGGGGCACTTATGAAGTGCCCAGGGACTGAACCTGGCCGGTCCATTATAGTGACACCAACGAGTCAGAAGTAATGCTGTCCCCTTGGCCCCGGGGGTTAGGAGGGAAGCCATTCAACTTTAAAGTCTTTGATTTGACCCGGCCAGGGTTTGAACTCCTGATCCGCAAGCCTATGCTCTACCAATTGATTATTGCAGCCGGTATATTCTTGCTTGAACCTGTGTTCTCCGAGTTTCCTCTTTTTACCACTTCCACTATTTCTACCAACTACCACCCCTAATATATATTAGGTCTATCCCTTCATCAACATCATTTATTCATGTTATTGTCTTCTTCCACGTTAAAATGATGTGAACTTTTAGGATAAGTTTTCATTTGTAAATTACTTTACTTAACACTAATAACAATTATCATCTGCTTTATTGAAAAGGTTATGAACAGAAAAACAGAAAAACAACAATTATTCTTGCAGCTATGACACAAATTAATCAATTAATTGAACTACTTCTTGATGCTTCATTGTTCGGTGCAGAATGTAAATACAGCACGATTTCTATATCAATCTTCAATCGACGTCATGATGACAATCTTAATAAGAATATATGACAAGTTTTTCCTAAAATTTGACCAAGTGACCTACTTTTTGACCCCATGTGATCCAGTTACGAACTCATCCAAGATTTCATGTAGACAGACATTCTAACCAAGTTTGATGAAGATTGGACTATAAATTTGGCCTCTAGTGTATTCACATGCTTTTTCTAAGATTTGACCTAGTGACCTATTTTTTGACCCCACGTGACCAAATAACGAACTAATCCAAGATTTCATGTAGACAAACATTCTGAACAGGTTTGATGAAGATTGGCCTATAAATATGGCCTCTAGTGTGTTCACAAGCTTTTTCTAAGATTTGACCTAGTGACCTACTTTTTGACCCCAAGTGATCAGTTACGAACTCATCCAAGATTTCATGCAGACAAACATTCTGACAAAGTTTGGTGAAGATTAGGCTATAAATGTGGTCTCTAGTGTGCTCACAAGGTTTTCCTAAAATTTGACCTAGTGACCTACTTTTTGACCCGAGGTGACCCAATAATGAACTCATCAAAGATTTCATGCAGACAAACATTCTGACCAAGTTTGATGAAGATTGGATAAAAATGTGGCCTCTAGCGTGTTCACACTAAATTGTTGACGACGAACCACGGGGTACCACGAAAGCTCCCCTTGAGCATGTTGTGCTCAGGTAAGATAAAAACATGATACATAAACTATGCCACCACTGAAAAATTAGATTATGGCTAAATTATGTTAATGAATTCCATAGTGGCGGACCGTAAGTGCATTGCAAATATAATCATGTCTTAATTTTTGTGTAATTGACATTGCAATAAACACAAATGGACTTGATTCATGGTAATAAAACCAGTATCAATGTTTGCAAATGGTGTATTACACTTAGCTCAGTCTCGTAGGTCGGATTGTGTGAATAAGGTAACTTGATGTTTGGTACAAACGTTAGCTAGGCCTTACTGTTTCTAATGTATGTTTGACTGTACATTACTTAACTTTAAAATATTCAAACAACAATATGATAATTAATTCATCTTAATCCCACTTTTACTTGAAACTATTTGGTGAAACTTGTTTTTAAATCCCCAACTGATGTTTAACATGTCTTATATTGAGTCAATGGCCGTAAGTTCTCAGAGGCAGTGACAGAGGTAAATGAAATAAATTGACAGTGTTAAAGAAAACAAATGAGAATGTGACTATGGTTTAACAGTGCAGTACTGTCTATCGCAAATAATGCTCAACTTGAAAAAAACCATCTCAGCTTTTAGATATATTGACCAAGTATGAAGAGGTTGTCTGGCTGGAGATGATATATGCGGCACTTTGATTTTAACACTTACCATGTTACATTTTTAAATAAACCTGACTTAATTTTTAAGCATTTTGATTATACGTTTATGCATTAAGTAATGAAATGCACAAATAGAATTTGCAGTAAATAGAGCTGAATCTCCACTATTCACCAAAGGCTGACCAAAATAGTCGAGTAAGAGTTAAGGGCATATGAATAAAGCTGTTTACACAGTCTCTATCATATGATTATCAGCATTTACCATCCCACTCCCAGTGAAAAGGATGATAAGTCAACATACAATCTGGTGATGTTCAACTCCTGCAGCACACTTTTCGTCCATGTCTCGGTGTTGCTTGTGTTCTATCAGACAGTTCATTACTGTTTCAGCCTCGGTCTCATGCTCAAGCAGCTCCTGAAATCACACAAGGGAATGTCATCTTATAATAACAGTATCATCCATATGAGGATAATGTAAATCATTGTATCCTAGTGCTGAAGTTGGTGTAAAACCATCATGCACATGACGGGGTATGAATAAAGGCGCAGCATTTTACCTGTGTCTGGTTCCTGGTCCCAAAATATTGTCTTTAAAAAGTCCCGGCTATTGGTGACATTTTCTTCAATGCACTGGTATGTGCTGGTTTAAACTCACTTTTTTCACACATTTTCAAATTTCAATCAGAAACATATCGTAAATCCAAATGTCATCTGAATCTTAACCTATAAACTTAAATCCTTTATGGTGTAAAGTGTAGGAACAATTATTCGACTTCACATCCAAATCCTAACATTTCTCGATAGAAATATGGCCCTAAATGATGATTAAATAGCGTTCTTTAAATACTTCAAACTTCTGAAAATCGGAAATGTTGTAACATTATGAATGGGAATTTTATGCAAACAGATGTAAACAAATAAATTAAATATGTCAAGACATAGAAAATGGAATTAGCACTGATGGATCAAATACAGTGATTGCAGGCATCAATTTATAAAAGATTTTGAAAAAAAAATAATCAAACTGTTAAAATTGCTTTCAGTTTTCAATTTAACATGTTTAAGATAAGTTACTTTCTCAATCCTAAAGATGATCAGGGTAGTTTGTGTGGCGTATTCAAGTTGTGCATAGGACCTCTTTAGTAGGAAGGGCGATAAGAAGTAAAATTAGGGTTAAAGTGCTTCAAAACTGGGGGTTGAGGATTCGAATCCCAGTATAGAAATGCATGGTCAACTTTTTACTTTGTCACTTTTACAATGATTTCTACCAAGTTAAGAAGGAAACAAGTGTTTTTTTTATTTTGTAAATGAATTTTAATTGTGTGATTTGTGCTTAATTAGATTACAAATTCATTACCTGGTATATTCAAAGTGTAAACAAATCAAAACCATGTGCTGATATTATTTAATATTTTGCAGCATCAGCCAAAATACTTTGTAGCACATTTTAGGCAACTCTGATATAAATTGTTTGGCTATCATGAGCTTGGGAGATTTTTAATAAAGCAGACAAAAAAAGGAAAATCAGTCTTAATCAGTGTTCGGTTTGTAAACAATTACATACTGGTATATGGGATAGTTTTTATCAAACCAAACAAGAAACATGTTTGGTTGGTTTGTCTTATGCTAAAACTTGTTTCAAACTATATGCAATAGCAAAACACTTCTCCTATAGAGGATGTAATGTTATATTTGGCTTTATCTTATTTCTAAAAAAACACCAAAAAACCCCCACCTTAAATACAAATTTTAGCAGAAAATATCCATAAATCCAAAACTGGATGGAGAATTTTCCAAAAATTTAACATATATACATCAGCAGTAAAATATACAAGTCAGTTGAGTTAATTATTGAGTTATATTTTCCATTCCCCTTGTTTTACCTTAAGAGCACATTTCGTAGTTATTGCATACCTCAACATTTATTCCATATTTTCCTGTATAAGTTTAGTCAAGTGTATTTTGGAGTAATATTTTCTCAAGCTGATTATACTATTAATTGACAATACTTTATTGTTATATACCGTACTTTGCGGAATACAGCCCCCCTTGGAATACACCCCGCATAGCCATTCTATGCAAAGACTATTATTAAACTGAAGGTCGCACTTTTTAGCGGCAAAAAGGTTAAGGAGTTCAGTTAAGCCTGCAATCAGTTTCCCTGATCTAAGGTTAAGGAGTGGCAGCTGACAAAAATTGGATTTTGTCAACAAACTAAAACATAAACCATATCTTTTTTTGATATGTTCAGCATACATAGAACTACAAAATATGACAAAAGGAAATAAAAAGAAAAAAAGAAAGTTTTCAAGAAATTTGAGATATAACTAATTTTATTTGTAGAATAAATTGTGGTCAAATTATCATACTGTATTGGAAATAAAAAAATGTTTTTTAACATACAGTGTATATGATATCTAATTATGCTTTATTGTTGAATTGATTGTATGCAACACATTAAAAGAGACATTCTTGAGAAAGTATTTTAGTGACACTTTCATTGTTTAATTAAATACCTTGCAAACATGGAAAAATGCTTAAAAAATACACAGAAAAAGTCTGTGACACTAAGGTAAGGGTAATGGTCATGTAAAAAGAAAACGAGCAGGTAAACCCCCTTTTTTTCTTTCCAAGTTTAAACTAGGCATTCTTTGTTTCTATAAAAAACAGGTAAATGAAAAGAATCTATGAAAGTAAATATTGGAATCATCTTTAATTTTGGGGTTAAAAAGGACAGAATCTAATTAACTTGATTTGAAGATCATTAAGTTGAGTTGTTTAAGTTGTAAACAAAATGATGAGACCGATATTGAATACTACTATTTAAACAATTTAAATGTTATTTGAAGGCTGTAACCAGTCTCTTTTACAATATATATGAAGTTTTACTATTTTCTAGGGATGTCAAAGAGTACTAAAATCAGTATTTAAGTACTCAATCATTTTTCTGATCGATTACTAGAGTCACCCGATCATTTTCTTTATAAAAATATGTTTTCACTCCAGGTCATCTAGTTTTTCCTCGGCAATATATAAAATAACTAAATCAATTATATTGCTTGCACTGGCTTTATACGTTATATTTATATAGAATACATTTTACAACTCTAATGCTGGAGTAAAAAACCTGATGCCTGTTTCACAAACTAGCAACCGAGCAACATTGGCGTCCAGTGACATTATGATGGAAACAACATTGTGCATGCGTTGAGAGAAAGACGATAATTAAAAAATCAAGCAACAGTTATAAATGTTCGTACATTGCGAACATATCATTCAAAATGCATTTGAAACTTGAAATATTTATGATAAATGTTTAAATGTTCGTACATACAAACTACATCATTGTCATTTTGTGTAACTTCCACTGCCACAAAAAAAAGTTGTTGCGTATCTGTCCAGATTTATATATGTTCTATTTTTAGATGGACAAATGTTCAGTTGCGATTGTTAGTTTTTATAAAGTCAGATTCAGAATCTCAGTGAAAGTGGTTCCAGGTGGAGTTGCTGAAATCGAAATAGAAGATGGGTGCAAGACTTCATGTTTATGGACCTGCAACCCGGATGACAATGTATAGGGGGTACTTACACTACAGAACTTCTTTATCATAGGGGTGCAGGCTTTCATAAGGATGGTATCTAGATTGAGGTCCTCGTCCTCATCCTCAGTGAACTCTGCAACAGCCTCGTGACACTTCTCATCTAGGTTGTCCAGGTTATCCTGTAGACACTGCATTTCCTTCAACACATGATCAGTACTCATTGAATATTAATTAAATCAAACACAATTTTGTAGTGTTGTAGAGCAAATTTCTTCTCTAGATGTCTACCTTACTGCTCTTTTGTCTAAAAGTGTGTGGTCAAATTGAGCAGAATATCTGAGAAATGTTTGGAGGCAATGAATTTTTTGCATGGTCTTGTTTCTTTTTATTTTTAAGAGACACCTCAACAAAACAATTATGGTTATTTTAGCTATCTCCAGCAGTTACTGTTAAAGGAAGACAAAAGACAAATGCCTTGGTAGAACGGCTGGCACAGCGAAAGTCGGGTGGACAATATCTCTGAAAATGACATTACACTATGGTTTTAAAAACTCTGATTCTAAATAAGCTAGAGTAGCCCTTAGCTTTGTGGGAAGACTGATTCAAGCTTGTATACTGTATAACTTTCAAGTGACATGATTCCATTATAACTTAGCCTGCAGGTTTACTATAAGTATACTGTTCAATTTATTGTTCCACCAACAATCTTTCAGCAATAGGGAGACAAACAATATAGAGACAGTGTTCAAATAATGCAGATAGGAATTTGCCTAAATTGTGTATAGCAAGCCATGAACACCTGGCATGATACCACATCCAGCCACATTATCATGAACACCTGGCATGATACCACATCCAGTCACATTATCCTGACACCTGGCATGATACCACATCCAGTCACATTATCCTGACACCTGGCATGATACCACATCCAGTCACATTATCATGAACACCTGGCATGATACCACATCCAGCCATATTATCATGAACACCTGGCATGATACCACATCCAGTCACATTATCCTGACACCTGGCATGATACCACATCCAGTCACATTATCATGAACACCTGGCATGATACCACATCCAGCCACATTATCATGAACACCTGGCATGATACCACATCCAGTCACATTATCATGAACACCTGGCATGATACCACATCCAGTCACATTATCCTGACACCTGGCATGATACCACATCCAGTCACATTATCCTGACACCTGGCATGATACCACATTCAGTCACATTATCATGAACACCTGGCATGATACCACATCCAGTCACATTATCATGCACACCTGGCATGATACCACATCCAGTCACATTATCATGAACACCTGGCATGATACCACATCCAGTCACATTATCATGAACACCTGGCATAATACCACATCCAGTCACATTATCATGAACACCTGGCATAATACCACATCCAGTCACATTATCATGAACACCTGGCATGTTACCACATCCAGTCACATCATCATAAACACCTGGCATGATACCACATCCAGTCACATTATCATGAACACCTGGCATGATACCACATCCAGTCACATTATCCTGACACCTGGCATGATACCACATCCAGTCACATTATCATGAACACCTGGCATGATACCACATCCAGTCACATTATCCTGACACCTGGCATGATACCACATCCAGTCACATTATCATGAACACCTGGCATGATACCACATCCAGTCACATTATCCTGACACCTGGCATGATACCACATCCAGTCACATTATCCTGACACCTGGCATGATACCACATCCAGTCACATTATCATGAACACCTGGCATGATACCACATCCAGTCACATTATCATGCACACCTGGCATGATACCACATCCAGTCACATTATCATGAACACCTGGCATGATACCACATCCAGTCACATTATCCTGAACACCTGGCATAATACCACATCCAGTCACATTATCCTGACACCAGGCTGACAATATTTGTTTGTGCATTAACAAGGCAGCTATACTACCATTTTAATGACTGTGGTTTGGCATGCTTGTGGTTTGGCATGCTTGTGGTTTGGCATGCTTGTGGTTTGGCATGACTATGGTTTGGCATGACTTTGGTTTGGCATGCTTGTGGTTTGGCATGACTGAAGTTTGGCATGACTATGGTTTGGCATTAGTGGTTTGGCATTAGTGGTTTGGCATAAGTGGTTTGGCATTAGTGGTTTGGCATAAGTGGTTTGGCATTAGTGGTTTGGCATTAGTGGTTTGGCATAAGTGGTTTGGCATTAGTGGTTTGGCATGACTTTGGTTTGGCATTAGTGGTTTGGCATAAGTGGTTTGGCATTAGTGGTTTGGCATGACTTTGGTTTGGCATTAGTGGTTTGGCATGACTTTGGTTTGGCATAAGTGGTTTGGCATGACTTTGGTTTGGCATTAGTGGTTTGGCATGACTTTGGTTTGGCATTAGTGGTTTGGCATGACTTTGGTTTGGCATTAGTGGTTTGGCATGACTATGGTTTGGCATTAGTGGTTTGGCATTAGTGGTTTGGCATAAGTGGTTTGGCATTAGTGGTTTGGCATGACTTTGGTTTGGCATTAGTGGTTTGGCATAAGTGGTTTGGCATTAGTGGTTTGGCATGACTTTGGTTTGGCATTAGTGGTTTGGCATGACTTTGGTTTGGCATTAGTGGTTTGGCATGACTTTGGTTTGGCATTAGTGGTTTGGCATGACTTTGGTTTGGCATGACTTTGGTTTTGGCATTAGTGGTTTGGCATTAGTGATTTGGCATTAGTGGTTCGGCATTAGTGGTTTGACATTAGTGGTTTGGCATGACTTTGGTTTGGCATGACTTTGGTTTGGCATGACTTTGGTTTGGCATTAGTGGTTTGGCATGACTTTGGTTTAGCATTAGTGGTTTGGCATGACTTTGGTTTTGCATAAGTGGTTTTGCATGACTTTGGTTTGGCATGACTTTGGTTTGGCATGAATGGTTTGGCATCACTTTGGTTTGGCATGACTGTAGTTTGACATGCATTTGGTTTGGCATGACTTTGGTTTGGAATGACCGGTTTGGCATGACTGGTTTGGCATGACTGGTTTGGCATTAGTGGTTTGGCATGACTGGTTTGGAATGACCGGTTTGGCATGACTGGTTTGGCATGACTGGTTTGGAATGACTGGTTTGGCATGACTGGTTTGGCATGACTTTGGTTTGGAATGACCGGTTTGGCATGACTGGTTTGGCATGACTGGTTTGGCATTAGTGGTTTGGCATGACTGGTTTGGAATGACCGGTTTGGCATGACTGGTTTGGCATGACTGGTTTGGAATGACCGGTTTGGCATGACTGGTTTGGCATGACTTTGGTTTGGAATGACCGGTTTGGCATGACCGGTTTGGCATGACTGGTTTGGCATTAGTGGTTTGGCATGACTTTGGTTTGGCATGACTTTGGTTTGACATGACTGGCTTGGCATGACTTTGGTTTGGAATGACTTTGGTTTGGAATGACTGGTTTGGCATGACTTGTTTGGCATGACTGTGGCTTGACATGACTTTGGTTTGGCATCACTTTGGTTTGGCATGACTGTGGTTTGACATGACTTTGGTTTGGCATGACTTTGGTTTGGAATGACCGGTTTGGCATGACTGGTTTGGCATGACAGGTTTGGCATGACTGGCTTGGCATGACTTTGGTTTGGCATGACTTTGGTTTGGAATGACCGGTTTGGCATGACTGGTTTGGCATGACTGTGGCTTGACATGACTTTGGTTTGGCATCACTTTGGTTTGGCATGACTGTGGTTTGACATGACTTTGGTTTGGCATGACTGTGGCTTGACATGACTTTGGTTTGGCATCACTTTGGTTTGGCATGGCTGTGGTTTGACATGACTTTGGTTTGGCATGACTTTGGTTTGGCATGACTGTAGTTTGGCATGACTGTGGTTTGGCATGACTGTGGTTTTTGGCATGACCTAATTTTGACTTTGGGGACTTCAGTACATCAAGAAGGTACATTATATAAAATTGTATGTCTTAAAGACCTGGCATCAGTTATTGTCACTGTAACTACAAAACTGATATAACATAGTGAATTATAATATACAAACTTTTGATGGTTGCTTTACAGTATATTTGCAGGATATAAAATATGTGACTAAGAGCCTTCAGCCTAAGATGGGAAAAGGCTGAATCTGCCCAAGATAGGGTCATCTGTGTCATCTGTTGACAATGTGACACGAAAACGACTGACATGCAATAAAATATTCTTTTCAACAAAAGTTAATGTAAATATGGTAATAATACGGTACTTTGTTAGACAACTGCTAAAAGTTCTTTTGACAGATGTTACCAGAAATCAGTTTTAGCCCAATACAGTCATATTTTAGTGATTTTTTAATCATGTTTTAGCAAGTCAGAGATATTAGACAATAATATTACAATTATTTTTTTTATCCAACTTTATTAAACTGTTTTTGTAAATGTTCTGAACATTTGGTTTGAAAGAAAATTCTGTTTACCTTTAATTATAACACTAAGCTAAGCATAAGCAAACAGCGTAGATCTTGATCAACCAGCTCCTACTTGAAATTAATCAACACCTGCCCCATTTCCGGCTGAGTTATAACAAAAAAAACATGATGAATAATATGATGAACTTACAAAAACAATCAATGACTTACCATGCCTTTCTTGCGGGTGTTCACGTCGGAACAGAAGGCGGCAAGATCATGCAGACAATTCTCTTCAATCTCTGGTTCGAGGTCTATACGCTTGGCCCTGCGACGCATCAATCGCTTCACCTGACTCGCACATGTGTTGCTCAAGGAACCCTATAACATAGCACCAACATGGTCAAAAGGCATATTGAGCTTAGGAATCAAACCAGCTTAGGCAATAAACCAGGGCATTTTAAACAAGAAGGGAAAGCAATACAGCATAGCCAATTAACATGGGCACATTTGACAAGAAGAATACTCAACATAGCATAGTCAATAAACAAGGACATGTTTGACAAAGAGAGTACTCAACCACGCATAGTCAATAAACCAGAGCATGTTTGACAAGAAGAGTACTCAACCCAGCATAGTCAATAAACCTGGACGGGCATGCTTGTCAAGCTGAGTACTCAACCCAGCATAGTAAATTAACCAGGGCATGCTTGTCAAGCTGAGTACTCAACCTAGCATAGTCAATAAACCTGGGCATGCTTGTCAAGCTGAGTACTCAACCTAGCATAGTCAATAAACCTGGGCATGCTTGTCAAGCTGAGTACTCAACCCAGCATAGTCAATAAACCGGGGCATGCTTGTCAAGCTGAGTACTCAATCTAGCATAGTCAATAAACCTGGACGGGCTTGCTTATCAAGCTAAGTACTCAACCCAGCATAGTCAATAAACCTGGACGGGCATGCTTGTCAAGCTGAGTACTCAACCCAGCATAGTCAATAAACCTGGACGGGCATGCTTGTCAAGCTGCGTACTCAACCCAGCATAGTCAATAAACCAAAGCATGCTTGTCAAGCTGAGTACTCAACCCAGCATACCGGTAGTCAATAAACCAAAGCAAGTTTGACAAGATGGGAGATCAACCCAGCATAGTCAATAAACCAAAGCAAGTTTGACAAGATGGGAGATCAACCCAGCATAGTCAATAAACCAAAGCAAGTTTGACAAGGAGGGGAGATCAACCCAGCATAGTCAATAAACCAAAGCAAGTTTGACAAGATGGGAGATCAACCCAGCATAGTCAATAAACCAAAGCAAGTTTGACAAGGAGGGGAGATCAACCCAGCACAGTCAATAAACCAAAGCAAGTTTGACAAGGAGGGGAGATCAACCCAGCATAGTTAATAAACCAAAGCAAGTTTGACAAGGAGGGGAGATCAACCCAGCACAGTCAATAAACCAAAGCAAGTTTGACAAGGAGGGGAGATCAACCCAGCACAGTCAATAAACCAAAGCAAGTTTGACAAGGAGGGGAGATCAACCCAGCACAGTCAATAAACCAAAGCAAGTTTGACAAGGAGGGGAGATCAACCCAGCATAGTTAATAAACCAAAGCATGTTTGACAAGGTAGGGGTTTAACCCAGCATAGTCAATAAATCAGGGCATGTTTGACATGAAGGGGGATCAACCCAGCATAGTCAATAAATCAATGCATACATGAAAAGAAGCGGAGATCAACCTGGCATAGTCAATGAGGGACCTTTCTCATTTACCTTAGAGCCATAGTTATATTTGGAAACTGGCTACATCCTGATAGACATGTGTTAAACCAATCATAGTATGTATATAATAATATAATATTATTATTAGGTTAAAACAAAAAAGAGGTTTGTTTCTGGTTACATGCTCAGAAAAATATGGGTCATTAGGTTTGTGTAACTTAAAGAACCTTTAATAAAATCACCATTCCAGAAGTTGGACTTTCCATTCACCAAGAAACATGTTTGACAGAGACTGACCATGCATTTACATATAAAATACTTTGTACCGGTAAGAGAACTTTTCCAAACAAACTGCGAGCAGTGAGCCAATCGGAACACCTCGGATAATTCACAAATCTAATTGGAACAACTCGGATAATTTACGAATTATCTCTCGGATGTTTGTAGGTAGTCGGGTCACCTCGGCCATTTCTCTGAATAGGAATACTTTTGAGACAGACGTAAAAAACAAAGATGGCAGTTCGGATGTTTGCTCACTAAAGTACAATGCCTGTCAATTCTTCTTCAATTTGTTGCAGCTTCAAATTAAAATCATCCAACTTCAATTTACCCAGCACAGCAGACACTCAAACGATGGCATTGTTTATGTTTTGCACGAACTACATAGGCATATTCTTCTTCCAACTTCTGGCGAACAAAACGATTGTGATTTCAGTAAGTAGCATTGCACCAGATACATCCAAGGGATGATTGTCCTGAGGACAAAATTACATGAGGAGTTCCCTTTAGATTGTCCCGAGGACGGAATTACCCGAGGAGTTCCGATTGGCAGCGAGCTTGTCATTTTGCTACATCACGACAGCGTTGTTTATATAGTACTATATAACTCTGCACTGGGGATGGTCTCTTATCATTTAGACCTATACATCCGATCAATATGACATTGAACCAATCGTCCAAGAACTATCACATCGTAAAATTACTATGGAACACACTAAATGCGGACGAAAAATCCGGGTGATGCTTTTTTTCACAAAAAAACACTTTTGACTCGGCAGGTAAATATACGGTCCGTCGGGTAACCGGAAATAAAGCTGTTCTTTTTTTAAGCCTTATTAAAGTATTTTAGAACAATCTTAATTGTGGGACGCCTAAGGAATATGTAATCCAAATATGAAGACTCTAGCTTTGATTGTTTTTTATAAGGCTTTTCTGTAACCAATTAATTGCTCTTAATAACAGCACATAGAATATGTTGGGTAATGTTAATATCTATTCACTCTATAAGAATATTTCTTCTAAAATCATAAGCTGAAGTAATGCCAACACCACCTAACAATAATTTGCTTATTTTATCGTCAGGTGAATATCATGATTTGTGAAAACAATCGTATTGCCTCATGCAATCTCATACCCCTTACCTCCCCCATTAAAATGCAATGTTCTTTATGGTGTTGCTAGCGATCAATTGGCAAAACATAGTGATCTTAGTACACCAATAACAGGGTCATGATAAAAATGAAGAGGATTTGGTGAAAATTTTAATAGACAAGTAATAAATGAAGGAAGTAATCTTTAGCTTTTATTCTTTGGCACAATCATCTTCACCGTTTATTTCATTAAGACCAAAAAGTGTCAAAACAACTATTTAGAAAATGTGTCATTTTCTCTCATAATCATTTGCCCGCTGAAGGTTACTGTCAAATAAATACAATAATATTGACAATCATCATTTTACAGTTTGATGATTTTTACATTACACAAGGTATTTATATATTTAGTGCCAGGGCACCTCAACCCACTCCTTAAAAGGATAACTCATCCGCAAGTTATAACAACTGGAACAATTGCACTTTACCGGTACGTAAAAATGCTCTGTTAGTTAATGTTGAGTTTTATTTGGCATAGTTCAATTTTCTCTATTGTTTCACGTTTGATGTTATCGTATATCTGGGGCTACCACCACCAAAGCCCCGTTTTAAAATTTGAAACTAAAGAAACATGCATGCTTCGTCCAGAGATGCATGCGCAGCTGCGGTAAACGTACACATACCAGTAAAGTGCAATCTAGCCTAACAACTTCCCCCACTCCAACGCCCACCCCTTGCCTGCTGATGGCACTATAGGTTGGTTGAATCTGGCTCGAAATATCAGTAAATATGTCACTTAAGGAATTTTGTTTAACTTGATTATACCAATAGGAATTGTCAAGAGGAAGACATGTGAAGTTAATCTATTTATTAGTTATTAATCCAACCTGCAACTATAAAACTTAATTAAATCAGGTGCTATGATCACTTGGAAGATATATGTGACCTTTTTTTCAATGTATGCACTTGTAAGTGAGATATAAGCTTGGTCCAACTTGCAGCAAGACTGCAACCCCAGCATTACACCAACAGTAACACTGACGGCGAAACTGGGAAGCTCTCTTTACTAAAAAGAAAGTTATGCCTCAAAACAGCAACAAAAGGTGATGTAAATGCTGACCTTTTTATCCTTCATATGCCTGTAGAGACAAGCGAAAACGTGCCCACTGACTTCCGCTGTTGGCTTGGAATCATCAAACCAGTTGTCAGGAGCGCTGCAAAGCTCCATGGCTTCTTTGTGGCAACCCTTGTACATCTCTGGATCCAGCCTACAGCACATTATGAAGGACACAAAAATCAAGACCAGTTATTAGGATATTTCCACAAATGATTCATACATCTTGTTCTTTAAAGCTCCAGATAAAAGAAGTCTATTTGACCTAGCCTAGCAATCTATTTCACAATTCTTAAAAAAACTATGTTGCTGGTACTTAGTCAGATCTTTCAGACTATGACAATAACAACACTACAAGACCCAAGAATTTGTGAGAAATTCTCCCCTTTACTGGAGCTTCATTCTGAATAATAACCAGTGATTTCACAGCAGCTGAATGACCTCAACACATTAAGTCTTTCAACTCAAACCACTTAGTAAGAGACCAAGGAGTCAGAGGTATTACAAGTCAACCAGTCTACCAACCTACCACTGGTAATTCCATTTTATCAAAATAACATAGCTGTCCAGAATGTATTCTAAGCATGAAGAACTGTAATGCCCGCCCAATGACAAAATTGCCTGACATGTACTTTCTTGAAGTCTCTCACAATAAAGAACAGTTTTCAACTGCCTAATGACAAAATGACCAGGTATGAACTTACTTAAAGGCCCTAACAATGATGAACCATATTTCTAGCAGTGCAATGACAAAAGTGCCTGGCATGTATTTATTTCAAGTCTCTCACAATCAAGTAATGCAGTAGTCCTTTACCATAAACTGCCTAACCTGAAGTACATCACAAATGATTATTGTTTTTCCAACTGCCCAATAACATAATTTCCCAGCATGTACTTATCTGACCTTTCTCACAATTGTATAAAGTATTTCCAGCCACCTTTTATCATAACCTGCTTGATATGTGCTGAACTAAAGTATCATACAATAAAGTTTTGTACACCGGCAAACCTTTATCATAAAACTGTTTGACATGTACATACCTTAAGTCTCTTACAATAAAGAATTGTATTTCCAGGAGCCCTTTATCATAAGCTGCCTGACATATACATACTCGAAGTGTCTCACAAGTGACTATTGTTTCTCTAACTGCCTAATAACATAGTTGCCTGCCATGTACTTACTTGAAGTCCCTCACAATAAAGTACTGTATTTCCAGCAGTTTTTCTTCACAGTCATCTGTCATGTAATCAGAATCAATCTTGTCCATGAGGCAGTCAATCACCCTGAAAGACATTTTGTTTTTATTTTCATTGCTATCAATATAGTCCACTACCTTGTTAGAACCATTTCTTATGTAGTAAATACCTGAAGCAATGCTTTGTAAATAGTCTTGCCCAAACATTAACATCTCAAGTCAGGGACTGAGGTTCAGAATCTTCAGATCATGAGTCCTCCTTTGCACCAAGAAAATCCTTTCCAACAGGCATAATGAAGCAAGAAAAACATGTCATAAGCAGGTTTTCAGGATACAGGATTATGTGATGCATGCTGTGCTTATATGTGTAGTGGCCTCAACATTTTCTAGTTATTTTTGATGGAAACGAGTCAAGCTGACATTTTGTAACCAAATATAATCAATTTATTTTATTATTTGCACCCTACATCAACAATTCATTACTGTTTTCTCCTTCAATTTGCCTAGTATCTTATGGCTGCACAAATTTACATTATTAATTTTTATGATGTATACATAGTGAGTAATATTGATGAATGAAAATCACTGTTTTAATGTGTTAAGGAAGCGTACAAAGGTGTTATTAGTTTTTTTAGGTATTTAATCAGAATCTTTATGTAAACAGGAACCTGTAGAACAGGGAGCCAATAGAACAGAGAACCTGTAGAACAGGGAGCCAGTAGAACAGGGAGCCAGTTGAACAGAGAACCTGTAGAACAGGGAGCCAATAGAACAGGGAGCCAGTTGAACAGAGAACCTGTAGAACAGGGAGCCAGTTGAACAAAGAACCTGTAGAACACGGTTATGCTCCCATAACTGACTGAATGGAGAATAAAAGACAAGTGAAAACCAAACAATTACATTAAAGTCAAATATTATTTGTTCATACAGATGTCTGATGTTGCAAATTTTTAAAAGAATGAATATAATTACTAAGCAAAGGTTGAATGTTCCTGTGCACTGCATATATTTTATTCTCCAACAGGCAAATCTGAAAGACTATAGAGATAAAAATAACACTAGGTTGGGACTGTCGTGCACTGCATTTTACTCTTAACCAGGCATGTAAATACCAAGTTCAAAATAAATCCATCTTAAGGTCATAAAGTTGTTAGCTGGACAAAAGAAAGGTGCAATAACTTAAGAATTAACCTAGGTCCAGCTATGGTTCTTGTGTTCTGAACATCGGTCCAACATAGATAGTCATGATTATTGCACACTGCAATTCTACTCATCTTGGAAACCTATTTACCAATTTAGATGCAAATCCATTCAGTAGTTTTGACAAGAAAAAATAAACAGAGGACATCTCAAAACTCAAGTTTACATAGAGTTATATTTCTTCTAGACTGCATTCTACTCATTAAGATCTATGCAACCTTGTTGTTTAAAGTAAAGATGGGTTTGGGCGGAATGCTCACGACAATCTACGACAGATGATGGGACCAAAAGAGAGAAAAATGGGGGGGTCCAAAGAATAGAGGAATGGTGAGAATGCAGGATAGAATGGATGCTATGGAAAAAGTTGCCACAAAATGCTTACCCCTTTGGGAAGCATAAAGATGAGAGGTTTTAGCAGTCACCACCTCATTATTACAGTATGCCAGAAATAAACACATTCAAAGAATATTTTTTCAATTTAATGATAAACAATATCAAAGGTTGTGATCCCTTTGTTGTCATTATGATTCCTCTCTCTGACAGAAAGTTCATAAAATGCCTAGGCAAATGGTTTGATTCAAGCTTGTAGGACAAGGGCAACATCAGAGAACTATGGGTAAAGGAGGAAAAAGGGTTTTAGACATAACTGAAATGACAGGGTTCTCTGGCAAAGTCAAAGTTCGGCCTTTCCAACATGGAATGCTACCTTGCTTAACCTCGCTAATGACTGTTCATGAGATCCCCATTTCTTCAATGACTATTAATACAAGACTCAGATTATTGTTTAGTAGTTCAACAGACTTTCACCAAAATTGGATTTAACATACTGTTGCAACTATCTTCAAGGTCCAAGGTTCAAGGTTTAAAAAGCCTGAATAGTGATTAGAGTTCAAGACTCTAGAGATTTCCCAGAGTCTGGAGTAGAAACCAGGACTGGGAGGTCAACAAGCTGTTGATTACACAAAGCCAAGGTAGACCAACAATGAAATTGGTGGAAGTAATGGCCATGGAATCACAACACACAGTGCAAGGCAGCCGGTCCCACTAAGAGAAGGTTGTTGTTGCAGACTGAGGTTAGGTCTGAGAAAAAATGAAAACAAAGTCCCCTACCGGTCCTTCAAAAAGTTCTTTAATTATCATACGCTCCTGTT
Source organism: Sinonovacula constricta (assembly GCA_007844125.1). Classification (NCBI taxonomy): domain Eukaryota; kingdom Metazoa; phylum Mollusca; class Bivalvia; order Cardiida; family Solecurtidae; genus Sinonovacula; species Sinonovacula constricta. The sequence continues at coordinate 6,891,634 of CM017565.1, forward strand.
TATTGCCATTTATAATTAATTTGAGGTTGAAGTCTGTATTTGTATAATTATGGCTTAAAAATGAAGTAATAAACAAGGAAATCTACAGATACATATACAAGTCAGCTCAAACATTTATTTTAGTAATCACAGGATCCAGATTTTTTGTTGGACAAATGGACAGACAGACAGGGCAAATCTATAGTCTCCTCCCACCCAAACAGTAGTTGGGGTTCACATAAAAAAAAAATATTAAAATGCGCTATCCAAAACTTCACGATTTTGCTGCAAGGTCATGCTGTAACCTTGACCTTCAAGGTAGCGACCCAAATCGTGTTCGTGACACGTCATCTCAATATGGTGATTATTTCTGTGAAATAGTTTTAAAATCCGACTTCAAATAACGAAGTTATGGGCCGGACACGATTTTGCTTCAAGGTCATGCTGTAACCTTGACCTTCAAGGTAGCGACCCAAATCTTGCTCGCGACACGTCATCTCAATATGGTGATCATTTCTGTGAAATAGTTTAAAATCCGACTTCAAATAACGAAGTTATGGGCCGGACATGATTTTGTTTCAAGGTCATGCTGTGACCTTGACCTTCAAGGTAGCGACCCAAATCTTGTGCGTGCATATTGTACACATTGCTACCTATAAACATACCAAGTTGCATGCGCCTAGCTTTAATAGTTTTTAAGGTAAAAAAGGATCCAGATTTTTAGCGGACAGACAGACAGACTGACGGAATGACGGACGGAGGGTAAACCTATAGTCCCCTCCGGTGTAAACACCGGTAGGGGACTAAAAAGGCAGAGCGACACAGCTTGGTCAACCTGATGCGTGGATAAGACAACACCACCAGAAAGTAAGCTAATCTGGAAGCTGATATGGAAATATGAACAAGACTGCAGTTTCTTCAATAGCTAGATCTGAAGCAAAAGATAGAAAAGTGCTAGAGGCTTTTACTGAGGGGAAGTGTCCCATAGTCAAATGTGATTTGACATCTGTGTGATAATCCTGCGCCCATAAATTGGAAATGAATGCTTTCCAGATGAAAATCTCAGCAAAAAAAGCAGTGACCACTTATTATTCAACATTATAGTCATAATATAAATATAAACAAAGTACAATGCATACATAAATGGTTTGCTTTTTATTATAACAATAGATATCTTTTGTTTTTGTTGTGTACATAAATGTATTTTTTATTGTTTTACATTAGGTTCCCCCAAAACATACTCTGTGTATTTGTATTAATCCAACATTAAAACCTAGGACCCTACACCTGTCTCCTGCCCTCTTATTTAACCTTTTTTCTGCAATTTGGAATAGTAAAAACCTGTCCAGAATGATCACTGCATATTCATTATCAGAGGAAATAAGTTTTTTAACTGTTTTTACGTATTTTATTTTGTAACAGTTTATTGGGGCATTTCTAAAGAGTGTGTGTGTGTGTGTGGGGGGGGGGGGTTAAAGGGGGGGGGGGGGGGGGGGGGCACATAAACATGCTCCTTTTATCATTAAAAAATAATGTAGGCAATGCCAAAAGACAAGCTTCAAATGGGTGAAATTTAATAAGCTTTAGTACAATGTTAAGTGACATTATCAGAACAGAAAAGCTAGTACAAAAAATCATGACACACTATGTCAATAAAAATAAAAAGAGATCAGTTACACAAATAAGAAACACTTATGTACACTTTTTACTAACATTAGTTACAAAAAGACTCACTTGTTTTTTGGCACATTTTTACAGCCTTGAATGAGGACAGGGGCACAAGCTTCCTGTAGTACTTGGTCCACAGTTATGTCTTCAGCAACATCTGTCTCTCGAAGAAGGTCTTGCAGCTGTCAAAATAATGGTTCACTCTGGTGTTAAATTATACATGTACAACATAATAGAGATGACCTTTACCCTAAAAGGCATTGGAACTTGGAATGTGCCTAATGGAGTGTCACAGGGGGAGGTAAAATGTTTAGGGAGGGAGATTAGGGTTGAAGTGAGTCTACCTTGTGGAGGGAGATTAGGTTTGAGGTGGGTGTACCTTGTGGAGGGAGATTAGGGTTGAGGTGGGTGTACCTTGTGGAAGGAGATTAGGGTTGAGGTGGGTTTACCTTGTGGAAGGAGAGTTAAGGATCAAGTTGGTCTACCTTGGGGAGGGAGATTATGGTTAAGCTGGGTAAATCTTGGGGAGAATAGGGTTGATGTGGGTCTGCCTTTGGGAGGAGAACTAGGGTTGAGGTGGGTCTGCCTCGGGCAGGAAGATAAGGGTTGAGGTGGGTATATCTTGGGGAGAGTAGGGTTGATGTGCACCTTCCTTGGGGAGGGGAACTAGGGTTAAGGTGGGTCTGCCTTGGGGAGGGAGATAAGGGTTGAAGTGGGTCTAACTTGAAGAGGGGCATTAGGGTTGAGGTGGGTCTGCCTTGGGCAGGAAGATAAGGGTTGAGGTGGGTATATCTTGAAGAGAAAATAAGGTTAAGATGTCTACCTTGGGGAGTGCAGGGTTGACGTTAGTCTACCTTAGGAAGGGAGATTAGGGTTAAGGTGGGTCTACCTTAGGGATGGAGATTAGAGTTGAGGTGGGTGTACCTTTGGGAGGGAGATTAGGGTTGAGGTGGGTTTACCTTAGGGAGGGAGATTAGAGTTGAGGTGGGTGTGCCTTAGGGAGAGAGATTAGGGTTGAGGTGGGTGTACCTTTGGGATGGAGATTAGAGTTGAGGTGGGTGTGCCTTAGGGAGAGAGATTAGGGTTGAGGTGGGTTTACCTTAGGGAGGGAGATTAGAGTTGAGGTGGGTGTGCCTTAGGGAGAGAGATTAGGGTTGAGGTGGGTTTACCTTAGGGAGGGAGATTAGAGTTGAGGTGGGTGTGCCTTAGGGAGAGAGATTAGGGTTGAGGTGGGTCTACCTTAGGAAGGGAGATTATGGTTATGGTGGGTCTGCCTTAGGGAGGGAGATTAGAGTTGAGGTGGGTCTACCTTAGGAAGGGAGATTATGGTTATGGTGGGTCTGCCTTAGGGAGGGAGATTATGGTTATGGTGGGTCTGCCTTAGGGAGGGAGATTATGGTTATGGTGGGTCTGCCTTAGGGAAGGAGATTATGGTTATGGTGGGTCTGCCTTAGGGAGGGAGATTAGAGTTGAGGTGGGTCTACCTTAGGAAGGGAGATTATGGTTATGGTGGGTCTGCCTTAGGGAGGGAGATTAGAGTTGAGGTGGGTCTACCTTAGGGAGGGAGATTATGGTTATGGTGGGTCTGCCTTAGGGAGGGAGATTATGGTTATGGTGGGTCTGCCTTAGGGATGGAGATTAGAGTTGAGGTGGGTCTACCTTAGGGAGGGAGATTATGGTTATGGTGGGTCTACCTTAGGGAGGGAGATTATGGTTATGGTGGGTCTACCTTAGGGAGGGAGATTATGGTTATGGTGGGCCTACCTTAGGGAGGGAGATTATGGTTATGGTGGGTCTGCCTTAGGGAGGGAGATTATGGTTATGGTGGGTCTGCCTTAGGGAGGGAGATTATGGTTATTGTGGGTCTGCCTTGAAAAGGGAGATAGATTCGGATTAAGCTGGGTCTACCTTGGGGGCAGCAGGGTTGGGGTGGGTCTGCCTTAAGGAGGAAAATTAGGGTTGAGGTGAGTCTACATTGGGGAGGGAGATTAGGGTTTAGGTGGGTCTGCCTTGGGGGTGGGAGATTAGGGTTGAGATTGGTCTACCTTGGGAAGAGCAGGATTGAGGTGGGTCTGCCTTGCAGAGGAAGATTAGAGTTGAGGTGGGTCTACCTTGGGGAAGGAGGATAGGGTTGAGGTGTGTCTACCTTGGGGAGGGTGGTTATGGTTGAGATGGGTCAACCTTGGGGAGGGATATAATGGTTAAGATGGGTCTATCCTGGGAAGAGAGATTAGGGCTGAGGTGGGTCTACCCAGCTAGATGCAGCTTAAGGATGCAGTTGTATCAGTGAAGGGATTAGTTTGTTACCAATGGTAGCCCATGTGCATCAAGTGTTATTGTTTTATGACCTATCCGCTATGACATCTCTGTATAACAAACATGTTAAAACTATGATCTGATGGTGGTCTTAAGACAGCCATTTCCAATGCCTTTAATTATGATGAAAAGCATTTATTCTTGACAAAATATTATCTTTGACAGTTTATTACTGAAATATATCAAGATAAAACTAAAGTGCACAAACTATGTGATTTTGTTACATTAACAGTAATACTGATGTTTTTGCTTTCTAAGAATTAAAAAAATACTCTGTTGACTCCCCTGTATGTTACTATTTAAAAGTAGGGATGTAAATCGAATCCCAAAACGATATTCGAATATTCGGAACATGTATTCGAATCATATTCAAATATTAGGAACGAATTTATATCATAGTGGCATATAACAGGGTAATTTTCCATTACATTCAATGTGTTTATTCATTGTAAAACGTTTATTTCTGGCCAAAATTTACATTGCTAGCCTTACTTAATACAGAAGCGGCGGTAGATTTATGATTTTAGCATAGCATTTTATTTTAAAACGACAATTTCTTCTTTTTGAAATACAAACGGCAATATTATGTATCCGCCATTATCCTGTTTATAGTGAAGGACCAGATGGGATGTTTCTTTACTTGGTCAGCGATAATTTGCAAGAAAATACTGTTAGTGAAGAATGCCAGTAAATGGGTAAACAATGTCATTGCAACTTAACAATTATTATTATTATTATTGAAACTCTTATAAAAACTATAAAGTAACCAATCAATGTTAAGATGACCTGCAAAGTCTCGTATAATATATACATTATCAATTAGTCACCTTAAACTTGGGTGTCTTTTTGTTATGTGTTGTACTTCGTGTAATAACCTTTACAATTTAAAGGCATTTTGTATACTTAATTACTTATTTGTATTAACATATGACGTATTAAAGGGGCTACTTACGCGCCTCTTAATGTTAACATATTGATTTAATAAAACCATATCATAATTTTATTAGATGAAACTGTACAACACATGTAAAATAGCTTACAATTTTAATATTTTACTCTACTAACCGCAAACAATGTATAACAACAAACAGTCAATTATGTTTTGTGACTTAATCTTATAAAATACATTAATGATTAAAGGAGGCATTCTCAAAAGGACAAAATGTGGGTGATACTGGATCGACTGTAAGACAATTAGGCAAAACCACGAAGGTTTTGTGAAGGAAAGTCGCTCAAGTGTACAGCCAATTAACGGTCTTGATTGGTTGGTGGTCGGATTGATGTTTGATTGTGATTGGCTGATATCGCTAAGGGCGTTAATCCGAAGCCATAGCATGTCAATTAGAGACATTTAGTTACCAATACACAAGTGACAATTACGAACCTGCTCGCCATATGCCTATGGGTGAAAGGCGAATGTAAACAAAACCATTTGATGACGACAATTAATGTGATTGGCTAGTGTCAAGATTACCTGACTGTTGATAAACTGATGAAGTACCAACCAATATTTTATAAAGAGTGATTAAAATTGTAAGCTCCTTAGTTTTAAGTGTGTTAAGTAAACCTATGACGAACAATTAAAAAGTATATAAATTTACATTTTTGTATTTCGAAGAGAACGAAACAAAAACAAAGAACAGAAAATCGCGGTGACAAAAAATAACAGATGTCGCGGTATTATATAGGAATAAAATAACAAGTATGAAGTAGAGTGACAAAAACAGAAAGTGATTGCAATTAAAGTTTGTTTGACAGTGATCTAGTTGTGCTTTCCAAAAATAAAAATACGTTCTCAGCTTCTGTTGGACTGTTATCAATAAGTATAGCCTTATATGATGTATTTATTACATACTATCCTGATCGAAGCTGGGTAGAGTCAGTTTTACGTAATTGCTGTAGCTAATTGCCGCAGCATTGAACTGACATGTGTGTTTATTGTAATTTGGCAAGTGTTTCCACAGCTGTTTGGTGATGTGGGTGATGTGACTGGGTCTAAGGGGGAGAGGGGGCAGAGAAGGAGCTGTGCGCGGTAAGATGATTTCATGCTGTTAACCAGATGACAATTTGTTATCAGCAGACATGACCCATCCCCTCTATCTTACAGCGAACGCGATCACATATCGCAAGCGTCTTAAGTCGCTGGGAGACACTACGATCAAATCAAGAAATGTCTTTTCAATTTTCCTTCAAACTTAACATAAGTGAAGTAAAAATTATAAAATATTCGAATCCCAAAATCTCTAGCGACTTGATATTCAAATATTTGAATGTTCGTTAACATCCCTATTTAAAAGGTCATGTAGTTTCTTACTGAGAAATACAGCACTAACAAGATGGCCATGATGGTCCTTAATCCCTCACCTGTGGACACAGGCTTTCAGTTGGCTCATATCTGGTGTCAAGTAATTAAGAGTTATTTACTTTAGAAATCTTTGGTGAAGATTGGACCATTAGTGTGGCCACTGGGCTGATTACATTTTTTAGAATTTTTCTTAGTAACCCTACTGAATCCATGTAACACTCTTCAAAACATATCTAAGATTTCATACTGGTAAACATTCTGGCCAAGTTTGATGAAGATTGGGCCATCAATGTGGTCTGTTCGCGTTTTCACAAGGTTTTTCTAAAATTTGACCTAGTGACCTAGTTTTTTACTCAACGTGACATTGTTTCACATTCACCCAAGGTTTCTTGCAGGCAAACATTCTGGCCATGTGTAGTGAAGATTTGGCTATATGGGTGGTGTCTAGTGTGTTCACATGGGTTTTCTAAGATTTGACCCAGTGACCCACTTTTTGACCCTACGTGACCCATTGACAAACAAGATTTCATGTAAACATTCTGACCAAGTTTGCTGAAAACTGAGCTATAAATGTGGCCTCAAGTGTGTTCACAAGTCTTTTCTAAGATTTGACCCCAAGTGACCCAGTTAGGAACTCATCCAGGATTTCATGCAAAAATTCTGACCAAGTTTGATGAATATTGGATAAAAACTGTAGCCTCTAGTGTGTTCACAAGCAAAATTGTTGATGCTGCATGACAGATAACGGACGAAGGGGTATCAGAAAAGCTCACCGTGAGCATGTAGTGTTCGGGTGAGCTAAAATATTAATGAATGCAGAACTTTTAATAATCTTAGGACTGAAAGCCTAATGTTTTGCAAGAAAAATTCTGCGTTGCGGATGATTCAAAGCCAGTATTGAGAAATCAAAGCTCTTAGCAATAAGCTATAGAGCTAAAGCTAGAGAGTTAGAGAGAGCTACAGCTAGAGACAGAGACTGGCTGACTGACTGAGAGACAAACTGACAGACTGACCGACAGACAGAGAAAAATGATTGTTCTAAATACAAAACCTATTAGATCTACTGTATTGACTAGCTACTCCAGCCATCTGTGGGCGAGAAATACTTACAGCAGCCCTACAGGCAACCCCAAAACCATGTTCCGTGTCATTTGTGTTGCGGATGTTGGCAAACTTCATGAGACAGTGGATGGTCTTGCCGCCCCTATTTAGCCCGCCCTCACAGTACTTATTAATCTCTCTGCTGCACTTGGTGATGATCTCTGGCGTGGCTGCATAGTCAGACATCAACTGACGTCGCAGGAGGCTCATTTGATTAATACAGCGACCATCTACAAACTTATCTGAAGATACAACAACCCTTTAATGTTAGCAGACTCATCGGAGCCAACCAGCTATCAGCTACATGCTCATCTGAAGATAGAACCTTCCTTTAATGATAGTTCATATGATCAATACAGCTATCAGCTACATTCTTATCTGAAAATACAACCTACCTTTAATGTAAGCAGGCTGATCTGAGCAACACTTTACAGACACCAGCAATATGAAAGCACCCTTTTCGGGTGTGTTTGCTTTGAGATACATTAAGCTACTAGTATAGCATCATGATAAATATAACATCACTCTTTTCTTGAGTTGATGTAAAAGTTTACATGTGATTTTACATATTGCAGCAAACCTATCCATGACCAGTACTCAGGTTTTGGTGTTGTTTTTTTCTATTTCACTGATTCCTTAATCTTTCCAATTTATGAACATCCTGAAAGAAATTGAAGATATGGTTATATGTTGACATCACAAACTTTGTGTTGATCATTCACAATGTTTCCTGTGAGCATGATATACTGTTGATAGCAGGACAACACCATGTATATCAATGTCTGACACCTACCTTGTTAAAAGTAGGACAACACCATGTATATCAATGTCTGATACCTACCCTGTTGATAGCAGGACAACACAATGTATATCAATGTCTGATACCTACCCTGTTGATAGTAGGACAACACAATGTATATCAATGTCTGACACCTACCCTGTTGATGGCAGGGCAACACAATGTATATCAATGTCTGACACCTACCCTGTTGATAGCAGGACAACACAATGTATATATATGTCTGACACCTACCCTGTTGATAGCAGGACAACACAATGTATATCAATGTCTGACACCTACCCTGTTGATAGCAGGACAACACCATGTATATCAATGTCTGACACCTACCCTGTTGATAGCAGGACAACACAATGCATATATATGTCTGACACCTACCTTGTTGATAGCAGGACAACAACATGTATATCAATGTCTGACACCTACCTTGTTGATAGCAGGACAACACAATGTATATCAATGTCTGACACCTACCCTGTTGATAGCAGGACAACACCATGTATATCAATGTCTGACACCTACCTTGTTGATAGCAGGACAACACAATGTATATCAATGTCTGACACCTACCCTGTTGATAGCAGGACAACACAATGTATATCAATGTCTGATACCTACCTTGTTGATAGCAGGACAACACAATGTATATCAATGTCTGATACCTACACCGTTGATAGCAGGACAACACAATGTATATCAAGGTCTGACACCTACCCTGTTGATAGCAGGACAACACAATGTATATCAATGTCTGACACCTACCCTGTTGATAGCAGGACAACACAATGTGTATCAATGTCTAACACCTACCTTGTTGATAGCAGGACAACACAATGTGTATCAATGTCTAACACCTACCTTGTTGATAGTAGGACAACACAATGTATATCAATGTCTGACACCTACCCTGTTGATAGCAGGACAACACCATGTATATCAATGTCTGACACCTACCTTGTTGGTAGCAGGACAACACAATGTATATCAATGTCTGACACCTACCCTGTTGATAGCAGGACAACACAATGTGTATCAATGTCTGACACCTACCTTGTTGATAGCAGGACAACACAATGTATATCAATGTCTGATACCTACACCGTTGATAGCAGGACAACACAATGTATATCAATGTCTGACACCTACCCTGTTGATAGCAGGACAACACAATGTATATCAATGTCTGACACCTACCTTGTTGATAGCAGGACAACACAATGTATATCAATGTCTGACACCTACCCTGTTGATAGCAGGACAACACAATGTGTATCAATGTCTGACACCTACCTTGTTGATAGCAGGACAACACAATGTGTATCAATGTCTAACACCTACCTTGTTGATAGCAGGACAACACAATGTATATCAATGTCTGATACCTACACCGTTGATAGCAGGACAACACAATGTATATCAATGTCTGACACCTACCCTGTTGATAGCAGGACAACACAATGTATATCAATGTCTGACACCTACCCTGTTGATAGCAGGACAACACAATGTGTATCAATGTCTGACACCTACCTTGTTGATAGCAGGACAACACAATGTGTATCAATGTCTAACACCTACCTTGTTGATAGCAAGACAACACAATGTGTATCAATGTCTGACACCTACCTTGTTGATAGCAGGACAACACAATGTGTATCAATGTCTAACACCTACCTTGTTGATAGCAGGACAACACAATGTATATCAATGTCTGACACCTACCCTGTTGATAGCAGGACAACACAATGTGTATCAATGTCTGACACCTACCTTGTTAATAGCAGGACAACACAATGTGTATCAATGTCTGACACCTACCCTGTTGATAGCAGGACAACACAATGTGTATCAATGTCTGACACCTACCCTGTTGATAGCAGGACAACACAATGTATATCAATGTCTGATACCTACCCTGTTGATAGCAGGACAACACAATGTGTATCAATGTCTGATACCTACCCTGTTGATAGCAGGACAACACAATGTGTATCAATGTCTGACACCTACCTTGTTGATAGCAGGACAACACAATGTGTATCAATGTCTAACACCTACCTTGTTGATAGCAGGACAACACAATGTATATCAATGTCTGATACCTACCCTGTTGATAGTAGGACAACACAATGTATATCAATGTCTGACACCTACCCTGTTGATAGCAAGACAACACAATGTATATATATGTCTGACACCTACCTTGTTGATAGCAGGACAAAACAATGTATATATATGTCTGACACCTAGCCTGTTGATAGCAGGACAACACAATGTATATCAATGTCTGACACCTACCCTGTTGATAGCAGGACAACACAATGTATATCAATGTCTGATACCTACCTTGTTTATAGCAGGACAACACAATGTATATCAATGTCTGACACCTACCCTGTTGATAGCAGGACAACACAATGTATATCAATGTCTGATACCTACCTTGTTTATAGCAGGACAACACAATGTGTATCGATGTCTGACACCTACCCTGTTTATAGTAGGACAACACAATGTATATCAATGTCTGACACCTACCCTGTTGATAGCAGGACAACACAATGTATATATATGTCTGACACCTACCTTGTTGATAGCAGGACAACACAATGTATATCAATGTCTGACACCTACCCTGTTGATAGCAGGACAACACAATGTGTATCAATGTCTGACACCTACCTTGTTGATAGCAGGACAACACAATGTGTATCAATGTCTAACACCTACCTTGTTGATAGCAGGACAACACAATGTATATCAATGTCTGACACCTACCCTGTTGATAGCAGGACAACACAATGTGTATCAATGTCTGACACCTACCCTGTTGATAGCAGGACAACACAATGTATATCAATGTCTGATACCTACCCTGTTGATAGCAGGACAACACAATGTGTATCAATGTCTGATACCTACCCTGTTGATAGCAGGACAACACAATGTGTATCAATGTCTGACACCTACCCTGTTGATAGCCGGACAACACAATGTGTATCAATGTCTGACACCTACCTTGTTGATAGCAGGACAACACAATGTGTATCAATGTCTAACACCTACCTTGTTGATAGCAGGACAACACAATGTATACCAATGTCTGATACCTACCCTGTTGATAGTAGGACAACACAATGTATATCAATGTCTGACACCTACCCTGTTGATAGCAGGACAACACAATGTATATATATGTCTGACACCTACCTTGTTGATAGCAGGACAACACAATGTATATATATGTCTGACACCTAGCCTGTTAATAGCAGGACAACACAATGTATATCAATGTCTGACACCTACCCTGTTGATAGCAGGACAACACAATGTATATATATGTCTGACACCTACCTTGTTGATAGCAGGACAACACAATGTATATCAATATCTGACACCTTCCTTGTTGATAGCAGGTCAACACAATGTATATCAATGTCTGACACCTACCCTGTTGATAGCAGGACAACACAATGTATATCAATGTCTGATACCTACCTTGTTTATAGCAGGACAACACAATGTGTATCGATGTCTGACACCTACCCTGTTTATAGTAGGACAACACAATGTATATCAATGTCTGACACCTACCCTGTTTCAGTGCATTCTCCAGACACAACAAGACACGTGAACGAGAGGCTGTCGCTTGGCCTCCCTCACCAAGGAAACAATGATTCTCCATCATGGCTTTCTTACATTCAGTGAAGAAAGTTTTCTCCACTCGAACATCCTCTGCCATCATCTGCTGTCTCACTGTCAACATATGCCGACACTGCAAGTAGCCAATAGTGGTCATTTACAGTTTCTTTAAGAATGTTGAGTGTCAAATTAGGGTCAAAGAGTTGGTTAAGTTTTAAGTTAGTGTCACTGAGTAAAGACAGTTTGTTACAGGTGGTAGTGGTATATGTATCCTGGTCCATGATAAGCCCAGATGTACCTAGATTAGTGGGTTCAGTGTCATACCATACATGCATGTATCAAAAGGAAATATATGGTAAGTTACAAGAAGTTTGCTGCTAAAAACCAAGAATACAAAAGGAATATATAAGGTCAGATGCGGTTTTGTTGTACATACTTTAGTAAATAGTCTCGGCAACTTTCATTGTCAAAGATATAGACCCAAAATGTGTTTGATTTATACAAATGGATTTTGTACAGTTGGGCTTTTATACAAATGGTTTTTCAAGTAATTGGGCTTTTAAACAAATGATCTCAAACTCAAAGCATCTTAAATTGACACAAAGTTGAGGTTAAAGAACTAAAGAAATTAGGAGATGGACAAGGCTCAGGATTAGTGGGATGGAGGAAAACTTAATGAAGTTTAGTAAATTTGGGACCTGGTCAAGATTTAAGATTTTACCTGAATACTGGTTTCACCTAGAAAGTGGAAACTTGAAAAGGTTAAAGAAAATCTTACTTTCTAAGTAACTAAAATGAAACAGTACAACCTTACAAATAAGTTTCCAGTTGATTATAATGAAATAGCATAACTGTCAAAATATGTAATACCTCCTCTGCCATGCCGCGTTCATTCTTGTGCTTGAAGAGACATTCAAAAACCTTTCCACCGCCAGCATGGGTGTCACTACAGAATAGTTCCCTGGAGTCTCTGCAGGCATAGTATAGTGGTCTGTCCAGGTGGTAGTCATCCGACTGAAGTTCAGCCACCCGAAGCACCTGCTTCTTGCATAATGGCTGTAGGTGAGATATGTTCTGGGCAAGACATAATATCACTTTGCCTTGGGAATGAAGCTTCTGCAATAGAGAAAAGAGGATTTTAAAAACATTATAAAAAATTATTTTGCTTAACATTTGGAAACCATATGGTTTTGCCAAGTGCAAACAGTAAATGCAACTCTAAGATTTAATATGAGTAACAAATTGACTAAAACAAAAATAATGATTTAAGGTGACAAAGATTTGTAGGAGATATGGGCATATCATGAAAACTCAATAGGATATCTTGTATTTTAAATGTGGCACTATCACACATGGAGCAGATCTTTCCCATTCACTGAAGGTATGTAAAAATGGTTTCAAAAGAGTTACAATCTGGTATTTCATACAAGAGAGTTTATCAAATGCTGTGATGTTAAAACTTAAAAGGAAGAATCACAGTTGCATCTATTGTTGTTCTTTATTAACATTCACTCATACCGCTTTGTTTCATATAGGTATGTAGCAATAAGATATTTTGTACAGTGTGTTTCAATGATTGATCCTTAGATGATATGATGAACTGAAAAAAGATTTTAAAAAATCCAATCCACAGATTAATGTGTTATTACAAACTGTAAAGTATGCATAAAGGGTGTCACTTACATCCTCATCACCTGCTGAAATGCGGCCACACTTATATGTCTCGATGTCTGCTTTACAGTGTTCCATGAAGTGCCACACCAGGCGGTAGTCACTGAAGACAATCTTGGCCATCTTGCTGAGAAACTGCAGGCAGCCAGTGTCCGTGATGTTGTCCATAAACTCTATGAGGCAAGGGATACGCTCACCAGTCCCTTCCTGAAGTTGCTTGCACTCTGTCACCTGCAGCAATGTAACAATAATATACAAGAAGAAGAAAAATTGTTAACTACCAAAACTAAAAAGCTATTTTTTGCTTACAACTACCTGGAACTTCATGCACAGATTACAAGGTATACATTACAGGCTTTGCAGGAAATATTGCAGATCTGATAAGACAGCTCTTAGCTAAGATTTTTCAGATCAGGATCTACACTTATTACTTCATACTTAAATGAAGCAGATGAAGAGTTCATCATAATGAGAAATGGGGCAAAAATCAAGTGAAGAAACAAGAAATGTCATTTTTATATTTTATAATTACTTGACCTGGTAGCCCAATTGTTAGACCATCGGCTGCAGGTACAGGAGGCCTTGGAGTCGATCCCAAAGTTATTAAAAATGGTAGTAGTATAGATTCATTAGAATGATAACTCTTAACAACAAGACAGATCTGACAATATCGTAACTTTTACACCTACATCTATCAGTAGAATCTATTGTCCACAACAAAAGATCAAAGGTTGCTGTAAACACAAATAAAGGATTTTGCAAAAAATAGGCTTTATCTACAGTTTGGTTAAAGAATTGGTTAAAGAATTTAACAGAAGGTTGCTTAATGCTTATGCAACTTATGCAATACAAACAATGCGGGTGAAAAGAATAAAAACAAAGGTGTTATCATCTTTACTCCTGACCTTACAACAAATGAATTGAGTGAGCTTACTGTGATTTGAATGTTCAACTTGAGTAAATCATAATAAATAACTAGAACTCTGCCAGTCGGATGTGTCGCCTGACAAAAATTTTGTTAGTCGACATAAAAAATGTTAATTAGTTTTTTGTTGTACAGATATTAGCAATGTATTTGCACAAAATTCACATATAAAATAACCTTTTAATGTCTTATAGCAAAAAACATGCACAAGAAATTGCAAGAAATGCACTAAAAATCAATCAAATGGGAATAACTAAAAAACGGAAGAAGGTAGAGTTACCCTTCTTATGCACTGTACTTTGAGTCATTGCCAGAAACATGCATACCAAGTTTGGAGTCATTTGGACCTACGGTGACAAAGTTAGGCTCTAGGAAGAAATGCTCTAAAAAAAATCAATCAAAGGGGAAAAATTCATAAACAGAACAATGTAGAGTTACGGTTCTTGTGCCCTGCACTTCGAGTCATTGCCAGAAACATGCATACTAAGTTTGGAGTCATTTGGACCTACGGTGACAAAGTTAGGCTCCGGGCAAGAAATGCTCTATAAAATCATCAAAGGGGAATAACTAAAAAACAGAAGAAGGTAGAGTTACCATTCTTGTGCACTGCACTTTGAGTCATTGCCAGAAACATGCATACCAAGTTTGAAGTCATTTGGACCTACAGTGACAAAGTTACACTCTGGACAAGAAATGCTCTATAAAAATCAATAAAAGGGGAATAATTCAAAAACGAACAAGGTAGAGTTTTGGATCTTGTGTGCTGCACTTCGAGTCATTGCCAGAAACATGCATACCAAGTTTGGAGTCATCTTGACCTACAGTGACAAAGTTAGGCTCCGGACAAGAAATGCTCTATAAAATCAATAAAAGGGGAATAATTCAAAAACGGAACAAGGTAGAGTTACATTTCTTGTTTGCTGCACTTCGAGTCATTGCCAGAAACATGCATACTAAGTTTGGAATCATTTGGACCTACGGTGACAAAGTTAGGCTCCGGACAAGAAATGCTCTATAAAATCAATCAAAGGGGAGTTACTAAAAAACAGAAAAAGGTAGAGTTACCGTTCTTGTGCACCACACTTTGAGTCATTGCCAGAAACATGCACACCAAGTTTGGAGTCATTTGGACCTACGGTGACAATGTAAGGCTCCGGACAAGAAATGCTCTATAAAATCAATCAAAGGGGAATAACTAAAAAACGGAAGAAGGTAGAGTTACCGTTCTTGTGCACTGTACTTTGAGTCATTGCCAGAAACATGCATACGAAGTTTGGAATCATTTGGACCTACGGTGACAAAGTTAGGCTCTAGGAAGAAATGTTCTAAAAAAATCAATCAAAGGGGAATAATTAAAAAACGGAACAAGGTAGAGTTACGGTTCTTGTGCCCTGCACTTCGAGTCATTGCCAGAAACATGCATACCAATTTTGGAGTCATTTGGACCTACGGTGACAAAGTTAGGCTCCAGACAAGGAAATCCGGACGCCGACGCCGACAAAGTAATCCCTATATGTCGCCTTTTTAGGCGACACAAAAAGTACTTTTATAACATGGAGGCCTGATGAATACAACACTAGGTACTAACCTCCGTAAAGGTTTGTTTACACACTTCATTCCCAGCTGCTTCAAACCGATCATCCCTCGTCAGGTTATGTTTGTAGCTCCAAATATACTAAAAACAATAAATATTTAATAAGTATTATTTATCTTTCATATAGTAAGCTTGTAGATCTAAATGTATTAAAATGCACATAATTGAGTTTTAACTGTCTTATAACATCATAGTTTGTAGAACCAGCACCACAAAAATAATTATTTTATATTTTAATAAAAACTTTTAGCCAACTAATTCATTCTTATTACAACAAAATGAAAGTAACTGATGTGTTTTGACTGAAAAATGTACGTACATGTTGGCACTTTTGTGACACTGCTTTCTGAAAAAAGAATATAAACAATTATAATTTGATAGAATAAGAATAAAAAAGACAAATATTTCATGTAACATTATTAGCATACTAAATATAGAGATCACTTTGATTTCCACACAGTGACAAATTATACATGCATATTTAATTTCTAATCTGGCTCAAAAAACTGCTTTCTTTGTAGACTCAATATAAATTCCATCTGAGAAATAGCTGGCTGTCCCATTGTTACAAATGATATGTCAGTCATACTCTGCACATTATAGATAGGATGACGAGTCAATGCGCATTGTGCTTCCGACATCTATCTTTTTCATAATTCTTGACGGTGTCGCAAAATGGTCAGCTTGAGAAACAAAGGGAGAGTGACTTACTTGAGAAACAAAGAGAGGGTGACTTACTTGAGAAACAAAGAGAGAGTGTCTTACTTGAGAAACAAAGAGAGGGTGACTTACTTGAGAAACAAAGGGAGAGTGTCTTACTTGAGAAACAAAGAGAGGGTGACTTACTTGAGAAACAAAGGGAGAGTGACTTACTTGAGAAACAAAGAGAGGGTGACTTACTTGAGAAACAAAGGGAGAGTGACTTACTTGAGAAACAAAGAGAGGGTGACTTACTTGAGAAACAAATGGAGAGTGTCTTACTTGAGAAACAAAGAGAGGGTGACTTACTTGAGGAACAAAGGGAGGGTGACTTACATGAGAAACAAAGGGAGGGTGACTTACTTGAGAAACAAAGGGAGGGTGACTTACTTGAGAAACAGAGACAGGGTGACTTACTTCCGAAACAAAGAGAGGGTGACTTACTTGAGGAACAAAGGGAGGATGACTTACTTGAGGAACAAAGGGAGGATGACTTACTTGAGAAACAAAGGGAGGGTGACTCATAGTTACTTGTTATCAATTCAGCACCTGATCTACGTGGATACAATTGTGTTGGAAATAGTTTTAAAGTCTTTATACACAGTTACTAATGCCCCTTTAATATATTACAAATCAATTTACAAGCAACCCGTGCAGAGAAACAAATCAAGAAATTGTGATTATTGTTATTTTTTATCCAAGACAGGTGAGATTACATTCAAATGATAATAATGATGATTTTCATAGACTCAAGATATAGACATAATATAAGAATTATAAAAATACATATAATATAAACAGATATTTATTCACATTTCAATATCATAACTTCAAAGGTTACAAATAGACCAATAGATATTTTAATAGTTACGATATAACTAACACAATGGTTACGAATCAACCAAAATTGTAAGGTTACGAAATGGTAAGGATACGAAATGACCATAAATCATGACATTTTTTCACCCTTTAGGGTAAACTGATTATGAATCGGACACGATCACGAGTCGGACGGTAGACAATACAAAGTATAATTTCTATGAATCTCTGTCCACAAAGAACGACAACAGCGTTTTTGCTAAGCTCCTGAACCTATATAAAGATTCATGCGCATTTTAGTTAGTCAAGGCAGTCTATATAAACAGCCCAGTATTGCAGAAGATTTTCAATTATTTTTACACAGAAAGAATATATTCCAAGGTGTCAGTATTTGCTTTTTATGCAGGTTATTACTGTTGATTCTGTTTCAGTGAGTGTCTTCATAAAATATTCTTGTTTTAAAGCTAAAAATTCAAAGTTTTATCATCTTTTATGTAATGCTAAGCTTGCATAAAAAATATGGTACATTGGTCACTGAGTCAGACAGTTTGATTTTGTTGGTGATCATATGTCTGCCATACTGTTTGACTCAATATCGTGTTATAAATATTGATAAGTTGAAAACAGATGCTTTCTCTTTTAATTGAAATGATATAGAGATTTATTTTGTTAGCAAGTCTAACAATAAAAAATTAAAGAATTATAGTCTGATATAAAAATTTATAGATGAAAATTGTAATAAGATATATCATGTATTAGAAACAATAACAATAAAACGTACACTGTACTTGTATGTAATATTCTGGTTCTCTATAAACTATTTGAGATCAGACTTGCAAACAAATACCTCTCCCAATCTGTTTATCTAGCATATTTACCATATGGTATATATTTATTATAAATACTGTACCAATAAAGTTGACAAAGGTCTTGAACTGTTAATCCCTGTTTTATTTGTAGATGGATGTGTTACATGCACTTAGTAAGAGAAGCTAGGATTGGATGCAAATTGACAGCCAACAGGCCATTCATGTAAAAGTAGTTCTGAAAAGGCTGTATGGACGAGAATATCAATTTGACAGCGATCTTATTGGATTCGGCTACCAGATGCTGACAAAGGGAATAGAAGATGACTGCAAAACACTATGGAGAATTTTAAGGAGTAAGAACAATTTGGAGCCCGTGGTATTTGTCATGAAGATACTTGGTACAGAGACAGATCAGGAATTTTGGACGACATAGTTGATGATATTACAGAAACTTCCTTAAAATTTTTATGCAATTATGCAACAAACCAAGTGAAGAAATACATAAAGTGTGTGCTTGACTGAAAAGAAATCCCTTTGAAATTTGTGTTCCAATCTTCTTATACATTCCAAATTAATATAAAATAAAATATAAAAAATAAAAAAAATAAAAAGGTTGTAAGCTGTTCAAATATATCACCCCCTTCTCAACTGTTTTTATATTATAATTTATCACATTTTTTTGCACATAATTACCCACTTTTTAAATAGCAATCAAACCAAAGGTACAGTTTAGTGAACTTAAATAAATAAATAAATAAATAAAAATTCTCAAGCTTAGCTGTAATGCCCAAATTATTTGCTCTATTATCTTTGATGCTACTTTGTCCCACAACTAGCGTAGTCCTCAGTATCCATGAAGTAACTGCTTCTTTCTACTGAGTCGAGGTTTTCAATGACTTAATCTGATCTCAAATAGTTAAAAAATCATTCAGACCGGTGTTGAAAAATCAACAACAATGATTAAATAGTATGTTCAAAATTGCAAATGTTAAGAGTAACAGAAAGTGCGAAGAGAGACTTGACGGAAGAAAGCATGTCCTCAGCGGTCCATGAGGTAAAGTGTGGTAAACTTTCTTTAAAAAAAGCCGCACCAAATTACAAGGTCCCCTGTTCATCGTTGTATGACAGAGTTTCTGGCAGAGTGATAGAGGGGTCCATTTTGGGGTCGAAACAACACCTGCCTCTCGAAGACGAGGAACAGCTAACTAAGACTTATTATTATTGAGGTTTATTTTGTCACGAGCTGCCATGGGCATTAGATATACAAAGTATAATTTCAAGCACGCAGCGGCTAGTGTGGCCCAGTTGCAAGGGCTATCTTTTAAGAAGTCAAAGCCATCGAAGATGTGGTGGAGAAGACTTAAGACCCGCCATGATGATTTTTCTCTACGTTTGCCACCAAGCCATGACAACAGAGTAGCTGGCAAGTTTTTCTCTGCCCTTGGAAAAGTTCAGACAGAAAACAATATTCCCTAATCTTGTATTTGAAACATGGACAAGACTGCTGATTTGTGATGGACACGAGTCACACAATACTGAGTTTGTTGAACTTGCTCTGCAGGAAAGCATCATAGTTATTGAGCTACCAAGCCATACTAGTCATTGGACACAGCCGCTGAACAGAAGCGTGTTCAAATCATTGAAAAGCCCCAGGAGCTCTGAGCTTGACAACTTTGTTCAAATGACATGAGTCCCTGTTGGTCATGCCTAGTTTTTCCAGTTATTTGCCAATGTCTGGCAGGCATCTTTTATGCCATCGTCAATTAAGAATGGCTTCAGATCTAAATGCTATTCCAAGTGAGGCACATGCACCATCTGATATTTACAGTAACGAGCCATGCGAGACCATATCTCCCCCAAACGCTTCCGCTGCTAATGAAACCTTGAATCTTGAGCAAGACTTCCAACCAGATGAAAATGTTGTTAAGACTGTTTTGTTGACAATTCTCTTGACAAACATTACTAAAGTGACACTATTAATCTTCCACTGTATCTGGACAGTGATGGGGTTCTGAATACTGATATGGACAGTGATGGGATTCTGAATAATGACGAGGTCGCTCTAGCATTAAATTGTGTAGACTTTTCTACAGTGACACCAGACAAGGTCCTGGAGGTGACTGCATCAGCACTATCATCTACAGACCTTTTACGATTTAGTGCTGCCAAGTTAGCTTGTCAGAAATTGGATGATTCAATGTTCAGTCGTTGGGAATTTTACAAAGATAAAGAGTTGCTGATTCGACCACCGATGTAGAAATTCTGCTCTCAATGCAGACTTCAAATCGATTTATTAGAAAATGCAAACCAGAGTCCCAATATTTTGTCATCACGGCTGATGACTCCAACGAAGACAAATAGAAAGTTCATGAAAAGAAAATGTTTGACAGTATGAACAAGGAAAAGAGAAAACTGAATAAACAACAAACAATGTATGTGAGTGTGTGTGTGAGTGTGTGAGTGTGTGAGTGCTACATTTGAGGAACCGGTCCCATATCCTTTACACAAAAGAATAAAGGGAAATTGACTGTCCGATTCAGAATTCAAACGTCCGACCCATGATAATTTCTGTCGAGTCACGATCACACGATAGATGCTACGAAAACGATACTATATTACAATGAATGCCTGGTTTCGAGTGAAAACTTTTTATATGCCATAATTAAGGTGTAATGTTTGATGTCCTTTCCGCATGTCTCGATGTATACGTTTTGAAACAAATAAAACAAAATGAAACAACAAATGTGTTCGACTTATGATCAGTTTACCCTAAAGAAGGAATCTTCACAAAAGAATAGGGGAAAAATCTGTGTCTGCCATGAAAATTCATTACGATATGGTAATTGGCTATCTCTAAGTGTGTAGGTATGACAAGCTGATCAGTTAACAAATGAACAAATTTACAGGATATGAAACTGATAGGTTATGTAAATGACCAATTCCAGTGGATGTTGCAGAACCAGCATTGGCTTTACAATGGTTTATAGTGGTTTTACAAAGTTTAGCTACTGAAAATTAACATGAAAAGCTAATTTAACTGTGTTTGGCTTTGATGATATAGAACTTGATGGCCAATCATTAGCTGCCTTATAAAAAATAAGAAGCTTGTTTGTTTTGTTTTTTGTTACATCATCACACCAACACAATTATGGTCATATCAGCGACGTCCAGCTCATTATTGGTGGAGGAAGATCCCAGAAATATGTCTGGGTAGAATCACCGGCGCACCGCGAGTTAGCTGAAAAACCTCCCCACATGAAAGTTCTCGCCCCAACCGGACTCGAACCCATGCGGTAAGGGGCTGAGGAGTTTCAAGTCAGTGACTCTAACTGCTTGGTTAAGGGCGCCCCTTACAATAAGAATCATGCTAAGTTTTATTATACAAAATGAATACCTCCATTGTCAGGTCACTTTGCAGGCAGTCCAGAATGGCGAAGTTGTGTGTTTTGATAGTCTTGGTACTGCAAAGTCTCATCACATCCTCAGCACATTCATCACTCTCAGCTATATGCACGTTTCTGGGGCTTTGTTTCATGCCCATGTTGGTGTCAACCTTTGGCATTCCTTGCCCGATTTTATCAGCAGGGGCATATTTCGGCAGGGCAGGCAAGTTGCCATTTATTAATGGTGGATTTACATTTGTATTATTTTTTACAGGTCCTCCATGTGAGTTGTGTAGAACCAACAGCAATATTATGTTTACAAATCCATTCATTACGACACGTCGCAGGAAAGCCGCCATTTTATTTTTTCCCGATAAACTAATTCCCACATAATACATTGTCACGAATACATTGTCATATTACGATCTCACGGAGCTCTTAAATATTCATTAAAGGCGGGGCGACGAATGGATTTGCGAGGTGGGGGGGGGGTGTTGTTGTAATACAACTGGTGATGAATGTGCTGCGTGTTCTTCTTTGGGCAATATTTTACACTGAAGGGGAGTATCGAGTCAGTGTTTGCTAGCATATCTTTTATTTTGTATCTTCAAATTGAGAATAAGTTTAAAATATACGCCACCGTATTTTTACGGAGTACACGCTCACTAAATTATTATTAATCATAACAAGAGGCGGGGTTATAATTCTCAAATCGCCGTTCTTCTTTTAATGTTATTTTATAAACTTGGCATAGAAAAATATATATAAAGTAAATTTTACAATTTACTTAGATGAAGACAATATCATAAACAAAACAATATAATAATTCATAGCGCAAGTTAGCACGAGGCAGAAACTACAAAAATAACGTGTGAAGGCATGAGATGGGCGGGGATGTAGTGTAATAGCTAGGGGCCTGTATAAAACGCAGCTTTTAACGCAGCCTGTATAAACATATAGGGAAAACGCAGCTTTTACGCAGCCTGTATAGAATGTATAGGGGAAAGGTGTGATTTTCACTGCGGTTATGCATTTAATGGAAAAATAAGACAAAATGTTGTTTGATAAGAATAGAAGGCTTATTTATCAATAATATATGAATGAATTATGAATAAAAAATAAATATAATTGATGTTTTAATATTGTAATAGCTAGACATTAATACATTGCCGATAACACAGTTTAAGGCAGCCATCTTTGAAGGCAGAAGCTATGCATTCCAAAATCTAGATATATGTGCTGTATTAAACTCACAACTGTGTTTTTATTTTTTAGTCTATTTATATCATATTTAAAAGCTTTTATGGGGTATTTCAAATATCAAAACTATATTGAAACTATATCGTTTAAAAGGTTAAAAGAATACAGCCAAAAAGATAAACTGTTAGATCTAATTTTGGTAAGGATGAACCAATAATTTTATTTATCTCTGTATATTAATTCTTTGTGCATTTATTAATTTTAAAAATATTGTACTGTAAAAGTATGAATTTCAAGAGCTTTCCAAAGATGTATAGCTTTTAGGTTTTGGACCACAAATGAAGAAATTACAAGAAATTAAAATTTACGCTTCTATACAATTCATCTGAAAAACCCTTGAAGTTGCCATCAAAGATGGCTGCCAAGATAAGGGATCTTCTCTGGTGTGGAAACTATCTATATCAGGACAATATTTACACATATACTTTATGTCATGTTTGATTGAACAAAAATCACACACTGTATGTTCTCACCCACAATCCTCTCTCTGAATTACTTTTATTACGTTTTCCTATATTTCACAAACTATAAAGATATCATCAATTCTATAAAAAACGATACGA
Organism: Sinonovacula constricta; assembly: GCA_007844125.1. Classification (NCBI taxonomy): domain Eukaryota; kingdom Metazoa; phylum Mollusca; class Bivalvia; order Cardiida; family Solecurtidae; genus Sinonovacula; species Sinonovacula constricta. The sequence goes on from CM017565.1 coordinate 6,915,167, forward strand.
TTGATGGCTTAAATATTTAATAAAAAAATACATCATAATCTCATGGACTAATCTATCATTTGAAAAATGATTTTAATTTTGGACACTTCACCGCTACGACTTTACTTATACACGAGGAATAATTTCTGTCCAATAATTTTTGTCCTTTTTATTATAATCAAACAAAACCATATAACTTAGCAATGTCGATTATATACTAATATAAGTTAAAATTTGGAAATAACACAAAATAGTGTGGAAATTTTGTAAGGACACAAATGTACCCAAAGTTATATATATTTATACTCATGAACTTGTTGTTCGTGAGATAATGAGATACGAATACTGGCACGTAGCAGCCTATACGCAGAATAGGCAGCTGCGTACATATTGTCCTCAAAGAATGAAAACATATCAAAGATTAAATCTGCAATAAAATCTTATCCTAGAATGGGTTAGCTGTATAATAATTGCGATCAATTAGTATCCCTACTTGCACCATAAACAAATAATGTCAAATTGCAAAATCGGTTTAAATAAATTCTTTAACCCCGCTTTGTGCGCGCGCGCGTGTGTGTGTGTGTGTGTGTCTGGAGATATTTTTAATACCTTTATTCGTGTATTTTAAATAAAAACTTCTCAGATAATTTCGTCCCCGGGACGATCTCAACTTATTAGTATCTGGTAGAGGGATATGTACAGAATTGCAAATTCTGTAATGATAAAGAGTTCGATCTAGAAATACATTTTTTTTCGGCGGAGTATGCCCCGGGACCCCCTAGCTGCCATGGGTACACATCATATCATGCCTAGCTACGCCCCTGTATGCCTAACGGTCAATATATTTATAAGGTGTAAATACTGGCACGTTCTTTTCGGAAACAAAAATGGTGCATTCGTTTCACACTGGTATAGTGAAAAGATTAATATTGAATGAACAGAAATTGATTGTCAAGGGCGGATCTAGGATTATAAGTAAATGGTTGTATATGGTTATATATAATATCAGGCGTTTAGCTACCTGTACGCAGAATACGCACTTGTATACAAATGGCCCCGCTCCCCCCTCCTCCAAGAATAAAGACCAGACAAAGATGAAATATGCAATAAAAATCTTATTATAGTATGGTAAGAAATGTGTATTGCAATCAACTAGTACCCAAATTTACAACTTGAAAAAATATGTACAATTTTAATTGATTTTTAATTACTTTTTCTATCTGTTTATTTTGGTTTGGGACAAGTGTTATACTCTTACTTTTCAAATCAGAACTTCTAAGATAATGCTGTCTTAGGGATTTCCACACCTTTGCGCGTGTACGAGTAGCTTTTTCATATGGAAATAAAGAAGTCTCCCATGATTAAATACGATTCTTGTTTTGATATATATATATATAAAAAACACACAAAAAAAATTTCCCGGGAGAGCATGCCCCAGGAGCCACTAAGCAGCTATGTGTACACACCATACCATGCCTAGCTACGCCCCTGGAATAGTCTCTGATTTTGTGAGATTTATACGTATGTAATGTGGGATTGTGAGATACGTATCTGTAGTACGTGAGATGGGAGGATATTTATGTACCTGAAGTTTATGAGATTGTGAGAGCTGTAGTATTTGTGATTTGAGAATGTATAACTGTAATCCATGAAATGTTGGTATTTGTATTGTGTGTCTGTAAACAAGTAACTTCAACTGATTTTGATTTATTTTTGACTGATTTTTTCATGTTTTTACCTATTCTTTTATATTGCTGTTGTTGTTGGTGGTGGTGACATTTTGTTTAAAATTCGCCAGGTTCTGTGGACGGGATCAACACCTCAAATACCTTATACTTAAACACCAAAATTCTGCTGTATCTTCTAGATTCCATGTTTTTAAAGCATAATTCGGATAATTCACGAATCATCTCTCGAATGTATGTAGGTAGTCTGATTACCTCGGCCATTTCCCTAAATGGGACTTCTTTTGTGACAGACGTCAAAAAATATGGCAGCTCGGATGACAGCTCACTATAGTACGATGCCTGTAAAACTTCATTTTGTGGCTGCTTCAAATTTAAACCATTCAAGTTTAATTTATTCGGCGCAGCAATGACACAGCTGAAGTAGAGCTTGCTTTCATGTGATATATTGGCTAATGTTCTATTTTAGATATTCACTGATTTCAAGCCCACCACGTAAGGGTTGTTGTTTTACCTGTTGGAGAATGATATTATTTAATAAGTTGTTCATCTTGTATATAATGCTTATGATATAGCATGTTTGCATTGAATCTCCAGCGCCAGTCGATCAGTTGACCTTTTTTAAGGTTTTGGTGGTCACCTTGCAGCACTTCATAGTAGTTTGATTATTGATTTTTCTAATTGTATCTCTTTTCATTTGCTTGTAAATACGCGTCTGTTCTTAAAATAATATTTTAAACCAATGTTTGTTAAAATGGCCCAAAGAGCAAATTCGGAAAACGAATATCTACTTTAAAAGAAAAAAAAATCTACTTCTACGGAAACAGCGAATGCAGCTTAAAGCTAAGTGAGTTCTTGTGTAACACCGCCCCTTCATGAATATTTATGTTACGCAAAGTACGCGAGATCATTCAGCGGATCCGTAACCAGTGAGAATTAGTGTCGGTCGTAAATTATGTCACTGGTTTCGGACCAACAATACTTCGTACCCAGTTTAGTCCGATTATTATTTGAGGTTTTCATTGAACAGAACAGGATTCGTATTAAACTTTCATTACAACTAATGATGATGATCATATAAATTAAAAAATCATTTGAAAATCACTTTATATGCCTCTTTGAATAATTATGTGTAAGTGCCAATTATCACAGTTAATGATGATGATGATGCTGATGCTGATGATGATGATTATGATTATTATTACAATTATTATTACAATTATAACAATTATTATTGTTATTATTATTATTATTATTATTATTATATTTTGTTGTTGTTGTTGTTGTTGTTGATGATGATGATGATGATGATGATGCTAATGACGACGACGACGACGACGACGACGATGATGATCATTTTGATTATTATGAGAGTGTCTTAATTACTTGCGCGTGCAAGCCTGTAGTAATTCAAGGTGCCTGGGGCGATGTCACATGACTACAATGTACTAAATCGTTCTTAGATACCCACTAAAGGTTTCGTTGTTCGACATGAAAAGCTGTATTTTGCCTGAGGCAGAATTTTCAAATATTGGCATGTAAGGAGTTGAAAGGATTAAACGTTTAAACAACAAAAAGGAGAAGTTGTGGATACCCAATGAACTGCCGGGCTCAATCGCCATACAGAAGCTTATGTTGGCATGTGACGCCGGCAATTTTAAAATAAAAGTTACGAAAATAGACATTGGGACAGTTAATAGAAAAATGTATACGACAAACATTTACAGTATATAAATTAAACAAAGATTTTTTACTAAAGTAAGTGTTTTTAATATGTATGCATGCATTATGTCAACAGTTGGGAAGTTTTAATATTCAAACACTCAGACCTTTGGGTGTCTTCGGATAACAGAAAATGTTGGTAGGACGTTAATCCAAGCAAATGTATCAGATGCCATCCTCAAATCAAGAATTCTTCTACGGACTAGAACACATTATATTAACGAAAAATATAAAAGAAAAAGACATTCAAAATAAGTTATCACCAACTTTACAAAACTCGCTAATAGAAACATTTTGTGATCTTATCATATATGGGTAGCTAAGATATGTACTTAGTTTTTATGGAATATTTTTGGTAATAAACATAACAGACGCAAACCAATTCACCAGTGTTAAGTGATGGTATTTATATCAATAATCAAGCAAAGTCGTATGTTTAATTGGCATTTCTTTACTTTATGCAAATTTTGCAAAATAGTAAGTACAAAACAGTGTAGTCCGAAATAGTTGCCTGTTTGTGTGGAGCGGATAAACCTTATAAAAATAATTGGTTGTACGAACACTGCTATGAACATGCAAGCCTCATATGAAAATGAATAAGCTTCAAGCTTTCGAATTAATGCTTTTATTAGGGATTTCTTATACAAATATAGAACGTTATAAAATGTTAACAATCATTGTTTTTTGTCTGGTTAAGACAATTGCTGTTTTTATTGTTGTATTCATCCTCGTCGTTGTCATCGTCGGTGGTGGTGCTGGTAGTGGTGGTGGTGTGGTGTTTTATCATCTGTTAAACTGTCAAGAGTTGATTAACAAAATATACGCGGTCATAGTCGTCGGTAATTTAAGCTGCATGTTTCTCTAAGATAAAAGGACAAGCCTAGAAGTAGCTTAATGTCCTTAGCATTTAAACGGCTATTCTGATAAACGATTATGCATAAAATAGTGACATCCTACTTTGCCCAGTGTAGCCCTTAAAGGTGGTACCAACAGTGTGGATCATTTTTTTCTCTCATGCAACCAAATAAATAAATGTTACTTGAAAGGAGCCCGCGAAAAGTTTTTATTAGTGCCCTACATCCATGTGAAAAGAGAAGAATAACACACCACCTGTCATTACAAAAATATATTTCCTTTCCGAGCCACGTTGCTATTTTAACAAAGGAAACCACGTGACCAATTACATTTAAAATCCGATTACATAATTATCCGGGTTGTTAGCTCTGACATCGTTGTCTGTTTTATATGAAACTTCCACTGTGCTTATTTGATGGATTTCGAAAAACAGAAGTTAAAAAAGTGACACTTTTAAAAATATACACTGTCTGAAAATTGATGAAATGTTATCAACAGCTTTCACCTAATGTATTTAAGCTTAAGCAGGAATTGTTAACAAATTCATCAGAACAGGAGTAAGGAGTTGTTACATGTATTGGATGTCACGTGATTTGTTGTGTAGAGACGTGTTTTAGATACGCTCTCGTCATTTTGATGTTTATTGAATATAAAAGTCATATTTGGATTAACATTGTTCTCAATTCACTGTATTGATTATTAGGCCGTGAATTTTCATCGAAAATGGGCAAAAATAAAGCAAAGGAAAATCAGAATAAACGTGTGTTGAGCAGTGATGGTTCGACAGTGGTTTGCAAACACGCGCGAAATGGCGGCAGCAGTGAAAGTGACAGCAACACTGTCCGTGTCGGGGATAGCGTTGCAGACACAATCCATGCAGCAAACTCTGTGCTATTTAACTCTACGTCAGTTTTAGACAATACTGTTTTTGAGAATGAGAATGATGAATCTTCGTGTAAATCTCCGTGTAAAAGTGACAACAGTGATCAATCTGGTTATAATGTGCTAATCGGATATATGAAACGGCTTGAGTTAAAAGTGGATAATATGGATAAACGTTTGGCTGCTTTGGATTCTCTTGAGATTAAGTTTTGAATCTGAACTGGTAAAATTACGTTCTTATGTGTATGACAATATGAAGAAATCAGATAAGAAATTAAACAATGTTAGCGATAGATGTGAATCAGTTGAATACTCAGTGGGCGTGGCTAATGATCAGTTATCACACTTACACGAAGAAAATGTCAAACTTAAGGACGATTTACTATATTTACAATCGCAATCAATGCGAAATAATCTTGTTTTTGCTAATATTGAGGAAAGTGACAAAGAGATGCCTGCTCAGACCGAGGCCATTTTGCGTTCCTTTTTGCATGAGAAATTGAATTTGGCCAAAACATATGTCGACGATCTTAAATTCGAACGTGTTCATCGAACCCAGCAGGCACCCCGTATTGGCAACAAACCCCGTAACATTGTAGCCAAGTTGACACTGTACAAGGACAGAGAGCACGTGCGCAGTAAGGGGAAGAAGCTACGCAACACACATTATTCTATGTTTGAGCAATACCCGAAAGCAATTGCGGATCGTAGAAGGGCTCTACTCCCCCGTATGAAAGCAGCAAGACGTGATGGTAAATCGGCTTGGCTTAGCTACGATAAATTGTATATAGATGGCAGGCCGGTCCCTAACAATAGTCAGGCATAGATTGTTGCGGGGAGTGAACTAAAAATTGTGTCTTGGAACATAAATGGGCTAAGCAGTAAACTAGACGATCCTGATCTTGTCAACGAGTTAACTAATTATGAAGTGATCTTTTTATATGAATCATGGTCCAATCCGGATAGTGTGTACGATTTAAATGGATATCGGTGTTATAACTTCTATAGGTCATATAAGAATAAAAGAGCACGTAGGTGTAGCGGCGGTGTTGTTGTTTTTATTAGAGAGTCTGTTTTACCGGGGGTACAAATTGTTAGAGGTCATTTTGAAACTATAGTTTGGTTGAAAATATGTAAACGCTTTTTTAAGCTTCATGAAGATGTTTATATTGCTGGTGTATATATATGGGGAGAGTCGTCGCCGATGTTTAGAGAGCATAATGTTGACTTATTTTACGTGCTACAGGATGATGTTTACTATTTTGACTCATTGGGTGCCGTTATGTTATGTGGTGACTATAATGCACGTGTTGGTAATGGGTCGCGTCCAGATTACATAGTGTTCGATACGGGCTGTGATTTTGACTGTGTTGACTATACTGTAGACATACCATTAGAGAGGCGGTCAATGGACACAGTGTGTAATGGTCATGGTAATAAACTGATTGACTTGTGTAAAGCTACTGGGCTAAGAATAGCTAACGGTCGACTGTATCAGGACAATAACATTGGTGTTTTTACATATACAAATTATGCTGGCTCCAGTGTTATTGACTATTTACTATTAAAGCAGCAACACTTTAGTTTATTATCAGATTTTATGGTACATAATTTTTATGAATGGTCAGATCATGCACCTATATCATTTAATATAAATTGCTGTGTTATTGAAAATGTTTTACAACGCAGTACACATTTCCGTTATATTAAATGGAGGGGCACTGACAGGGAATCATTTAGACAGACTATTATTGGTAATTTACCTAAATTTAATGATATTAGTAATTCATTACATGATTTGAGTATATCTAATATAAATAACTGTATTTCTGATTTTACTAATTTAATCAATTGTGCTGCTAAACCTTTGTTTGAGCGGAAATGTGTATTAAAAGATGTAAAGCAATCAGAAGAGTCTCACTTTAAAAAAGCTGAATGGTTTGACCTGGAATGTGTGCATGCTAAACAAGAGCATTTTAAAGCATTAAAGTTATTTAATAGCCAAAAGTCAAAAGAACGTAGATTATCATTACACCAGTTTAAATCAATATATAAGAAAGTAGTTTCGAAAAAGAAACAACAATATAAATATAATAAAATAAAAGAAATAGAAAATATGAGGCACAAAAAAACCTAAGGATCTTTGGAAACTTTTTAGTAAAAGAAAAGCTAATGCAAATAGTAGTCTTGATATTAAAGACTTTTACGAGTATTTCTCTACTCTATCAGAGGACTTGGGTAATGTACAGGATGATGTATCCGAAAACTTTTGTAATAATTATGATTTTAACGCAACTGATAATGTTGACTTTGAAGAGCTTGATGCTCCCTTTTCAATGAATGAATTAAATTTTGTAATACGTAATCTAAAGAGAGATAAATCTTATGCCAATGATGACTTGTTAAATGAGTATTTTATAGAATCATTTGATATTTTATCGTCCCATATTTTAGATCTTTTTAACGCAATTTTTATTGCAGGTGTTTTTCCAGATTCATGGAAGGAAGGAATTATTATACCAATTCATAAAAAGAATGATAAGAACGATGTTAATTATAATCGAGGGATTACATTAGTTAGTTGTTTATCGAAGATTTTTACAGGGGTCTTAAATAAGCGATTAAATGACTGGGTTGAAAAGTATAAAATTTTAACTGATTGTCAATTTGGCTTCAGAAAGAATTATTCTACTACTGATGCTATTTTTGTTTTAAACTCTATTGTCCAAAATTCCTTGAATCATGGGAAAAAACTTTACTGTGCATTTATAGACCTAAAAAAGGCTTTTGATAGTATATATTTAAATGGACTGTGGCTCAAATTATTTAACTTAGGAGTGAAGGGTAAGCTATTGCGGATTGTCCATGATATGTACTCAAATATAAAACTGAAAATAAGGTCATGCAATAACTATTCTGAATATTTTGAAGTTGCAATTGGACCCAAACAAGGTGAAATCCTATCCCCTCTGATGTTTTCTATGTTTATAAATGACCTTGACATTCATTTAAGGGGAGATAACGCATGTACACTAACAGCTGATGAAATAAATATTATATTGATGTTGTTTGCTGACGACATGGTCATTATAGGTGAAAGCCCTGAAAAACTACAAGAAAAACTTAATTTGCTTGAAAATTATTGTAACAGATGGGGTCTATCAGTAAACACGTCTATAACAAAAATAATGGTATTTAGAAAACGTGGTCGTCTTAGTTTAAATCTTACGTGGACATATAAGGGAAGCCAACTAGATATTGTAAATGAATTTAATTACCTTGGCACAGTTTTTAACCATACAGGAGGTTTTAATAGAAATATTGATTTTTTAACTGGAAAAGGTTTAAAGGCACTACATGCTCTTATTGTTAACTTAAAAAAATACAACTTATCCCCAAAAACTATGTGCCAGTTGTTTGATGCCTTTGTGGGTTCAACTTTGAGTTACGGTTGTGAAATATGGGGTTTCTCTAAGTCCAAATCTTTAAAACGGTTACATCTAAAAATTTTCAAATTACTTCTCAAAGTTAAACAATCGACTAGCACAAATGGAGTATATGGGGAGTTAGGGAGATACCCTCTTTACATTAACCGATATTGTCGTATTGTCAAATTCTGGTGTAAAATATTACGTTCAGAAAATAATATTGTAAATTCATTATACAAATTGTTACTTAATGATAGTAATAGAGGGTTAACCAACTGGGTCTCAGAAGTAAAGTAAGCATGGATTTTTATATGTTTGGAATGACCCTTCACACATTGATAACAAAAATTTCCACATTATTTTTAAACGAAGATTAGTAGATACGTTTTTACAAACTTGGAATGCAGAACTTAATATTTCACGTAGCTTATGTACATACAAAAATATCAAAATATATCACGGGCTTGAAAAATATTTAGAAATTATGCCTAAAAAGTATTATGTCCCACTGGCCAGACTACGACTTTCCTCACACCACTTGCGTATTGAAACTGCACGCTATTCAAATCAATTCACTGAGCGTAACAACAGATTTTGTACTATATGTAATTCTAGGGATCTAGAAAATGAATTTCATTTTGTATTAATATGCCCTTGTTATAGTGATTTGCGTAAGAAATACATTAAGGAATATTTCACATCTCGTCCGAGTGTTTTTAAATTTATCCAACTTATGCAAAATGAAAATCCAACAATCATTAGGAATTTAGGTAAATTTGTGTATGAAGCGTTTAATTTAAGAAAACTACTAACATCATAATCAAATCACTATAACAAAAAGCCATTAAATCAATTATGTTAATTTATTTTCATGGATTAAGTGTAGGTATGGGTCTTGATGTGTGGGTGTCTGTACGTATGTGTGTGATTGTACATGTGTCTGTATGTGAATGTTCGGGTGTGTGTGTGTGTGTGTGTGTGTGTGTGCGCGTGTGTGGGTGTGTGATGTATGGATGTGTATAAGTGGTTGGGTATGAATATGTTGGTATATACTGTAATTGTTTTGGCATTCGTAATCTATAATTGTATTTATTAATATTTGCTATAATTGTGATAACATGCCTAATATATATATATGCATATGTAAATGTATACTATAATTGTATTGATATGCCTAATTTATGTGGGTGTATGCTAATATATGAAATAATCGTGTTAACATGCTGAATTTAATCATGCATAAGATGGTTATACACTACAATTGTATTAACATGCCTTCTTTATATATGTATATGTTGATTTATACAATAATTGAGTTAAAATGGCTTATTTAGTTATGCATGTTTTAGCAATATGCTGTAATTGTTTTGAAATGCATAGTCTGCGTTAATATATGCTGTAACTGTGTTGACATGTTTTATTTATGTTTGTAAATGGTAATATATGCAAAAATTGTGTTGACACGTCTAATCGATTTTTGTATATATTAATATTTACTATAATTGTGTTAACATGCCTTTTTTGTATATATAGACGTTATTATATACAATGGTTGTGTTAACATGCCTAATCTATATGGGTATATGTTAATTTTATACAATAATTGTGTTAACATGCTTACTTTATATATTCATATATTATTAATATACTATAATTGTTTTGAATGCCTAACTTATATATGTATATGTTCATATATACCATGATTGTGTTGGCATGCCCAATTCATATAAGTATATGCTAATATATACTATAATGGTGTTAACATGCCAAGTTGAAATATGAATATGTTATTATATACTATAATTGTGTTAACATGTCCAATTTATATATGAATATGTATGTGTGAATTAGGCTATAAGTAACATGTTCATCCTCGTATATGTTATTAACATATATGTATATATTAGTCGCGTGACATTGTTTGTTTTTTGACAATAATTCGTTTGTTTGTAACAAGAAACGTATGTTTACGTTACCGAAATAAAGAATCTGTCTGTCTGTCTGTCTGTATTATAGGCAAACTGTCGGATACTACATTTCAAAACAAGTAGGTGTCTGCTCTGGTAGCTGTTTCACTGGAACCACAACATGGGGGTGTATGCCGGATGAATTACCCTCATTCCGGACCATCTGCATTCCGGACCATGCTATTATCATCCCGGACCACTTTGGTCGTCATTCCGGACCATATAATAACACTAGTATAATAATTCCAGACCATATCTATTTTATTAATGAAATATGTATCATGAACTTAGGAAAGACGTAAAAATTCTTTAAAACTTGAGGTTTAAAACACCTGTCCTTAATAAAATCTATTGTTTGTTTTAGCGATTAGGTCAGTTTATAATTGTGTATATTAATTTGGACAAAATGTTTTGTTTATTTTGACATGGAAATGGCATCCAAAAATCGTGTCCATAAATCAAATAATACCTAAATATGCAAAATAAACACAGGCGTATTGGCGGCACACTTTTATCAGTAACATTCGACTGTTTTTCACACCACTTTTTATTACTGTCGGTTACTGATCGACGAAGAGTCAGCTGGATGCATGCGCTGTATGGACTAGTGTAACAGTGAACTGACTTGTGCGATTGAGTTTTTACACGTGCCTTTGCTTGTTCAATGTGCTTGTTGAGGTGCTTGATTAATTATGTGTGTCGTGTACATATACAAGCTGCCCATTGACTTGTTTTTGTTATGTGTATTGATTTTGTGTTGTATTTTACTGGGATCAACATAATGTTTCTGAAATGTTTACATTTTGTAACGTTTCTATGTAATTGATATACATGTAAGAACGTACTATTGTTTGAATGAAATATGTTAATAAAACATATTGTCTATGTATTTTTTTCTCACTTGTGGACCCAAATCTTTTTTTTTAAATTACAAAACTATTCTCTTGAAAAGTATAACCCCATGAATAATCAAGCATCTCAACAATACAAATGAGGTGAGAAATTGACACATAAAATACAAACACAATAGTAATTAAAAGAAATGTGAACAACCGCCTAGTGTTGCTGATAAAAGTGTGCCGCCAATACGCCTGTGTTTATTTTGCAAAATGTGTTCTTTGATTTACGGACACGATGATTGGATGCCATTTCCCATGTTAAAAAATACAAAACATTATGTTACCCTATATGTTATGTCCAAATCAATATACACAATTGTAAACTGACATGATTGCTAAACAAACTATACGTTTTTAAGGACACGTGTTTTAAACCTCAAGTTTTAAAGAATTTTTACGCCAATAAAAGAGGGTTTTACAACGACCTAGAAAATATAAGTGTGATCTTACATCATCTAGATATCTTTCCTAAGTTCTGATTATTATTTCATAAATTAAATAAATATGGCCCAAAATGATTATTATATGGTCCGGTATGACGAGCAAAGTGGTCCGGGATGATTATAACATGGTCCGGAATGCAGATGGTCCGGAATGAGGATACACCATGCCGGATAACTGATAAACACGTAAAATACCACCCTTCTTTTGTTTATCGATAAAGTAATCTGAGCTTCATATATTATCAGCTAACAACAAGTAAGTTTATTTTTACTATGACAAATTAGTATAAAAAGGGCGTCAATTTGGATTTTAAAGATTTTAGAATAGTTAATTAAAGTATTATTACATATACAGCTGGACTGTATCTTCTTTTGTGAGGCCATGGAAATTAATAGATATTTTTATATTAACAACGTCTCCACTTTGTCGATCTTAACCAATTCGTAGGATTAAAACTAAATTTTATCAATACTCCTATTTCGATATAATATACTTTAAAATCTTATTCCTCCCTGCACTATTTAATGCGTCGTCATGGCAGCGATGTCCAGAGGGCACATGCCTTCATTAAGCCTCTGTACTACAGAAGAGCTCAGTGTGCGCGCTAACAGCGGCGAGAGTTGCCCGGGGCCGTTCACTTGTGAGACGAGAGCTGGGGAGCGTTCATTGAGTCGTACACAGGTGGCCTAAGAACACAGTTTTTTTCACTATATGTTTCATATAAGCATCTGTGAACAGAACATTTTTGTTTACTTCCCGAACAGAAAAATCTTACCTGAATTTTGTAATACTATATATTGCGACATTTTCTAGCCGCGGGAAATTGCACGTTGACCAGTAGTCTAGACCAATAATTTCAAAAGAATATCCGGTGACTTGACAGGTCAATAATCTAGGCGATAAACAGGCCAAAGTCATCCCTGTTCAATAGCTGATTTGCAACAATCTATCATTAAACTTCCACTAAAAACTGACATTTAATGACTGATTTGCACATACTTTGTACACAAGTGTCATTTAATCAGTCTTGTTCATTCAACTTTTAATCAGTATTCGTCAGCAGAAACAGGGACTCTTTTGTCTTGATCTGTTTCCTGTTCATGGGTAACGAAAGGCATAAAACTGTGTTCTGACGCCCATTTAACCAAAGATTTGTCTTCAAATCATAAAAATAATTCATCTACACCATTTTCAATGTATGTTGAGCAAATGTGCCAAGTTTGAGCAAGAATGCATATGAAACAAATTAATGACAGTCTATGTTTTAGAGCAAGTGTGTTCAGTCGTTTCAATGGCAAATGGCCGACCCATTTTGTAAAAATCCAAAACGCAAAATGTAATAACTTTTTTATTTACGGAATTTTTTCATGAAACAAAAAGCTCTGAAATGTAAACAAAGACACCTACCAAAAAATATGTTAAAATAATCAGTTTGGCATTAAACTTAATTTTTTAAAATATTTACAAGTTTAATTTAAAAAATATATAAAAAATATACAATATTTAACTTAATAAAAAAGTATCTTTAACCTCAACCTGTCAAATTCACTCAATGTTTTAAAAATATTTTAAGACCATTAAAATGATGTGTTATGTATAATAGTACACCAGCGTCTAAGGTTACGCTAGTCAGGTTAAGGGTTGTTTACCGTTGTGGTTTTGATGACGTAGCATTCGCGTAACTGCTACAAGAAAATGACCATGCTAGAAAGTTCAATTGTTTATTTTTAACTGGTTCTCAAGAATGTTCTGGGTACGTGAATGTTCTGGAAATTCTTTGGGTCTATATATAAGGGCGTGTTTGCCGAATTGAAGTTAAGTTTGGAAGTTTGGAATTTTGAATAAAAAGTTTGCTTTAGAGATTGGACATATAATTTGGAAAAAACTTGCAGCTTCTATTTTAAATCTCTCTGTGTTGGAACTTACGTGGACCTACTATAGTCTACAGTGACATAAATATTAAATTGTTGAATTTGGATTATATAATTAACATTCCTGTATTGTTCTACCTTTGGATTATTTCAACTGTGCTTATCTACGAGGACATTCTACCAGTAACTGTTCAGGATTATTCGACGTTGGATTATTTGTTGCATTGTTAAAGGGACACCCCCTAAAGGGACAAACTGTAAGCTAATATTTATTTTGCCTTCTGAAATTTTGTTTCATTTATTTGTTATTGTTTTATTAAGCGATATTTTTAATTATTTTTAAAATAAAGCATTATTGTACTAGTTTGTTGCTGGCTTGTTCTTTCTGTTACACCATTTAATCGTTTAGTAAACGTGCCACCTTATAAATAAACTTATATAGCGCGACGGGTCGTAACATGATGTATTACTTAAAAGTTTTGCAAAATTCTGTGCAGAGATATGACAGTAAAAGGAATGCCACTGTATGACCCTGGCCGAACAAATGTATAAAATGGCCAAAACTAGATTTCGAATATCTTTCTTATTTTCATTAATTTTTTAACCAAATAAAAAAAGTTTCTTCTAGTAATATGTAAAAAATAGAAAATCTCACCAAAAACTAAGATTTCCTACACTTAAAGTATTTACATGTTTTCTTTATTTTTTATTTCAATAATTTATTAAAAATAGTGTATATGCAACTTTCAGTTATTTATGAAACAAATTATTTACTGAAAAAATCTTTAACCAGAAATAAGATGGGGCCTCACTTAACAGAACACAGTAATTTAATCCAGAGCTGGCATATGGCTGTCACAACAGTTTCTTGAGTGGACAAAAATCCACAAGAGGTCCACATGTGGCATAATTTGCATAATTATTTGCATAATGCAGCTACCAAAGAGACTGTCTCCCAGCAGCTGTGGATTTCTTTGTATGCCAAAACAGGTATAAAACTGGAGTTACATACAGCATTATTTTAAAACACCTCTTACTCTCTGCTTGTTCACATCACAGCTTATGACCAGCAATGAAAGGCGACAAGGCAAGGATGTCCACCATGTTCAAGGCACGTCATGTTCCATGGAATACAGGCTTCAAGATGGCCAGTTCAAGCTCTGAAGGAACCAGGCAGCAACCTATTATTACTACAAGATTGACTGCAGATGAGTTCTCCATGGTATCCAAACCCAGTGCAGATGGTAGAGGTTTCACTACTCTAGACTGTGAGGGCAACTCTGGCAATGTCCGTCTGCTGCGACCAAAGTCCGAGAAGACATCTGACCTGGCGTCGAAAAAAGACAATGAATCAATTACCGGCATGAGATTTTTCGACATAGAAAAGAACTCAGCTGTATTCAACGAGGTCTTCCAATGTCACCAGCATGAATCTAAAGACTGTATACAGGCCAATATGACTGTTGCAGAAGAGCGCAAAGTTGGCGTCTGTGTCAAGGTTTCTCTAAAATGTACAAATTGTGATTACATTTCACCAGTAAAGAGACTGTACAAGGAGGCATCCTCGTCAAAACGTGGCCCAAAACCAGCAGCAGCCAACATCGCACTTGCCACAGCTCTACAGGGCACGCCTATGAGCAATACGAAATGCCGATATCTGCTAGAAAGTATGGATGTACCGCCACCATCTCGAAAGAGTATGCAGATGACATCAAACCGAGTCAGCAAAGCCATCAAGACCCTAAATAACATATTCATGTCTGCGAAGGTTCAGCATGTAAAGGATGTCAACAAAAAGCGAGAGCCTGATGAGAACATAATCAATGTTGGATTGATGGACGATACAACTCAGCATGTATAACCAGTCGGAAGAAGGCAGGGCATAATGCTTCACAGTCTATAGGCATTGCCTGCGAATCAGTTATTGGGAAGCAGTATATAATAGCCTCAGCATTACAAAACAAGCTTTGCTGGTCTGGTGCCTGGCTGAGAAACCAGGGCTTTAAAGTGACATGCCTGGTGGAATTGAAGACTGCACTGCCAATATTCACCCTCAAGCCCCACTGTCGGAGTATTAACTTGGACGAGAAATTGGGGAGCAGCTTGGCGTTCAAGGTGTCTTCATTAAATATGCAACCACAGATGGAGATTCCAGATCAACAGCTGGGGTAGCACAGGCAATGAAAGTACTGGACCCAATGTGGAAAGTTGAGAGGCTAGCAGACCCAACACATCTTGGTCAGGCACAGTTCATGCAGTGCTACAGTGCCAAGTTTAGCAGTGAAATGTTCTCAGGCAAGACTAGGGAAAAGAGACAAGAACAACAAAGGGTCTTGAGCCAAGATGTTAAAGCTCGGAGCAGTCTTGTTCTTAAGGAACTAATGAAAAGTTTAGCTGGAGACATAAGACGAATAAAAGTGGAGTTACCGAATGTCCTTCGTGCAACGGTGAGCTGCTATGATGAAGATTGTTCAAGCTGCAGGCATCATTCTTATGTGTGCTCGGGTGGGGTTTCAAACAGCTGGTGGACCAGATACATGTTTCTTGCCACTCACAGAATCAGCAATCTGCAAATGAATGACAATGATAGACATTTACTTAAGGAGATACTTAAAATGAAATTGAGTATCAGCGCCTTGAAGGAGATGAAGTTGGGAACCAGTACACAGAAATGCGAAGCAGTTAACCGGTCCATTTCAGCGTCCCTGCCAAAGAATGTCAACTTTTCACGAAATGTGCATGGTAGACTCTCGTCAACTATTCATCGACTGAATAATGATCTTTGCAACAGTGCAGTCGAGAAGCTAAGCTGTATGGGGTTTCCTTGTCTCCAAAGCCGCTTAGGTCCCTGAAGCGGATGCAACAGGAACAGGAGTACAAGAAAGTGTATGCTAAAAGACCAGAAACCACTAAGAGAAGACTTTTATGTAAAGGCCGTCAACTGCGTGAACATCTGCAATACAAGGAAATAAGCAAACTGACATCTGACTACAGAAAAGGACGCCTGGATCCAGTTCCTTGAACATCTAGGGCAGAAAACAATGAACATTCTTACTCTCAGTGAACAGCAGTTATACAACAGCAGCTACAGGTAAAATCCTTATTGAAAAAGCTTTTTCATTACGAATATGACAAGTTCTCCTCATGAGTGGAAAAACTTACACCAGTCATACATGCAAACTAAGCCATTTTACCAGAAAAGCATGGGTTGACTTGCCTACATTTTAATACATCCACATAAGATACTTTAAACTGATGTTTCAGGGACTTGTGACATTTTAACGAAAGACGACTAACATTATTTATTGATATAATCATTGACGCGACAGGATGGCATTATATCATTACCTGTCAGTTTTGCTGGGGTTGTCGACAAAGCGAGAATGTCTCATGCCCCCCACATTTACCTCGGTTAAAACACTTGAGCCTATCGGTGTTAACCGAATGTGACTCTAGGCTTAAATGGCTGAATTCAACACACTTAGGCTCATGAAAAAGGTGGGAAACCTCTAAACCTTTGTCTAACACCAATGTCTGGCTACAAACTAAATATTGTAGCCTATGTGCCGTAGTAGTATGCCAGCCATTTGGAAATTTGACATTAACTACACCATATGGCACTGGGCCTTTCTTTTGGCAGCCATGCCATATCCTACAACCGTTTTCAATAATTGTAGAATTTTCATTTAATTTTAAGCGATATTTTTTCAAAAAGCCCTCCATTTTAACAGTTTAATTCAAAGTGAGGCTGAGGTTATTTTTAGACCAAAAATGATAGTGACAACAGCCATTTCCCAGATTTGAAAAAAATCGTATACAATATTGTAAAATAATATATTCTATATAGAATAATATACATAATATAACCATATAACTTTACTCACTAATTACATGGCTTCATATCTATCACCTGTCCAATTTTTAACAAAATATCTTCATAAATGATGAAAATATTGACATTTTAGTTTGGGCACCCCCCACCCACATTCACATTATATCAGGCCTAAGAACACAGTTTTTTTTCACTTATGTTTCATATAAGCATCTTTAAACAGAACATTTGTGTTAACTTCCCAAACAGACAAATCTTACCTGAACGTTGTAATACTATATATTGCGACATTTTCTAGCCGCAGGAAATTGTATGTTGACCAGTAGTCTAGACAATAATTTCAAAAGAATATCCGGTGACTTGATAGGTCAATAATCTCGGCGGTAAACAGGTCAAAGACATCCCTGTTCAATAGCTGATTTGCAACAATCTATCATTAAACTTCCATCAAAACTGACATTTAATGACTGATTTACACATACTTTGTACAAAATGCCATTTAATCAGTCTTCTTCATTCGACTTTTAATCAGTATTCGTCAGCAGAAACAGGGACTCTTTTGTCTTGTTCTGTTTCCTGTTCATGGGTAACGAAAGGCATAAAACTGTGTTCTGACGCCCATTTATTTGTCTTCAAATCATAAAAATAATTCATCTACACCATTTTCAATGTATGTTGAGCAAATGTGCCAAGTTTGAGCAAGAATGCATATGAAACAAATTAATGACAGTCTATGTTTTAGAGCAAGTGTGTTCAGTCGTTTCAATGGGTAACGAAAGGCATAAAACTGTGTTCTGACGCCAGGTCCGCTCGACAGATGTGCCGCTCATCGCTCATAGAGATACACGCACAGTTAGAACAGGGAGCTAAATACGGTTGCAGCAACAATCAAGGTAAGGGACATAGCTGACATTATTTATTGAACATAGTATCGTTGTCTTTTGATTTGAAAAACCTTGACAGATGTATATTTATAATAAATAGTTAAATATTATTAAAAATTAAAATACGGTTAATTGAGTCTAATGTATATTGTACTACCAGCTCTTTTTTCGGAATCTTATATTTAAATGTACCGCAGAATATATATGTACCAACTTTTTCTTTTGAGTGAGCTCCCTTGATTCTTCCATGCGTTTGGCGCCTTTTTCTTCTTTCTGTAAGAAGCTTTGACACTTTTGGCAGCTTTAAACCCCCCCTTGATGTAAGTTCTTATTGTAAAAATGTTATTATAGTATAAATGAGTATTATTATTATTGGCGACGTGCTCGAGCGCGTCGCCTATATATGAAATGCTGAAAAATTTTGCACTTGCGAGTGGGTGTCCGCGGATATTCTCGTTCTAGCTATAGAAAGGAATCGAGCGAACATGGGCGAGGTGTTCCGAATTTCGGAAGTTCCTTGATTTACACGTTCTCAACATACGCGTCCTAATTAGGTAAATGGTGTTTTTTATATATTTAATTTGTATTTTTTTTTATTGTAAATTCCACGCAATGGGGTATTTTTGCTTTTTATATTTGTAAACATTAATGTACATCTGATATACTTGTTAATGAAGACACGTTCGTTCCTTTTTAGGATTGTCCATATATATAAGTAGCCTTATAATATACCATGATTAAATTATTCCAGTGATTTTAATGTTTACTTAATAATTATAAATCAGTCATCTTTAAATTTCTAATAAATATTTTTTTTCATTGTTGCGTCGCCCTTTGATGCTTCGCATCATTGCTTTTCCTGTCTTATTAGGTAATGACATCTGTTTTTTTTTCTGCTTAAAAGTGATGTTTATTGAGATAAACTATATCACGTGACCAAATGAATCCTTTCATTTCTTGGTTTGTAGAGTTTATTTCTAGTTAAAATATTCTATTTTTACCTCTCAGTGCTTTATCAGGATGCACTTTAGCGGGCGCTATTCCGCCATATTGTTAACTTTTTTTTTGAAGCAGGTGCACAATCATTGTTAGGGATGTGTTTACACTCGCTTGATCTATTTGATCGCTCGATTCACTTGATTTTGTTTTAAATTAGCCTGGATTTGGGGCAGCAGCTCCCAACAAAATTTATTGAATGTACTAAACTGTCGCTACTTACCTTATTATTACCTTACTGCCAGCGAGAGGTTGCGGGCCGACACTAGGCCTCTTTCGTTCTACTTACTTCTACTTACATCGTCCAATCAAAAGCCGCCTAAGATGTTTTATCCAATCAGAATTCTCTCACTCGCCATCTTTCTAAGTACGAAATTTCATTCCTTTCGCTATAAAACGGTAAATTAAGTAGATCTTTGTTTTCACGATGAATCCGGCTTTATTTTTTATTTTTTGCTTTAACGGCTTATTACGAAAAAGAATTTTTGCACGCACTATTATATAAAACAAAGAAAAATGTGCAATTAACCGTACTTTTAGCACCCGCTATTGTGCAGTAGTGTCCTTTATAATGTTTTCTTCTTTTTATTGTCACAATGATTTGTTAACTAGTGAATATTTTGTTTGCTCTGTTTTTTGAAGGATTCAATGGTGCACGAACACACGAGTTAGGATAGTTAAAGCTAACTGTTCTGAAAAGTTTGTTAGACTGTGTTGTCATCATTGCTGTTTAAATAGTTATATGTCTGTTACGCGCATATTTATCTGAGTATATTACGTACTCTGCATTTTTAAATTTAAATTCTAAACACACTGAGTTTATTTTATATTTGTTTTAGGTTAGATTTTGTTTATGTACTCTAGTAACAGTGTGTCTTTGTTTCTTTTTTCAGAATTCAATATGTGTTTATGTGCAACTATAGAAAAGCTTCAATAAATTCCATTCCGGAAAAAATATTGTGTATGGTACTGTCATGGACAGACAAATGTTATTTATTGATGCTTGGTATGATTGCCATAGAAAAGAAGATATTACCTAGCATGGTTGGCATAATACATAAAGAAAGATTGAATAGAAATGTGCTCGCGACATCCAATTATTAACATGAAATGACAGGATGTGTTAGAGAAGACAGAAACAGTTGTCTGTGTGTGTCCACGCTTGTTGTTGTTTAAATATCGGCGCTCGGACATTTTGTATTCAAATAGATCGATTTTCTTTTCATTGCTTGCATTTGAGAAACTCGTCAGGAAGTGCGAGGTTAGAGCTCTGTAAAACCGGTTTAAGCACCCCAGTCGGTCCATATTGCCGACTGACCGTTCCAAGGCGGTAACTGTCACGTTTACTCTTTTCGTTAAATGACTCATCACAAATTTATTCTTACTTTTCGCTTGGCATGCATGTGAAATACCTTTGTTCTGTGCCTTTTCGGAGTTTGGTATATGTTGCAATGCTCATGGGACTTTGTCATATCATTCTTATTTATGAAAGTGTATATGGTTGTTCATATGTGTAACTGTTTCTGTAAGCTATATAAGAGAACGAAAAACACAGAGAAAGAGAGAGAGAGAGAGAGAGAGAGAGAGAGAGAGAGAGAGAGAGAGAGAGAGAGAGAGAGAGAGAGAGAAAGAGACAGAGAAAGAGACAGAGAGAGAAAGACAGAGACAGACAGACAGACAGACAGACAGACAGAGACAGACAGACAATAACATTGAAAGTAGGCAGGTTATGTGAGACATATTGCTCTGCTAAATCCGGACAAAAAACTGGATGCTGCTTTTTTAATATAAAAAACTTTTGACTTTTGAGGTATAATATACGGTCGGTCGAGTAACTGGAAATAAACCTCTTCTTTTTCAGGCCTTATTAAAGTATTTTAGAGCAAAATTAATAGAGGGACGCCTAAGGAATTTGTAATCCAAATATGAAGGCTCTAGCTTTGATTGTTTTTGATATGGATATTCTTTAACCATTTAAAAGCTCTTAATAACAACACATAGAATCAGTTGAGTAATGTTAGTATTTATTCACTCTATAAGAACATTAGTTGAATTAATGCCAAAACCACCTAACATTAATTTGCTCATTTTATCGTCAGGTTAATATCATAAGAAGCAAAACTTGTATTGCCTCATGCAATGCCATACCCCTCACCTCCCCTATCTAAAAGGAATTTTCTATATGGGGTTGCTAGTGATCAATTGGCAAAACATAGTGATCTATGTACACCTATAGCAGGGTCATGATAAAATCGAAGATGATTTGGTGAAATTTGTTAGACAAGTTATAAGACGTTAGTAAGTTATAAATGAAGGAAGTAATCTTCAGCTTTTATTCTTTGGCACAATTATTGCAGAAAGACCAATAAATATCTAAACAACTATTTAGAAAATGTGTCATTTACTCTTACAATCATTTGCCCACTGTAGTTTATTGTCAAATAAATACAATAATATTGACAATCATCATTTTACTGTTTGGCTTTTTTTTACATTACACACTGCATTTAAATATTTAGTGCCAGGGCACCCAACCCCTTAAAAGGACTCCAACGCCCACCCCTTGCCTGCTGATGGCACTATAGGTTGGTTGAATGTGGCCCGAAATATCAGTAAATATGTCACTTAAGGAATTTTGTGGAACTTGATTATATCAATAGGAATTGTCAAGAGGAAGACATGTGAAGTTAATCTATTAATTAGTTTATCAAGATAAAGATAAGGAAAACATTACAATCTATTAATTAGTTTATCAAGATATAAGCTTAATTAATTCCCATGCAAAGTTTTAAGCTGCATGTATATGTCCCAAAGATTCTATGATGAATCAGGACCATATTGTTACGGCACCCGGGGGTGATGTTGTTTTATTGGTTGGACTACAGCTTAATTTATATTAAGGAATAATAAATAACGACCAACGATGTATTAGTGTAACTAAATAATTGATTTATTATTCATTAAACAATTGAAAAAGTAATAAGTATATCAATGCAATAAGTTTCAGGATATTTCTACACTAAAAAATACAAATATATAGACGCTGAGACAATTCTACGCTTACATATAAATTCAGGTGGCCACCATTTATAAATACACAATAAAGAAATATTTTATATAAATTCACCTTACGTTAACAACAGTAAGAGTCTAAGTCATCTTATTTGCTTAAATCTTCGACCCTAACGTTAGAAATAATATTCACTCCAATAACAACAAAAATGTATTAAATAATATGTTGCTGGATTCCTCGACTGAGGAAACACACGGCTATTTATACTGATCCCAGTGCACCAGAAAATCTTGTGCATGTACCAGAAAATCTTGTGCAGAAATAATGCACAAGAAAATTGTGTGCTAAATAGAACGCACAAGACATTCATGTGCAAAAGATATAGTGCGCTGTAAGAAGTATTCTTTAACAATGAATTAAACACATACCGACAAAGAATACAATATTTAAACATGTGTTCTACCAGATAATCATAATTTCTGGTTCCTAGAGCTACACACCTCCCTTAGCAAAGATTTAAACAGATCGCAGAGTAAACTTACTGCATCAAGGAAAATGGCTACCCTGTCAAGGTTGCTCGTCTGCTCAGACAATTAATAAGGAATATCCTATATAAAAATGTCTTCGTAAAACAAGTGATTTCTAAGATAAAACAACGTTGCTACACAACTTATAACATGGATTCCGAGGATATAGGATCACTTAAATAGGAAAAATGATGATGTAAAGAAAGGATTTCGCAGAAACTAATGACATCCGAAGTAAGATACAATTGGTTAGTAAGAACGTAGCTAAATCACATGTATAGTATTCATTGTTCTGTCTAATTAACAAGAGCAACAGTCTTTATCCTTGTGCTTATGCTAATCATCAGCTGTTAGACTTAAGATGTAATTTCAAAGGTGAGTAGAAATTAGCATTTATGAAGAAAACACCATTTGTTTTAATACACCTAATCCTGGGGTTTTACAATATTTATCACAAAACCCAACCTGCAACTATAAAACTTAATTATGTCAGGTGTTATGATCACTTGGATGATATATGTGACCTTTTATTTCAATATATGCACTTGTAAGAGAGATATAAGCTTGGCACAACTAGCAGCAAGACTGCAACGCCAGCATTACACCAACAGTAACACTGACAGCGAAACTGGGAAACTCTCTTTACTCAAAGAAAAGTTATATTTCACAACAGCAACAAAAGGCGATGTCAATGCTGACCTCGCATCCTTCATGTGCCAGTAAAGACAATCAAACACGTGCCCTGTGACTGCACTTGGCTCGGAATAATCAAACCAGTTGTCAGGAGCGCTGCAAAGCTTCTTGGTTTTTTGTGGCAACCCTTGTAATGCCTGGATCCAGCCTACAACACATTGTGACGGACACAAAAATCCAGACCACATTTTTCTAAATAACATAGCTGTCCAGTATGTACTCTAACAATAAAGGTATCACAAAATCAAACCTGCAACTATAAAACGTAATTATATCAGGTGTTATGATCACTTGGACGATATATGTGACCTTTTATTTCAATGTATGCACTTGTAAGTGAGATATAAGCTTGGCCCAACTTGCAGCAAGACTGCATCCCAGCATTACACCAACAGTAACACTAACGCCGAAACTGAGAAGCTCTCTTTACTCATAGAAAAGTTATGCTTCAAACAGCAACAAAAGGCGATGTCAATGCTGACCTTGCCATCCTTCATGTGCCTGTAGAGACAATCGAACAGATGCCCACTGACTTCCGCTGTTGGCTTGGAATCATCAAACCAGTTGTCAGGTTTCAACTCATGTACATGCCTGGATCCAGCCTACAACACATTGTGAAGGACATAAAAATCCAGACCAGTTATTAGGATATTTTCCACAAATGATTCATACATCTTGCTCTTTAAAGCTCCAGATAAAAGAAGTCTATTTGACCTAGCCTAGCAATCTATTTCACAATTTTTAACAAACTTTATGCAGCTGGTACTTATCAGATCTACCAGACTATGACAATAACAACACTACAAGACCCCAAGGATTTGGGATGAGAAATTCTCCCCTTTGCTGGAGCTTCATTCGGAATAATATTTGTGCAGTCATAGTGTATAAGCAGAGCCACCAGTGATTGCACAACAGCTGAAAGACCTCCACACATTAAGTCCTTCAACCAGACTGTGACTCAGACCACTTAAAGAGCGGCCAAGGAGTCAGAGGAGTTGCAAGTCAACCAGTCTACCAACATGCCAATGGTAACCCCATTTTTCTAAATAACATAGCTGTCCAGAATGTATTCTAACAATGAAGAACTGAAGTGTTCGCCCAATGAAAAAATTGCCTGACATGTACTTACTTAAAGTCTCTCACAATAAAGAACAGCTTCCAACTGCCTAATGACAAAATGTCTAGGTATGAACTTACTTAAAGGCCCTAACAATGATGAACCAGATTTCTAGCAGTGCAATGACAAAAGTGCTTGGCATGTATTTATTTCAAGTCTCTCCCAATCAAGTAATGCAACCCTTTACCTTAATTTTTTTAACCTGAAGTCCCTCACTATTGTTTATTGTTTTTCCAACTCCCCAATAACATAATTTCCCAGCATGTATTTATCCGACCTTTCTCACAATTGTATAAAGTATTTCCAGCAGCATTTTATCATTACCTGCTTGAGATGTACTGACCTAAAGTATCTTACAATAAAGTTTTGAATACCGGCAAACCTTTATCATAAACTGTTTGACATGTACTTACCTTAAGTCTCCTACAATGAAGAATTGTATTTCCAGGAGCGCTTTATCATAAGCTGCCTGACATATACATGCGCGAAGTGTTTTACAACTGACTATTGTTTCTCTAACTGCCATGTACTTACTTGAAGTCCCTCACAACATACTGTACTGTACTGTACTGTATTTCCAGCAGTTTTTCTTCACAGTCATCTGTCATGCATGTAATTAGAATCAATCTTGTCCATGAGACAGTCAAACATCCTGAAAGATTATTTTGTTTTTATTTTCATTGCCATCAATATAGTCCACTACCTTGTTAGAACCATTTCTTATGTAGTAAATACCTGAAGCAATGCTTTGCAAAAAGTACTGCCCAAACATTAATATCTCAAGTCAGGGACTGAGGTTCAGAATCTTCCGATCCCGAGTCCTCCTTTGCACCAAGAAAATCTTCTCAACAGGCATAAAGGAGCAAGAAAAACATATGCCATAAGCAGGTTATCAGGATACATGATTATGTGATGCATGCTGTGCTTATATGTTTAATTATCTCATCATTTTCTTGTTGTTTTCAATAGAAAGCAGCCAAGCTGACATTTTGTAACCATGACAAATATAATAAATTTATTTTATTATTTGCACCATTCTAAACAACATCAACAATTCATTACTGTTTTCTCCTTAAATTTGCCTATTATCTTATGGCTTTTCAAATTTGTATTATTCATTTTTATTATGTATACATAGTAATTTTGATGAAAGAACACCACGGTTTTACTGTGTGTAGGAAAAGTGCAAAGGTGATAAAAGCTTTTTTTTATTGAATCAGAAACTTCATGCTACCAGGAACCAGTAGAACCGAAAGCCAGAAGAACAGAGAACCTGTAGAACAGGGAACCAGTAGAACATGGAGCCAGTAGAACAGGGAACCAGTTGAACAGGAAGCCAGTTAAACAAACAACCTGTAGAAGAGGGTTATGCTTCCCTGACTTTGAACGAAATCATACAAGACAGTGAAAACCAAACATGTACATTATAGTCAAATATTATTTGTTCATATAGATGTCTGATCTTGTATATTTTTAAAAGAACGGATATAATTACTAATTGAGCAAAGGTTAAATGTTCTTGTGCATTGGACAAATTTATTCCCTTAACAGGAAAGTCTGAAAGAAAAACGAGATGAAAATAACAATGAGTTGGGACTATTGTGCACTGAATTTCTACTCTTAACCGGGCATGTAAATACCAAGTTAAAAATAAATCCATCTTAAGGCCATTAAGTTATAACATTGACAAAAGAAACGTGCAATAACGTTAGAATTAACCTAGGTCTGGAAGAAAAACAAAGGACAACTCAAAACTCAAGTTTATACTGATAAAGTTATGTTTCTTCTAGACTGCATTTATACTCATCAAGATCTATCCAACCTTGTTGTTTAAAGTAAAGATAGTCAAATGGGTTTGGGCGGAATGCTCACGACAAGCTATGACAGATGGAGGGTCCAAAGGAAAAAAGAATGGGGGGAGGGGTCCAAAGAATAGAGGAATGGTGAGACTGCAAGATATAATGGATGGATAAAGTGGCCACAAAATGCGCTCCCTCTAAAGATAAGTGGTTTTAGCTGTGACCACCTCATTATTACAGTATGCCAGAAATATACACATTCAATTTTTTTTTTTCAATTTAATGATAAATAATATCAAAGGTTGTGATCCCTTCGTTGTCATTATGATTTCTCTCTCTGACAGAAAGTTCATAAAATGCCTAGGCAAGTGGTTTGATTCAAGCTTGTAGGACAAGGACAACATCAGAGAGCTATGGGTAAAGGAGGAAAAAGAGATTAAGGCAAAATTGAAATGACATGGTTCTCTGGCAAATTCAAAGTTTGGGCTTTCCAACATGGGATGTTACCTTGCGTAACCTGGCTAATGACCGTAATGATATCCCCATTTCTTCAATGACTATAAATACAAGCCTCAGATTATTGTTTAGGAGTTCAACAGATTTTTACTAACATTGGATTTAACATTCTGTTTCAACTACCTTCAAGGTTCAAGGTTGCAAAAGCCTGACTAGTGATAACAATTCGAGACTCTAGAGATTTCCCAGAGTCTGGAGTAGAAACCAGGACTGGGAGGTCAACAAGCTGTTTGATTACACAAAGACAAAGTAATGGCCTAGGAATGACAACACACAGTGCAGGTCAGCCGGTCCCACTGAGCGGGGGTTAATGTTGCAGACTGAGGTCAAGTCTTAAAAAATTAAAACAGCAAAGCCAGTGCGACACAGCTTGGTCAACATGATGCGTGGATAGGACGGACACCACCAGAACATAAGTTGATCTGGAAGCTGATATGGAAATATCTAGATCTGGAGCAAAAGATAGAAAAGAGCTGGAGGCTTTTACTGAGGGAAGTGTCCCATAGTCAAATGTGATTTGACATCGTGTATGAGGGTCCTGCGCCCAAAAGTTGGAAATACATTCTTTCCAGATGAAAACCTTAGCAAAAAAGCAGTGACCACTTATTATTTATCATTATAGCCATAATATAAAAATAAAGAAATTACAATGTATACATAAATGATTTGCTTTTTATTAAAATAATAGATATCATATATTTCTTTTCGATGTGTACATAAATTATGTGTTCTTATTTGTTTTACCTTAGGTTCCAATATAAAATATACTTTGTATATATGTATCAATACAACATTAAAACATATGACCCTACGCCCGTCGCCTGCCTTCTAATTTAACCTTTTTCTGCGATTTTGGAATAGTGAAAACCTGTCCAGAATGAACACTGCATATTCATAATACGAGGAAATTAGTTTTCAAGCTGTTCTTACATATTTTATTTTGTAACAATATATTGTGGACTTTCTCATAATGTGGCATTTCTTAAGAGTGTGTGCATGTGTGTGTGTGTGTGTGTGTGTGTGTGTGTGTGGGTCTGATTGGTTTGGCGCTAGCATTTAAACATGCTCCTTTTATCATTAAAAATAATGTAAGCAGTGTCAAAATAGAAGCTTAGCTTCAAATAGGAGAATTTAATAAGCTTTAGTACAATCTTAAGAGACATTATCAGAAAAGCTAGTACAAAAAACTACATGACACACTATGTCAATTAAATGAAAAAAAAAAGATCAGTTACACAAATAAGAAACACTACTGTACACTATTTTACTAACATCAGTTCCAAAAAGACTCACTTGTTTCTTAGCACATTTTTACAGCTTTGAATGAGGACAGGGGCACAAGCTTCCTGTAGTACTTGGTCCACAGTTATGTCTTCAGCAACAACTGTCTCTCGAAGAAGGTCTTGCAGCTGTCATAATAATGGTTCACTCTGGTGTTAAATTATACATGTACAACATAATAGAGATGACCTTTACCCTAAAAATCATTGGAACTTGGAATGTCCCTAATGGAGTGTCACAGGGGAGGTAAAATGTTTTGGGAGAGAGATTAGGGTTGAAGATGGTCTACCTTGTGGAGGGAGATTAGGTTTGAGGTGAGTGTACCTTGTGGAGGGAGATTAGGGTTGAGGTGGGTTTACATTGGGGAAGGAGGGTTAAGGATAAAGTTGGTCTAAATTGGGGAGGAAGATAAGGGTTAAGCTGGGTCAATCTTGGGGAGAGTAGGATTGATGTGGGTCTGTCTCGCGGAAGGGAACTAGAGTTGAGGTGGGTCTACCTTGGGCAGGACGATTAGGGTTGAGGTGGGTATATCTTGAAGGGGAAATAGGGTTAAGCTGTGTCTCCCTTGGGGAGAGCAGGGTTGAGGTGAGTCTACCATAGGAAGGGAGATTAGGTTTGAGGTGTGTCTACCATAGGGAGAGAGATTACAGTTGAAGACAGTCTACCTTGGGGAGGGAGAGAAGGTTGAGATGGGTCTATCTTCGGAATAGAGATCAAGGGTTAAGCTGGGTTTACCTTAAGGTGGGTCTGGCTAAGGGAGGAGATTACGGTTGAGGTGGGTCTGCCTTAGTGAGGGAGATTAGGGTTGAGGTTGGTCTGCCTAATGTAGGGAGATTATGGTTGAGGTGGGTCTGCCTTAGGGACGGAGATTATGGTTGTGTTGGGTCTACCTTAGGGAGGGAGATTATGGTTATGATGGGTCTACCTTAGGGAGGCAGATTATGGTTATGGTAAGTCTACCTTGGGGACAGCAAGGTTGAGGTGGGTCTGCCTAAAGGAGGAAGATTAGGGTTGAGGTGGGTTTACATTGGGGAGGAAGCTTAAAGTTGAGGTGGGTCTGCCTTGGGGAAGGAGATTCGGGTTGTGGTGGGTCTACCTTGGGAAGAGAAAGTAGGGCTGGGGTAGGTCTACCTTGGGGTGAGCAGTATTGAGGTGGTTCTGCCTTGGGGAGGAAGATTAGAGTTGAGGTGGGCCCACCATAGGGGGATATTAGGGTGGAGGTGGGTCTACCTTGGAAAGGAGGTTAGGGTTTTGTTGGGTCTACCCAGCTGAGAGGGATTAGGGTTGAGGTGTGTCTACCTTGAGGAGGGAGATTATGTCCACCTTTTACCTACGTCGGTGTTGACATTTTTGGACCTTGGGCAGTGACTACAAGAACACGGGCTGGGGCTGCAATCAGCAAACGCCGGGCTGTACTTTACACTTGCTTGACTGTTAGAGCAATGCTACATATCGAAGTGATAGAAGAGATGTCTTTGTCATCTTTTATCAATGTCACAAGACGTTTTTTTTTTGCAATTCGTGGAAAAGTGAAGGAGTTCAGGTCTGATTGTGGAACAAACTTTTTGGAGCAGCCCATGACTTAGGCATTCAAGTAATTCATGTTGGCGATAAATCTGATCTGTGTTGTCAGAAGGCTTCTGGATGCGATGTTGATGAAATCAAAATCACCGTCACATGAAACATTGACTACACTTCTTTTTGAGGTGGTTGCCATTGTGAATGCCCGACCTCTTGTACCTGTCTCCACAGATCCAGACTCACCTTTTATTCTCACACCCTCATTGTTGTTGACGCAGAAAGTGCCTGTTGAAAAAGTAATCCTTTTGTCATCTTGATGTAAAAGATACTTACCGAGCTCAATGGAAACTGGTTCCATTACCTTGCTAAGCAATTCTGGACACGCTGGCGCCGAGAATAGTTACCTACACTCCAACCTCGACAAAAGTGGATCCAGCCTGCTGAGAACATCAAGGAAGGAGACGTCGTTCTTCTGAAGGATGACAACACAACGCGAAAAGACTGGCACATGACAATTGTAACCCGTGTGTTTAAAAGTGATGATGGTCTAGTGCGAAAAGCTAAAGTAGTGTTTTCACGACAAGAACAAAATCAATTATTGTGCGGCCTATCGCCCAGCTAGTTCTACTGTGTTCAGGCACTAAATAGTTTATTGTATATATCTTTAATCTCAATGTGTGTGGTTAATTGGCAAAGTGTGTTCCGGTTTTGAAAACGCTACATGTGCCTTTTAGTTCTATAATATTGCATTAAACCATGTTATGGCACATTGAACACCTAAAAAAACCACAAAAAAACGTTTATGTTGTCTTCATCATCTAGAATTTTGTCATCTCTTTTTTTGTGATAATTG
Organism: Sinonovacula constricta; assembly: GCA_007844125.1. Lineage (NCBI taxonomy): Eukaryota > Metazoa > Mollusca > Bivalvia > Cardiida > Solecurtidae > Sinonovacula > Sinonovacula constricta. The sequence continues at coordinate 6,945,931 of CM017565.1, forward strand.
TCAGGCTGGTATTACCTAGCATGCTTGGCATAATACATAAAGAAAGATTGAATAGAAATGTGCTCGCGACATCCAATTATTAATCAGAAATGACAGGATGTGTTAGAGAAGACAATTGTCCGTGTGTGTCCCAGCTTGTTAATGTTGTTTTATGAAAGTGTATATATGTGTAACTGTTTCTGTAAGCTATATTAAAGAACGAAAAACAAAGAGAGAGAGAGAGAGAGAGAGAGAGAGAGAGAGAGAGGTAGAAATATAAAGAAATAGACAGACAGACAGACAGACAGACAGACAGACAGACAATGACATTGAAAGTAGGCAGGTTATGTGAGACAATGTTGCTCTGTTTACACGAGTTCCATATTTTTGTGTACAATATATCATTGTACTGGTCTTTGTGGGATTGTTAGTTTTCACAACAATTGTCCTCACGCCATGGGTTTGACGCCTGACAAAGGGTTGCTGCTGCTTAGAGGGCCCGGTCGCATCGTAAAATTACTATGGAACATGCTAAATCCGGACGAAAAAAACGGATGCCGCTTTTTTACATAAAACTTTTTACTTTTGAGTTATAATATACGGTCGGTCGGGTAACGGGAAATAAACCTCTTCTTTTTTAGGCCTTATTAAAGTATTTTAGAGCAAAATTAATAGAGGGACGCCTAAGGAATTGTAATCCAAATATGAAGGCTCTAGCTTTGATTGTTTTTGATAAGGATATTCTTTAACCATTTAAAAGCTCTTAATAACAACACATAGAATCAGTTGAGTAATGTTAATATTTATTCACTCCATAAGAATATTTCTTCTAAAATCATTAGTTGAAGTAATGCCAAAACCACCTAATATTAATTAACTCATTTTATCGTCAGGTTAATATCATAATAAGTAAAACTTCTGGGTGTGACCCCAGATTTGTGAAAACAGTTGTATTGCCTCATGCAATGCCATACCCCTCACCTCCCCTATCTAAATGGAATTTTCTATAATGGGGTTGCTAGTGATCAATTGGCAAAACATAGTTATCTATGTACACCTATAGCAGGGTCATGATAAAATCGAAGATGATTTGGTGAAATTTATAAGACAAGTTATAAATGAAGGAAGTAAACTTCAGCTTTTGTTCTTTGGCACAATTATTTCAGAAAGAACAAAAAGTATCTCAACAACTATTTAGAAATTATGTCATTTACACTTATAATCTTTTGTCCACTGTAGTTTATTGTCAAATAAAAACAATAATACTGTCATTTTACTGTTTGACGTTTTTTACATTACACAAGGCATTTAGATTTGATTGCCAGCGCACCCCTCTTCGCCCCTTAAAAGGATAACTCATCCACAAGTTATAACAACTTCCCACCAACCCAACCCCAACCCATTGCCTGCTGATGGCACTATATCTGGGTTGAATTTGGCCCGGAATTTCAGGAAACATTTCGCTTTAGGAATGTTGTTGAACTTGATTATATCAATAGGAATTGTCAAGAGGAAGATATGCGAAGTTAGGGAAGACATTATAATCTATTAATTGGTTTATCAAGATAAAGATAAGGAAAACATTACAATCTATTAATTAGTTTATCAATATATAAGCTTAATTAATTCCCATGCAAAGTTTTAAGCTGCATGTATATGTCCCAAAGATTCTAAGATAAATCAGGACCATGTTGTTACGGCACCCGGGGGTGATGTTGTTTTATTGGTTGGACTCCAGCTTAATTTATATTAAGGAATAATAAATAACGACCAACGACGTTTTAGTGTAACTAAATAATTGATTTATTATTCATTAAACAATTGAAAAAGTAATAAGTATATCAATTCAATAAGTTTCAGGATATTTCTACACTAAAAAATACAAATATATAGACGCTGAGAAAATTCTACGCTCACATATAAAATTACGTGGCCACCATTCATAAATACACAATAAGGAAATATTTTATATAATTTTACCTTACGTTAACAACAGTAAGAGTCTAAGTCATCTTATTTGCTTAAATCTTCGACTCTAACGTTAAACATAATATTCACTCACGGCTATTTATACTGATCGCACCAGAAAAGCTTAAGAAACCTGTGTGCAAAATAGAACGCACAAGAAATTCATGTGCAAAAGATATAGTGCGCTGTAAGTAGTATTCTTTAACATTGAATTATACACATACCGTCAAAGAATTTAATATTAAAACACATGTTTTACCAGATAGTCATAATTTCTGGTTCCTAGAGCTACACACCTCCCTTACCAGAGATTTAAACAGACCGCAGAGTAAACTTACTGCATCAAGAAAAATGGCTACCCTGTCATTGTTGCTCGTCTGCTCAGACAATTAATAAGGAATATCCTATATAACAATGTCTTCGCAAAACAACTAGTGATTTCTAGGATATAACAACGTTGCTACACAACTTATTACATGGATTCCGAGAATATAGGATCACTTACATAGGAAAAATGATGATGTAAACAAAGGAATTCGCAGAAACTAATGACATCCGAAGTAAGATACAGTTGGTTAGTAAGAATGTAGCTAAATCACATGTATAGGATTCATTGTTCTGTCTAATTAACAAGAGCAACAGTCTTTATCCCTGTGCTTATGTTTATCATCAGCTGTTAGACATAAGGTGTAACTTCAAAGGTGTGAAAAATTGGCATTTATGAAAGAAAGCAACATTTGATTAATACACCTAATCCTGGGGCTTTACAAGATTTATCACAAAATCCAACCTGCAACTATAAAACTTAATTATATCGGGTGTTATGATCACTTGGACGATATATGTGACCTTTTATTTCAATGTATGCATTTGTAAGTGAGATATAAGCTTGGTCCAATTTGCAGCAAGACTGCAACCCCAGCATTACACCAACAGTAACACTGACGGCGAAACTGGGAAGCTCTCTTTACTCATAGAAAAATTATGCTTCAAACAGCAACAAAAGGCGATGTCAATGCCGACCTTGCCATCCTTCGTGTGCCTGTTGAGACAATCGAACACGTGCCCACTGACTTCCGCTGTTGACTTGGAATCATCAAACCAGTTGTCAGGAGCGCTGCAAAGCTTCTTGACTTCTTTGTGGCAACCCATGTACATGCCTGGATCCAGCCTACAACATATTGTGAAGGACACAAAAATCCAGACCAGCTATTAGGATATTTTACACAAATGATTCATACATCTTGCTCTTTAAAGCTCCAGATAAAAGAAGTCTATGTGACCTAGGCTAGCAATCTATTTCACAATTTTAACAAACTTTATGTAGCTGGTACTGATCAGATCTATCAGACTATGAAAATAGTAGAAACACTACAAGACCCCAAGGATTTGGGTTGAGAAATGCTCCCCTTTGCTGGAGCTTCATTCTGAATAATATTTCATAGTTAAATTATAGTTTATAAGCAGAGCTACAAGTGTTTGCACAGCAGCTGAAAGACCTCCACACATTAAGTCCTTCAACCAGACTGAGACTCAAACCACTTAAAGAGCGGCCAAGGAGTCAGAGGAGTTGCAAGTCAACCAGTCTACCAACATGCCACCGGTAACCCCATTTTCTTTAAATAACATAGCCGTCCATAATGTATTCTAACAATGAAGAACTGAAGTGTTCGCCCAATGAAAAATTGCCTGACATGTACTTACTTAAAGTCTCTCACAATAAAGAACAGCTTCCAACTGTCTAACGACAAAATAAACAGGTATGAACTTACTTAAAGGCCCTAACAATGATGAACCAGATTTCTAGCAGTGCAGTGACAAACGTGCCTGGCATGTATTTATTTCAAGTCTCTCACAATCAAGTAATGCAGTAGTCCTTTACCATAAACTGCCTAACCTGAAGTCCATCACAAATGATTATTGTTTTTCCAACTGCCCAATAACATAATTTCCCAGCATGTATTTATTTGACCTTTCTCACATTTGCATAATGTATTTCCAGCCGCCTTTTATCATAACTTGCTTGATATGTGCTGACCTAAAGTATCTTTCAATAAAGTTTTGTACACCGGCAAACCTTTATCATAAACTGTTTGACATGTACTTACCTTAAGTCTCCTACAATAAAGAATTGTATTTCTAGGAGCCCTTTATCATAAGCTGCCTGACATATACATACTCGAAATGTCTCACAACTGACTATTTTTTCTCTAACTGCCCATTAACATAGTTGCCTGCCATGTACTTACTTGAAGTCCCTCACAGTAAAGTACTGTATTTCCAGCAGTTTTTCTTCACAGTCATCTGTCATGTAATCAGAATCAATCTTGTCCATGAGACAGTCAAATATCCTGAAATACATTTTTTTTTCATTGCCATCAATATAGTCCACTACCTGGTTAGAACCATTTCCTATGTAGTAAATACCTGAAGCAATGCTTTGCAAAAAGTTCTGCCCAAACATTAACATCTCAAGTTAGGGACTGAGGTTCAGAATCTTCCGATCCCGAGTCCTCCTTTGCACCAAGAAAATCTTCTCAACAGGCATAAAGGAGCAAGAAAAACATGTCATAAGCAGGTTATCAGGATATAAGATTATGTGACGCATGCTGTGCTTATATGTTTAATGATCTCATCATTTTCTTGTTGTTTTTGATAGAAACGAGTCAAGCTGACATTTTGTAACTAAATATAATCAATTTATTTTATTATTTGCACCCTACATCAACAATTCATTATTGTTTTCTCCTTAAATTTGCATAGTACCTTATGGCTGTTCAAATTTGTATTATTCATTTTTATTACGTATACATAGTAATGTTGATGAAAGAACATCACAGTTTTACTGTGTGTCGGAAAAGTGCAAAGGTGATTTTTTTATTGAATCAGAAACTTCATGCTACCAGGAACCTGTAGAACAGGAAGTCAGAAGAACAGAGAACCTGTAGAACAGGGACCAGTAGAACAAGGAGCTAGTAAAACAGGGAACCGTTTGAACAGGGAGCCAGTTAAACAAAGAAGCTGTAGAACAGGATTATGCTTCCCTGACTTTGAATGGAAGAATACAAGACAGTAAAAAACCAAACAAATACATAATAGTCAAATATTATTTGCTCACATAGATGTCTGATCTTGTATATTTTTAAAAGAACGGATATAATTACTAATTGAGCAAAGGTTGAATGTTCCTGTGCATTGGACAAATTTATTGTCTTAACAGGCTGAAAGACTACAGAGATAAAAGTAACACTGAGTTGGGACTGTTGTGCACTGAATTTCTACTCTAAACCGGGCATGTAAATACCAAGTTAAAAATAAATCCATCTGAAGGTCATAAAGTTATAACCTGGACAAACGAAACGTGCAATAACTAACTATCCAACCTTGTTGTTTAAAGTAAAGATAATCAAATGGGTTTGGGCGGAATGCTCACGACAATCTATGACAGATGGTGGGACCAAAGGAGAAAAAATGGGGTTCCAAAGAATAGAGGAATGGTGAGACTACAAGATAGAATGGGTGGATAAAGTGGCCACCAAATGGTCTCCCCTTTAGGAAGCACAAAAATAAGAGGTTTTAGCAGTCGCCACCTCATTATTACAGTATGCCAGAAATATACACATTCAAAGAATTTTTTTTTCAATTTAATGATAAATAATATCAAAGGTTGTGATCCCTTTCTTGTCATTATGATTCCTCTCTCTGAAAGAAAGTTCATAAAATACCTAGGCAAATGGTTTGATTCAAGCTTGTAGAACAAGGGCAACATCAGAGAACTATGGGTAAAGAAGGAAAAAGAAGTTTAGGCAAAATTGAAATGACAGGGTTCTCTAGAAAATTCAAAGTTTGGCATTTCCAACATGGGATGCTACCTTGCTTTACCTGGCTAAATACTGTTTATGAGATCCCCATTTCTTCAATGACTATTAATACAAGCCTCAGATTATTGTTTGGGAGTTCAACAGATTCTCACCAAAGTTCGATTTAACATACTGTTGCAACTACCTTCAAGGATCAAAGTTCAAGGTTTCAAAAGCCTGACTAGTGATAACAATGCAAGACTCTAGAGATTTCCCAGAGTCTGGAGTAGAAACCAGGACTGGGAGGTCCACAAGCTGTTGATTACACAAAGACAAGGTAGACCAACAATGAAATTGGTGGAAGTAATGGCCTAGGAATGACAACACACAGTGCAAGGCAGACGGTCCCACTGAGCGGGGGTTAATGTTGCAGACTGAGGTCAAGTCTGAGAAAAAATGAAAAAAAAAGCCAGTGCGACACAGCTTGGTCAACATGATGCGTGGATAGGGCGGACACCACCAGAACATAAGCTGATCTGGAAGCTGATATGGAAATATGAACAAGACAGCAGTTTCTTCAATAGCTAGATCTGAAGCAAAAGATAGAAAAGTGCTGAATGGCTTTTTTCTAAGGGGAAGTGTCCCATAGTCAAATGTGATTTGACATCTGTGTGAGGATCCTGCGCTCAAAAGTTGAAAATGAATCCTTTTCAGAAGAAAACCTCAGCAAAAAGCAATGACCACTTATTATTCACCAATATAGTCATAATTTAAATATAGAGAAATTACAATGTATATAATAAATGGTTTGCTTTTTATTATAACCATAGATATCATATATTATTTATTTCGTTGTGTACATAAATTATGTATTTTTATTGTTTTACCTTAGGTTCCCATAAAACATACTCTGTATATATGTATCGATCCAACATTCAAACATAGGACCCTACGCCGGTCTCCTGCCCTCTAATTTAACTTTTTTTTTCTGCGATTTAGAATAGTGAAAACCTGTCCAGAATGAACACTGCATATTCATAATCCGAGAAAATTAGTTTTTAAAAGTCTTTTTTATATATTTTATTTTGTAACAGTATATTGTGGACTTTCTCATAATGTGGCATTTCTTAAGTGTGTGTGCATGTGTGTGTGTGTGTGTGTGTGTGTGTGTGTGTGTGTGTGTGTGTGTGTGTGTGTGTGTGTGTGTGGGTCTGAATGGTTTGGCGGCGTTAGCATTTAAACATGCTCCTTTCATCATTAAAAATAATGTAGGCAGTGCCAAACATAAACTTCAAATGGGGGGAATTTCATAAGCTTTTGTACAATCTTAAGTGACATTATCAGAACAATAAAAACATGACACACTATGTCAATAAAAATAAAAAGAGATAAGTTAAACAAATAAGAAACGCTTATGTACACTATTTTACTAACATAAGTTACAAAAAATCTCACTTGTTTCTTGGCACATTTTTACAGCCTTGAAAGAGGACAGGGGCACAAGCTTCCTGTAGTACTTGGTCCACAGTTATGTCTTCAGCAACAACTGTCTCTCGAAGAAGGTCTTGCAGCTGTCATAATAATGGTTCACTCTGGTTTTAAATTATACATGTACAACATAATAGAGATGACCTTTACCCTAAAAGGCAATGGAACTTAGAATGTGTCTAACGGAGTGTCACAGGGGAGGTAAAATGTTTGTGGAGGGAGATTAGGGTGGAAGTAGGCCTACCTTGTGGAGGGAGATAAGGGTTGAGGTGGATGTACCTTGTGGAGGGAGATTAGGGTTGAGGTGGGTTTACATTGGGGAAGGAGAGTTAAGGATAAATTTGTTCTACCTTGGGAGGAAAATTAGGGTTAAGTTGAGTCAATCTATGGGAGAGTAGGGTTGATGTGGGTCTGCCTTGGGCAGGAAGATTAGTGTTAAGGTGGGTATATCTTGAAGGGGAAATAGGGTAAAGCTGTGTCTATCTTGGGGAGATTAGGGTTGTGGTGAGTCTACCTTAGGGAGGGAGATTAGGGTTGAGGTCTGTCTACATTAGGGAGAGAGATTGCAGTTGAAGAGAGTCTACCTCGGGGATGGAGATCAAGGGTTAAGCTGGATTTACCTTGAGGAGAGCAGGGTTGAGGTGGGTCTGCCTAGGAGAACGGGGGGGGGGGGGGAGATTAGGGTTGAGGTGGGTTTGCCTTAGGGATGGAGATTATCGTTGAGGTGGGTCTGCTATAGGGAAGGAGATTATGGTTGTGGTGGGTCTGCCTTAGGGAGGGAGATTAGGGTTGAGGTAAGTCTACCTTAGGGAGGTAGATTATGATTATGGTTGGTCTGCCTTAGGGAGGGAGAATATGGTTATGGTGGGTCTACCTTGGAAAGGGAGATTAGGATTAAGCTGGGTCTACCTTAGGGACAGTAGGGTTGAGGTGGGTCTGCCTTAAGGAGTAACATTAGGGTTGAGGTGGGTCTACAATGGGTAGGGAAATTAGGGTTGAGGTTGATCTGCCTTGAGGAAGGAGATTAGCGTTGAGGTGGGTCTTTCTTGGGAAGGGAAAGTAGGGCTGAGTTGGGTCTACCTTGGGGAGAGCAGGATTAAGGTGGGTCTGCCTTGGGGCGGAAGATTATAGTTGAGGAGGACCAGCCTTAGGGGGAGATTAGGGTGGAGGTGGGTCTACCTTGGGGAGGGAGGTTAGGGGTGGGGTGTTTCTACCCAGCTGAGTGGGATTACGGTTGAGGTGTGTCTACTTTGAGGAAGGAGATTATGGTTGAGATGGGTCTATCCTGGGGAGAGAGATTAGGGCTGAGGTGGGTCTACCCAGCTAGATGCAGCTTAAGGATGTAGTTGTATCAGTGAAGGGATTAGTCATTTACCAATTTACCATGTGCATCAAGTGTTATTAATTGTTTTATGACCTCCCATATGACATCTCTGTATAACAAACATGTTAAGTGTTATCGACCCTTTAAACTATGATCTGATGGTGCACTTAAAACAGTCATTTCCAATGCCTTTAATTATGATGAAAAGCATTTATTCTTGACAAAATATTGTCTTTGACCATTTATTACTGAAATATATCAAGATATAACTAAAGTGCACAAACTACGTGATTTTGTTACATTAACAGTAATACTGATGTTTTTGCTTTTTAAGAATTAAAAATACTTTGTTGACTCCCCTATGTGTTACTATTTAAAAAGTCATGCATTTTCTTACAGTGATATACAGCAACAACAAGAGGGTCATCGTGGTCTTTAATCGCTCACCTGAGGACATAAGCTTTTAGTAGGCTCATATCTGGTGTCAAATAATGAGTTATTTACTGAAGAACTCCTTGGTGAAGATTGGGCCATTAGTGTGGCCACTGGGCTGATAATATTTTCAAGAATTTGACCTATTGACCTACTGAATCCATGTAACCCTCTTCAAAACATATCTAAGATTTCATACTGGTTAACAGTCTGGCCAAGTTTGATGAAGATTGGGCCATCAATGTGGCCTCTTAGCGTTCTCACAAGGTTTTTCTAGTTCTTCCCAGTGACCTAGTTTTTACTCAACGTGATATTGTTACACATTCACCCAAGGTTTCTTGCAGGCAAACATTCTGGCCATGTGTAGATTGGGCTATATGGGTGATCTCTAGTGTGTTCACATGGGTTTTGTAAGATTTGACCAAGTGATCTACTTTTTTTGCACTATGTGACCCAATGACAAACAAGATTTCATGCAGACAAACATTCTGACCAAGTTTGCTGAAAACTGGGTCATAAATATGGCTTCTAGTGTGTTCACAAGCCTTTTCTAAGATTTGACCCCAAGTGACCCAGTTACGAACTCATCCAAGATTTCATGCAAACATCATTCTGACCAAGTTTGATGAATTCTGCATTAATGATGAATCAAAGGAAGTAGTGAGAAATCAAAGCCATTAGCAATGAGCTATAGAGCTAAAACTAGAGAGAACTAGAGCTATGGGCAGGGACTGACTGTTTGACTGACTGAGACAAACCGACATACTGACCGACAGACAGACGGAGAAAAATTATTGATCTAAATACAACTTTTTTAGCTCTGCTGTATTGACTAGCTACTCCAGCCATCTGTGGGCTAGAAATACTTACAGCAGCCCTACAGGCAACCCCAAAATCATCTTCCGGGTCATTTGTGTTGCGGATGTTGGCAAACTTCATGAGACAGTGGATGGTCTTGCCGCCACTATTTAGCCCGTCCTCACAGTACTTATTAATCTCTCTGCTGCACTTGGTGATGATCTCTGGCGTGGCTGCATAGTCAGACATCAGCTGACGTCGCAGAAGGCTCATTTGAGCAATACAAGAACCAGCTACAAACTTATCTGAAGATACAACAGACCTTTAACGTTAGCAGACTCATCGGAGCCAACCAGCTATCAGCTACATGCTTATCTGAAGGTAGAAGCTACCTTAAATGTTAGTTTAACTGATCGATACAGCTATCAGCTACATGTTTATCTGAAGAGACAGCCTGTCTTTAATGTTAGTTCATCTGATCAATACAGCTTTCGGCTACATGCTTATCTGAAGATAAAGCCCACCTTTAATGTTATTTGATGTGATCAATATAGCTATCAGCTACATTCCTATCTGAGGATACAATCTACCTTTAATGTTAGCCAGTTCATGTGAGCATTACTCTTTCATGTTAGCAGGCTCATCTGAGCAACCCTTTACAGCCACAAGCAATATAAAAGCACCCTTTTCAGGTTTGTTTGCTTTGAGATACGTTAGGCTATACCATCATGATAAATGAAACAACATCATTCTTTTCTTGAATTGATGTAAAAGTTTACATGTGATTTTACATATTGCAGCAAACCTATCAATGAACAGTACTCAGTATTTGGTGTTTTTTTTCTATTTCACTGATTCCTTAATTTTTCCAATTTATAAACATCCTGAAAGAAATTGAAGATATGGTTATATGTTGACATCACAAACTTTGTGTAGATCATTCACACTGTTTCCTGTGAGCATGATATACTGTTGATAGCAGGACAACACAGTATATATCAATGTCTGACACCTACCTTGTTAATAGTAGGACAACACCATGTATATCAATATTTGATACCTACCCCGTTGATAGCAGGACAACACAATGTATATCGATGTCTGACACCTACCTTGTTGATAGCAGGACAACACAATAATGTATATCAATGTCTGACACCTACCGTGTTGATAGCAGGACAACACAATGTGTATAAATGTCTGACACCTACCTTGTTGATAGCAGGACAACACAATGTGTGTCGATGTCTGACACCTACCCTGTTTGTAGTAGGACAACACCATGTATATCAATGTCTGATACCTACCCTGTTTCACTGCATTCTCCAGACACAACAAGACATGTGAACGAGAGGTTGTCGCTTGGCCTCCCTCACTAAGGAGACAATGATTCTCCATCATGGCTTTCTTACATTCAGAGAAGAAAGTTTTTTCCACTCGAACATCCTCTGCGATCATCTGCTGTCTCACTGTCAACATACGCCGACACTGCAAGTAGCCAATTGTGGTCATTTACAGTTGCTTTAAGAATTTTGAGTGTCAAATTAGTGTCAAAGAGTTGGTTCAGTTTTAAGTTAGTGTCATTGAGTAAAGACAGTTTGTTACAGGTGGTAGTGGTATAGGTATCCTGGTCCATGATGAGCCCAGATGTACCTAGATTAGTGGGTTCAGTGTCATACCATACATGCATGTATCAAAAGGAAATATATGGTAAGTTACAAGAAGTTTGCTGCTAAAAACCAAGAATACATAAGGAATATATAAGGTCAGATGCGGTTTTGTTGTACTTACTATAGTAAATAGTCTCGGCAAATTTCATTGTCAAACATATAGACCCAAAATGTGTTTGATTTATACAAATGGATTTTGAACAATGCGGCCTTTTTACAAATGGGTTTTCATGCAATTGGGCTTTTATACAATTGATCTTAATCTCAAAGCATAACATTTAATGTAGCTAAAAATGAAGTATTTTTGTTCTCAAATTGAAACAAAGTTGAGGTTAAAGAACTAACGTTCAACGAAACTGTGACCTAGTCAAGGCTCAGGAAAGGAGATATGAATGAAGGACATAATGAAGTTAAGTAAAACTGGGACCTGGTCAAGGTCCATATTGAAGCAGCTGAGAAAGGAAGTAGTGAAGATTTGAGAAATTGGGAGATGGACAAGGCTCAGGATTAGTGGGATGGAGAAAAACTTAATGACGTTTAGTAAATTTGGGACTTGGTCAAGATTTTAGATTTTAACTGAATACTGGTTTCACCTAGAAAGTGGACACTTGAAAAGGTTTAAGAAAATCTTACTTTCCAAGTAACTAAAATGAAACAGTACAACCTAACACATTAATTTCCAGTTGATTATTATGAAATAGCATAATTGTCAAAATATGTAATACCTCATCTGCCATGCCGCGTTCATTCTTGTGTTTGAAAAGACATTCAAAGACCTTTCCACCGCCAGCATGGGTGTCACTACAGAATAGTTCCCTGGAGTCTCTGCAGGCATAGTATAGTGGTCTGTCCAGGTGGTAGTCATCCGACTGAAGTTCAGCCACCCGAAGCACCTGCTTCTTGCATAATGGCTGTAGGTGAGACATGTTCTGTGCAAGACATAATATAACTTTGCCTTGGGAATGAAGCTTCTGCAATAGAGAAAAGAGTGGTTTTAAAAACATTATAAAATTGTTTTGCTTAACATTTGGTAACCATATGGTTTTGCCAAGTGCAAACAGTAAATGCAACCTAAAGATTTAATCTCAGTAAAAAATTGACATGAACAAAAATAATGATTAAGGTGACAAAGATTTATAGGAGATATGGGCATATCATGACAACTCAATAGGATATCTTGTTTTTAAATGTGGCACCATCACACATGGAGCAGATCTTTCCCATTCACTATACGCATATTAAAATTGTTTCAAAAGAGTTACAATCTGGTATTTCATACAATAGTGTTTATCAAATGTTGTGATGTTAAAACTTAAAAGGAAGAATCACGGTTGCATCTATTGCTGTTCTTTATCCATGAAATCATCGCTAACCAACATTCACTCATACCGCTTTGTTTTATATAGGTATGTAGCAATAAGATATTTTGTACAGTGGGTTTCAATGATTGATCCTTAGATGATATGATAAACTGAAAAAAGATTTTAAAAAATCCAATCCACAGATTAATGTGTTATTACAAACTGAAAAGTAAGCATATAGGGTGTCACTTACTTCCTCATCACCTGCTGAAATGCGGCCACACTTATATGTCTCGATGTCTGCTTTACAGTGTTCCATGAAGTGCCACACCAGGCGGTAGTCACTGAAGACAATCTTGGCCATCTTGTTGAGACACTGCAGGCAGCCAGTGTCCGTGATGTTGTCCATGAACTCTATGAGGCAAGGGATACGCTCACCAGTCCCTTCCTGAAGTTGCTTGCACTCTGCCAACTGCAGCATTGTAACAATGGTATACAAGGGGAAGAAATATTGTTAACTACCAATACTAAATAGCTTAATTTTGCTTACAACTACCTGGAACTTCATGCACAGATTACAAGATATACATCATAGGCTTTCCAGCAAATATTACAGATCTGATAAGACAGCTCTTAGCTAAGATTTTTCAGATCAGGATCTGCACTTTTTACTTCATACTTAAATGAAGCAGATGAAGAAATGGGGCAAAGATCAACTTAAAGAAATGTCATCTTTATATTCTATAATTACTGGACCTGTAGCGCAATTGTTAGACCATCGCTTGCAGGTACAGGAGGCCTTGGATTCGATTTCAAAGTTTTTTAAAAGTTTTAGTGGTATAGATAAGAGTGATAACTCTTAACAATAAAACAGATCTGACAATATCGTAACTTTTACACCTACATCTATCAATAGAAGCTAATGTCCACAGCAAAAGATCAAAGGTTGCTGTAAACACAAATAAAGGATTTTGCAAAAAAATAGGCTTCATCTACAGTTTGGTTAAAGAAATTAACAGAAGGTTGCTCAATGCTTATGCAACTTATGCAATACAAACAATGCGGGTGAAAAGAATAATAACAAAGGTGTTATCATCTTTACTCCTGACCTTACAGCAAATGAATTGAGTGAGTTTACTGTGATTTGAATGTTCAACTTGAGTAAATCATAATAAATAAAAAGTACTTTTATAACATACTGGCCTGATATAGACAACAAAAGTACTAACCTCCATAAGGGCTTGTTTACACACTTCATTCACAGCCGCTTCAAACCGATCATCCCTCGACAGGTTATGTTTGTAGCTCCAAATATACTAAAACAATAAATATTTAATAAGTATTATTTATCTGTCATATAGTAAGCGTGTAGATCTAAATGGACTTAAATGCACATTATTGAGTTTTAACTGTCTTATAAGATCATAGTTTGTAGAACCAGCAACACAAAAATAATAATTATCTATTTTAATAAAAACTTCAACCAAACTAATGCATTCTTTTTTATAACAAAACAAAAGTAACTTTAAGATGGCGTTTGACTGAAAAATGTACGAACATGTTGGCACTTTTGTGACACTGCTTTCTGAAAAAGAATAAAAACAATTCTTATTTGATAGAATAAGAATAAAAAATACAAATATTTCATGTAACATTATTAGCATACTAAATATAGAGATCACTTTGATTTCCACACAGTGACAAATTATGCATGCATATTTAATTTCTAATCTGAGATTGAGAAACAAAGGCAGGGTGACTTACTTCAGAAACAAAGGGAGGTCGACTTACATGAGACACAAAGGGAGAGTGACTTACTTAAGAAACAAAGGGAGTGTGACTTACTTGAGGAACAAAGGGAGGATGACTTACTTGAGAAACAAAGGGAGGGTGACTCATAGTTACTTGTTACCAATTCAGCACCTGATGTATGTGGATACAGTAGTGTTGGAAATAGTTTTAAAGTCTTTATACACAGTTACCAATGCACCTTTTATATATTACAAATCAATTTACAAACAAACCGTGCAGAGAAACAAATCAAGAAATTGAGATTATTGTTCTTTTTTATCCAAGACAGGTGAGATTACATTCAAATGATAATAATGATGATTTTCATAGACTCAAGATATAAATAAGATATCAGTTGAACCGATGGATGTTTACCTGGGTATTATGGGGACACTCAGTATGCACCTAAATCAAATGATGATAACTCTGTGGAAATCATTGAAACGTAATGTGCTGACAACCTGCACATATCATTGTTTTGGATAACTTACCATAAAGTTTCATTAAATTCAAACCAGTGGTTAGTGAGATATCGCTTGGACAAAAGCGGTTGGACAGACAGACTGTAATATACTATATGGAGAAAATGAAAAGTCCAATTAATAATGTGTAATATCATTAAACCAGAATGTGCTGATAATATGCACATCTGTACTTAATAGGTAAATAAGGAAAGCTTCCAATAAAGTATCATTGAATTCCAACTAAAGTTTGCTTAGAAATGGTCCTATATCACATTACACTGACATTAAATGGGCAATCACTCCATACAAACAGCATAGAAAGGGAATTTGTTGACAATATGCACATTTCATTGTTCTAGTGAAGCATACCATAACATTTTATTTAACTCAAGCCACCGGTTGCTGAGATATAGCTTGGACAAAAGTAACTGAAGGACGGATCGGGGAGCAGAATAACAATATAATGACAACGTCCTTTATCAATGGTTGGTGTAAAATGAAGTACCTATAATTGGTTGAAGTGGAATTTATATATTTGGGACAGTCTAAGAGACATACGAAGTTGTAGATTTTCACGTTAAATATGAAAAGACACCCTACATGTCTACTTCTGTGTCATTTATTCTTTACAAAGGCCCACTAAATTTCGAACAAGATTACTGGTGACAAAGATATTTTTACAAATTAAAAAAACAACCCCACTTCATTTCAAAGCTGTACCGGTTCATTTTGAGAAATAATGCCAGTAGATGTAGACTTATGCTTAAAGATAATATGTTTTTAATAAATGACTTTTGCAATGTTGGACATTGTACAAAGAAATACTAGTTAAGTGTGGACATTTGATTCTGGGATGGACAATGTAAGGAAGATATTTTTTCCAAGATCGGTTAACGACAGCAGCAAACTTTATGTATGCATTTCAAAGTAAGTAAATGTTTTATCTCCCAGAGTTAAATATCATACAGTAATACTTATTTTTTTCAAGCTAAAAGAACAAATATAACAAAATTGATCAGTTACACCTCATTATCAGCGTGCTTTCAATAGCTTTAAATGAAGTTAAAGCAACTGCACTAAAGCGTTGCTATGCAGTTCTTTTCACCATCCCTATCTGCTATCTGGCCTTGTGATGTCAGTTTGGAAAAAAGAGTAAACTTCTACCTGACAGAACATGATATACATTTCTTTTTTTAAGAAATAACAAAGTAACATCTCTATATGTGTGTAAAATGCAGGAGTGATTAACTGCTAACTGAAATTCACAATTTGTTTGGTATCTGCTCATTTTGTTACCTTGCCAATTTCATAACCTTACAATGTTGGTCGAATCATAACTATTGTCTTAGTCATATCATAACCACTTAAAATCTATAAGTCAATTTTTAACCTTCACTTAGAGTGAATAAAGCTATTGAAATCCTAAACGAGGTGCTAAAGGTACCGTTGGCGTATTTCCCACATGGAAAAAATCTTGCTCTCCATTTGTCTTGTTGTCTTCTTTTGATGTTTGGAGAGCTTCTTCAAAGGAACAAGCTTGTATTAAAACAAGTGTAGCGTCTCTATGAAGATGCTGGAAGTTGTTCAAGAAGGCACGAACGCCGAAGAGTTGGTAGAAGAAATATTTCTGGCGAATTACCTGTATCTTTCTTATACAGTTAAATAATGCAATCAGACATTATACGTTATATTATAAAAATTATAAAAATATATAATATAAATAGTAGGGATTTTAATCAATCATAAATCGACATTCGAATATCCGTTAAGTGTATTCGAATCATTGTCCTTTATTCGGAAGGAATTTATATCATAATGACACATACCAAGATAAATTTTCATTACGTAAGTGTGTTCATTCATTGTAAAATGTTTTATTTCTGATCATAATTGGCATTGCTAGTCTTACTCTTTGCAGAATTTGTGGTAGATTTATGATTTTAGCATAGCATTTCACTTCAAAATGATGATTTCTTCTTTTGACATACAAATGGCAATATTAACAATCTGCCATGATTCTGTTTAAAGTGAAGGACCAGAAGTGGAGTTTCTTTACTTGGTCAGCGGTAATTTGCAAGAGAATAAGTCAATGTAGGATGCTAGTAAATATGTGAACAATGTCATTGTTCATTAACATTACTATTGTTATAACAAAACAGTACAGTAACCAATCAACGTTAAGATGACCTGCAAAGCCCCGTATAATTTATCCATTATTATTAAGCCACCTTATACTTGAGTGTCTTTTTACTACTTGTTGTATTTCGTACAATAACATTTGCAGTTTAAAGACATGTTGCAAAAATAATGACTTATTTTGTATTAACATGTGACTGGTCATTTCACGGAGCTACTTAAGCTCCTTTTAAAGTTAACGTATCGCTGCAATAAGACCATATCATATTTCTTTAAGATTTAATTGTAAAACAAATTCAAAAGAGTTCACAAATTGCAAACAATGTATAACCACAACCAGTCAATTGTGGTCTGTGAACTAATCTTGTAAATGACATTAATAAGTAAAGGAGGCATCTTCAAAACAAAAAGGTGATACTGGATGGACTGTAAAAACATGTTGGTTTTATTTAGGGAAATCGCTCAATTGTACAGCCAATTCACAATCTTAATTGGTTGGTGGTCAGATTGATGTTAAATTGTGATTGGCTGATTATCGCTAATTGTATCGCATGGACATTAATCCGAAGCCACAACATGTCAATTAGGGGCATTTAGTTACCAATATACAAGTGATCAGTATGATCTGTGATGATCTAGTGTCAGGATTACCTGACTGTTTGATCATGAAATAACCAACCAATTTATATAAAGAATGATTATAACATGTAAGCTTGTGACATTTTGGTATGTTGTTAAGTAAACCTGTGATGAACAATAAAATAGTCTGTAGAATTACTTCTTTCTTAATCAGAGAGAACATAACAAAAGAACAGAACAGAAAATCAAGGTAATGGAAAATAGCAGATATTACAGTATTGTATAGGAATAAAATATTTAGTAGATTGGCAAAAAAACAGAAAGTAATTACAATTGAGGTTTGCTTGACAGTGATCTAGTTGTGTTTTCCAAAAATAAAAGAAGTTATTGTGACCTGTTATAAAAAAAAACATAGCCTTATAGCATATGTATTGCATTTATTACACACGATCCCAACCGAAACCGGGTAGGGTCGGACGTAATTGCTGTAGCTAATTGCCTAAGAATTGAACTGGCATGTGTGTTTATTGTTTCAACAGCTGTATGCGTGATGTGACTGGGTCAAGGTCGGAGATGGGGAAGAGCTGGGGCTGTGAGTGGTGAAGTTATTTCATGCTGTTAGTCAGATGGCAATTCGTTATCAGGAGACATGACCCACCCCACTCGCTCTATCCTAGAGAGAGGGCAATCAAGTATTGACAGCATCTTAAATTGTTTGGAAACAAACTAAACAATCAACTAAAGAAATATCCTTCCATCTTTACTTAGCAAAAGTGAATAAGAATAATAAAATATTCGAATCCCAAGATCTCTATCCGAAAACCGACTTAATATTCAAATGTTCGAATATTCGTTAACATCCCTAATAAATAGATATTTATCACATTTCAATATCATAACTTCAAAGGTTACAAATAGACCAATAGATCTTTGAACGGTTATGGTATGACTAACACAATGGTTACAAATCAACCAACATTGTAAGGTTTCGAAATGGTAAGGTCACAATAACGAGTCGGACGGTAAACAATACAAAGTATAATTTCTATGAATCTCTGTTCACGAAGAACGACAACAGCGTATTTGCTAAGCCTTATTGCGTTTGCAGCGTGGTCATTCCTGAACCTATATAAAGATTCATGCGCATTTTAGTTAGTCAAGGCAGTCTATATAAACAGCCCATTATTGCAGAAGATTTTCAATTATTTTTACACAGAAAGAATATATTCCAAGATGTCAGTATTTGCTTTTTATGCAAGTTATTACTGTTGATTCTGTTTCAATGAGTGTCTTCATGAAATATCCTTGTTTTATAGCTAAAAATTCAAAGTGTTATCATCTTTTATGTAATGCTAAGCTTGCATAAAAATATGGTACATTGGTCATTGAGTCAGACAGTTTGCTTTTGTCGGTGATCATATGTCTGCCGTACTGTTTGACTCAATATTCTGTTTTAAACATTGAAATGATGAAAACAGATGTTTTCTCTGTTAATTGAAATGATATAGAGATTTATTTTGTTATCAAGTCTAGCAAAAATAAAGAAAGAATCAAAGTCTGATATAAAGATTTATAGATGAAAATTGTAATAAGATATATCATGTATTAGAAACAATAACAATAAAACGTTCACTGTACTTGTATGTAATTTTCTGGTTCTCTATAAACTATTTGAGATCAGACTTGCAAACAAAAAACCTCTCCCAATGCTGTACCAATAAAGTTGACAAAGGTCTTGAACTGTTAATCACTGGTTTATTTGAAGATGGATGTGTTACATGCACTTAGAAAGAGAAGCGAGAATGGGATGCAAATTGACAGGCAACAGGCCATTCTCGTTAAAGTAGTTCTGAAAAGGCTGTATGAACGAGAATATCAATTTGACAGCGATCTTACTGGATTTGGCTATCAGATGCTGATAAAGGCAATAGAAGATGACCGCAAAACTATAAACAGTATGGAGAATTTTAAGGAGTAAGAACGATTTGGAGCCCGTGGTATTTGTCATGAAGATGCTTGGTACAGAGACATGTCAGAAATTTTGGACGACATAGTTGATGATATTACAGAAACTTCCTTAAAATTTATATGCAATTATGCAACAAACCAAGTGAAGACATACATAAAGTTTGTGCTTGACTGAAAAGAAATCCCTTTGAAATTTGTGTTCCAATCTTCTTATACATTTCCCTTTAATACAAAATAAAATATAAAATAACAAAAATAAAAAAAAATAAAAAAGTTGTAAGTTGTTCAAATATATCACCCCTTTTCAACTGTTTTTGTATAGTAATTTATCACATCCTTTTGCACAAAATTACCCACTTTTTAAACAGCAATCAAACCAAAGGTACAGTTTTGTGAACTTAAAAAAATAAATAAATAAAAATTCTCAAGCTTAGCTGTAATGCCCAAACTATTTGCTCTATTATCTTTGACGCTACTTTGTCCCACAACTAGCGTAGTCCTCAGTATCCATGAAGTAACTGCTTCTTTCTACTGAGTCGAGGTTTTCAATGACAATCTGATTTCAAAAAGTTAAAAAAGTTATTCAGAACGGTGTTGAAAAATCAGCAACAATGATTCAAATAGTATGTTCAAAATGGCAAATGTTAAGAGTAACAGAAAGTGCGAAGAGAGACTTGACGGAAGAAAGCATGTCCTCAGCGGTCCATGAGGTAAAGTGTGGTAAACTTTCTTTAAAAAAAAACGCACCAAATTACAAGGTCCCCATTCATCTTTGTATGACAGAGTTTCTGGCAGAGTGATGGAGGGGTCCATTTTGGGGTCGAAACAACACCTGCCACTCGAAGACAAGGAACAGCTAACTAAGACTTATTATTATTGAGGTTTTTTGTGTCACGAGCTGCCCTGGGCATTAGATATACAAAGTATAATTTCAAGCACGCAGCGGCTAGTGTGGCCCAGCTGCAAGGGCTATCTTTTAAGAAGTCAAAGCCATTAGAGATTTGGTGGAGAAGACTCAAGACCCGCCTTGATGATTTTTCTCTACGTTTGCCACCAAGCCATGACAAGGGAGTAGCTTGGCAAGTTTTTCTCTGCCCTTTAGAAAGTTCAGACAGAAAACAATATTCCCTAATCTTGTATTTGAAACATGGACAAGACTGGGATTTCCCTTGCGCATACCTGGAAAAGTGTTGGCACAGAAGGGGTTGAAGGCAGTACCTGCCAAATGTTCAACTTCAAGAGAGTTGATAACAGTAATAGCTTGCGTCAATGCAAGTAGTCCCGCTATCCTCCCCACTTTTTTTGCCAGGCAAAACAAAAGGTGTCTGCTCAAGTATAAAACAAGTGTTCTGAAAACCACCAATATAAGAAATGCCAACTTTTCTTTCAGACAGCGAGTGGACGAGAGACGGCATATGAAGACTTTGGTTTACATCAACATTTTTGACGTCCTTTGGTCCCCATCATATTTAACTGCTGATTTGTGATGGACACGAGTCACACAACAACACTGAGTTTGTTGAACTTGCTCTGCAGGAAAGCATCATAGTTATTGAGCTACCAAGCCATACTAGTCATTGGACCCAGCCGCTGGACAGAAGCGTGTTCAAATCATTGAAAAGCCCCAGGAGCTCTGAGCTTGACAACTTTGTTCAAATGACATGAGTCTCTGTTGGTCATGCCCAGTTTCTCCGGTTATTTGCCAATGTCTGGCAGGTATCTTTTATGCCATCGTCAATTAAGAATGGCTTCAGATCTAAATGCTATTCCAAGTGAGGCATATGCACCATCTGATATTTACAGTAACGAGCCATGCGAGACCATATCTCCCCCAAACGCTTCCGCTGCTAATTAAACCTTGAATCTTGAGCAAGACTTCCAACCAGATAAAAATGTTGTCAATAATGTTTTGTTGACAATTCCCTTGACAAACATTACTGAAGTGACACTTTTGATCTTCCACTGTATCTGGACAGTGATGGGGTTCAGAATACTGATATGGACAGTGATGGGGTTCTGAATAATGACAAGGTTGCTCTAGCATTAGACAGTGTAGACTTTTCTACAGTGACATCAGAGAAGGTCCTGGAGGTGATTACGTCAGCACTATCATCTACAGACCTTTTACGATTTAGTGCTGCCAAGTTAGCTTGTCAGAAATTGGATGATTCAATGTTCAGTCGTTGGGAATTTACTAAGACAAAGAGTTACTGATTCGACCACCGATGTAGGCATTCCGCTCTCAATGCAGACTCAGTCTTCAAATCGATTTTTTAGAAAATGCAAACCAGAGTCCCAATATTTTGTCATCACAGCTGATGCATCCAACGAACACAAATAGAAAGTTCATGAAAAGAAAATGTTTGACAGTATGAACAAGGAAAAGAGAAAACTGAATAAACAACAAACAATGTATGTGAGTGTGTGTGTGTTGGTGTGTGAGTGCTACATTTGAGAAACCGGTCCCATATCCTATACACAAAAAAATAAAGGGAAATTGACTGTCCGACTCAGAATTCAAACGTCCGACTCATGATAATTTCTGTCCGAGTCACGATCACACGATAGATGCTACGAAAACGATACTATATTACAATGAATGTCTGGTTTCCTCGAGTGAACACTTTTTATATGCCATATTTAAGGTGTAATGTTTGATGCCCTCTCCGCATGTCTCGATGTCGCCGTATACGTCTTGAAACAAAACAACAAACAAAATGAAACAACAAATGTGTTCGACTTACGATCGGTTTACCCTAAAAAAGGAATCTTCACAGAAGAATGGGGGAAAAACCTGTGTCTGCCATGAAAATTCATTACGATATGGTAATTGGCTATCCTACATGTGTAGATATGACAAGCTGATCAGTTAACAAATGAACAAATTGACAGGATATGAAACTGATAGGTTATGTAAATGACCAATTCCAGTGGATGTTGCAGAACCAGCATTGATTTTACAATGGTTTATAGTGGTTTTACAAAGTTAAGCTACTGAAAATTAACATGAAAAGCTAATTTTATTGTGTTTGATTTGATGATATAGAACTTGATGGCCAATCATTATCTGCCTTATAAAAAATAAGAAGCTTGTTTGTTTTGTTTTTTGTTACATCATCACACCAACACAATTATGGTCATATTAGCGACGTCCAGCTCATTATTGGTGGAGGAAGATCCCAGACATATGTCTGGGTAGAATCACCGGCGCACCGCGAGTTAGCTGAAAAACCTCCCCACATGAAAGTTCTCTCCCCAACCGGACTCGAACCCATGCGGTGAGGGGCTGAGGAGTTTCAAGTCAGTGACTCTAACTGCTTGGTTAAGGGCGCCCCTTACAATAAGAATCATGCTAAGTTTTATTATACAAAATGAATACCTCCATTGTCAGGTCACTTTGCAGGCAGTCCAGAATGGCGAAGCTGTGTGTTTTGATAGTCTTGGAACTGCAAAGTCTCATCACATCCTCAGCACATTCATCACTCTTAGCTATATGCACGTTTCTGGGGCTTTGTTTCATGCCCGTGTTGGTGTCAACCTTTGGCATTCCTTGCCCGATTTTATCAGCAGGGGCATATTTCGGCAGGGCAGGCAAGTTGCCATTTATTAATGGTGGATTTTCATTTGGTGTATAATTTTTTACAGGTCCTCCATGTGAGTTGTGTAGAACCAACAGCAATATTATGTTTACAAATCCATTCATTACGACATGTCGCAGGAAAGCCGCCATCTCATTTTTTCCCGATAAACTAATTCTCACACAATAGTGTCATATTACAATCTCACGGAGCTCTTAAATATTCATTAAAGGCGGGGCGACGAATGGATTTGCGAGGGGGGTGGTGTGGGTGTGTGATACAACTGGTGATGAGTGTGCTGCGTGTTCTTCTTTGGGCAATATTTTACATTTTACACTAAAGGGGAGTATCGAGTCAGTCTTTGCTAGCATATCTTTTATTTTGTATCTTCAAATTGAGAATAAGTTTAAAATATACACCACCGTATTTTTACGGAGTTCACGCTCACTAACTTATTATTAATCATAACAAGAGGCGGGGTTATCATTCTCAAATCGCCGTTCTTCTTTTAATGTTATTTTATAAACTTGGCATAGTAAAATAAAATATATAAAGCAAATTTTATAATTTACTTAGTTGAAGACAGTATCATAAACAAAACAATATAATAATTCATAACGCAAGTTAGCACGAGGCAGAAACTACAAGAATAACGTGTGAAGGCATGAGATGGGAGGGGTTGTAGCGTAATAGACATTCATACATTGCCGATAACACAGTTTAAGGCAGCCATTATTGAAGGCAGAAGCTATGCATTCCGAAATCTAGATATATGTGCTGTATTAAACCCACAACTGTGTTTTTATTTTTTAGTCTATTTATATCATATTTAAAAGCTTAAATATTGAAACTGTATTGTTTAAAAGGTAAAAAGAATACAGCCAAAAAGATACACTGTTAGATCTAATTTTGGTAAGGACGAAT
Organism: Sinonovacula constricta; assembly: GCA_007844125.1. Classification (NCBI taxonomy): domain Eukaryota; kingdom Metazoa; phylum Mollusca; class Bivalvia; order Cardiida; family Solecurtidae; genus Sinonovacula; species Sinonovacula constricta. The sequence goes on from CM017565.1 coordinate 6,970,131, forward strand.
CTATAATTTTATTTATTTATGTATATTAATTCTTTGTGCATTTATCAATTTTAAAAATATTGTATTGTAAAAGTATGAATTTAAAGAGCTTTCCAATCGTGTATAGCTTTTAGGTTTTGGACCACAAATGAAGAAATTACAAGAAAATAAAATTTACGCTTCTGTACAATTCATCTGAAAATCCACCTTCTAGTTCTAATGCAGTTATGATCAGCTTCCGCCACAACTGAAGTAGTGTCAACAATGAAATGCACAAGGCCCACGTAACTTAAGAGAATAAAACAGTTACAATCATAATTTTCACGTCGATCGCAGCAATGCATTAACAAAAATATTTGCCAACTTTCTTACGACCTTGAAAGCTGAGCATAAACTCGATGAAAAGCACTCCGATCTATCCAAAATGGCGACCAATGCTATCTCCCGCTTGTCACGTGACTAATTTGTTTATAATCGTTCTGTTAATATCCTTTCATATTTGTTCGAACAACAACATTACATTGTTTCCTTGTTTTTATTTGTCGCATTTCCTTATGTTCGCATTCCTTCGTAATATTTGTGTTTTCTAAAAACGCACTACTTCTTATGCCGCACAACTACGAAATCTTTCAGGCGTAACTATACTACTCATGCATATCCAGTTGCTTGTTCACTGCCGTAGCTGGCCATGATTTCACTCTACATTTGTTCGATGGAATTTTTGGCATGGAGGCTCCAAAATTACACGAAAACTTACTATCAATCGATCAGCATTCGTGGAATGGTGTGCTGGATTGTGCTTCACACGTGTGCAGAACATTTCGGCCTGCACTCGCGGTAACCACAAATCCCCGCTTACTTGAATACGCTCTCGTGGGCGCAATGATACACTCGAAGTTAACGACCGCGCGTCGCCGTGTTCACAGCATCGTTACTTAAGACTGGCGCATGCGCTCCGATTGCATGATTATCCGGGTTGTTAGCTCTGACATCGATATCTGTTTTATACAAAACTTCCACTGTGCTTATTTGATGGATTTCGAAAAACAGACGTTAGAAAAGCGACACTTTTCAAAATTTATACTGTCTGAAAATTGAGGAAATGCTATCAACAGCTTTAACTTAATGTATTTCAGCTTAAGCAGTAAATATTAACAAAATCATCAGAACAGGAGTAAAAGGAGTTGTTACATGTATTATATATAGGCAAACTGTCGGATACTACATTTCAAAACAAGTAGGTGTCTGCTCTGGTAGCTGTCTCACTGGAACCACAACATGGGGGTGTATGCCGGATGAATTACCCTCGTTCCGGACCATCTGCATTCCGGACCATGCTATTATCATCCCGGACCACTTTGGTCGTCATTCCGGACCATATAATAACACTAGTATAATTATTCCAGACCATATCTATTTTATTAATGAAATATGTATCATGAACTTAGGAAAGACGTAAAAATTCTTTAAAACTTGAGGTTTAAAACACCTGTCCTTAATAAAATCTATTGTTTGTTTTAGCGATTAGGTCAGTTTATAATTGTGTATATTAATTTGGACAAAATGTTTTGTTTATTTTGACATGGAAATGGCATCCAAAAATCGTGTCCATAAATCAAATAACACCAAAAGTATTGGCGGCACACTTTTATCAGTAACATTCGACTGTTGTTCACACCTCCTTTTATTACTGTCGGTTACTGATCGACGAAGAGTCAGCTGGATACATGCGCTGTATGGACCAGTGTAACAGTGAACTGACTTGTGCGATTGAGTTTTTACACGTGCCTCTGCTTGTTCAATGTGCTTGTTGAGGTGCTTGATTAATTATGTGTGTCGTGTATATATACAAGCTGCCCATTTACTTGTTTTTGTTATGTGTATTGATTTTGTGCTGTATTTGACTGGGATCACCATAATGTTTCTAAAATGTTGTACATTTTGTAACGTTTCTATGTAATTGATATACATATAAGAACGTACTATTGTTTGAATGAAATATGTTAATAAAACATATTGTCTATGTATTTTTTTCTCACTTGTGGACCCAAATCTTTTTTTTTAAAACACGAAACTATTCTCTTAAAAAGTATAACCCCTTGAATAATCAGGCATCTCAACAATACAAATGAGGTGAGAAATTGACACATAAAATACCAACACAATAGTAATTAAAAGAAATGTGAACAACTGCCTAGTGTTGCTGATAAAAGTGTGCCACCAATACGCCTGTGTTTATTTTGCAAAATGTGTTCTTTGATTTACGGACACGATGATTGGATGCCATTTCCCATGTTAAAAGATACAAAACATTTTGTGAGCCTATATATTATTTCCAAATCAATATACTCAATTATAATCTGACATGATTGCTAAAACAAACTATTCGTTTTTAAGGACACGTGTTTTAAACCTCAAGTTTTAAAGAACTTTTACGCCAATAAAAGAGGGTTTTACAATGACCTAGGAAATATAAGTGTGATCTTACATCATCTAGACTTCTTTCCTAAGTTCTGATTATTATTTCATAAATCAAATAAATATGGTCCGGAATGATTATTATATGGTCCGGTATGACGAGCAAAGTGGTCCGGGATGATTATAACATGGTCCGGAATGCAGATGGTCTGGAATGAGGATACACCATGCCGGATAACTGATAACTACGTAAAATACCCTTCTTTTGTTTATCTGAGTAATCTGAGCTTCATATATTATCAGCTAACAACAAACCTAAACACAAGTAAGTTTATTTTTACTATGACAAATTAATATAAAAAGGGTGTCAATTTGGATTTAAAATATTTTAGAATAGTTAATTTAAATATTATTAATTTATTACATTTACAGCTGGACTGTATCTTCTTTTATGAGGCCATGGAAATTAATAGATATTTCTATATTTTCAACGTCTCCACTATGTCGATCTTAACCAATTCGTAAGATAAAAACTAAATTTTATCAATAATCTTTTTTCGATATAATATACTTTAAAATCTTCTTCCTCCCAGCACTATTTAATGCGTCGTCATGACAGCGATGTCCAGAAGGCACGTGCCTTCATTAAGCCTCTGTACTACAGCAGAGCTCAGTGTGCGCGCTAACAGCGGCGAGAGTTGCCCGGGGCCGTTCACGTGTGAGACGAGAGCTGGGGAGCGTTCATTGAGTCGTACACAGGTGGCCTAAGAACACAGTTTTTTCACTATATGTTTCATATAAGCAATTGTGAACAGAACATTTTTGTTTACTTCCCGAACAGAAAAATCTTTCCTAAACTTTGTAATACTATATATTGCGACATTTTCTAGCCGCGGGAAATTGCACGTTGACCAGTAGTCTTTTCTAGCCGCAGGAAATTGCACGTTGACCAGTAGTCTAGACCAATAATTTCAAAAGTATATCCGGTGACTTGACAGGTCAATAATCTCGGCGGTAAACAGGCCAAAGACATCCCTGTTCAATAGCTGATTTGCAACAATCTATCATTAAACTTCCATCAAAACTGACATTTACTGACTGATTTACACATACTTTAAACAAAAATGCCATTTAATCAATCTTGTTCATTCAAATTTTAATCAGTATTCGTCAGCAGAAACAAGGACTCTTTTGTCTTGTTCTTTTTCCTGTTCTTGGGTAACGAAAGGCATAAAACTGTATTCTGACGCCTATTTAACCAAAGATTTGTCTTCAAATCATAAAAATAATTCATCTACACCATTATCAATGTATGTTGAGCAAATGTGCCAAGTTTGAGCAAGAATGCATATGAAACAAACAGTCTATGTTATAGAGCATGTGTGTGCAGTTGTTTCAATGGCAAATGGCCGACCCATTTTGTAAAAATCCAAAACGCAAAATGCAATAACTTTTTTATTTACTGGAATTTTTTCATGAAACAAAAAGCTCTGAAATGTAATTAAAGACACCTACCAGAAATTATGTTAAAATAATCAGTTTGGCATAAATCAATTTTTTACAAGTTTAATTTAAAAAAAAATATATAATAAATACAATATTTACCTTAATTCAAAAAGTATCTTTAACCTCAACCTGTTAAATTTACTCAATGTTTTAAGAATATTTTAAGACCATTAAAATGATGTATCACTTAGAAATTTTGCAAAATTCTGTGCAGAGATATGACAGTAAAAGGAATGCCACTGTATGTCCCTGGCCGAACAAATGTATAAAATGGCCAAAACTAGAATTCTAATGTCTTTCTTATTTTCATGAATTTTTTAACCAAATAAAAAGAAGTTTCTTCAGTAATATGTAAAAAATAGAAAATCCCACCAAAAACTAAGATTTCCTACAATTAAAGTATTTACATGTTTTCTTTATTTTTTATTTCAATAATTTATTAAAAAATAGTATATATGCAACTTAAATGCTGAGATATCCACCACCAGTTCTTACTCTTGCACCAACCTGGACTTTGAGACAGTCATTGACAAACATAAACAGATATTGCATAATTTCAATATCAAAATAGAATCAAAGCAAGAAAAACTTCCTTTCTTGTACTGGATTCCTAAGCTTCAAAAAAACCCATACAAGTTACGATTCATAGCTAATGCCAGCTCTAGCACCACCACCCACATATCTAAACTACTTATGTCTTGCCTTACAGCCGTTCGCAATCACGTTGTTAAATATTGTGAAAAAGAGTATGAAAATTCAGGAGACATTTTTTGGTCTATTAAAAATTCTTCAGAAGTCTTAGACAAGTTTTGTACTTTAAACTTTCATTGTTATGCAGTTAATACTTACGATTTCTCTACGCTGTACACTTCTTTACCTCATGATTTAATTAAGACCAAATTGATTGCTCTTATTGAGAAAACATTTGCTCGAGAGCAACGTCTATATATCGCATGTCATGAAAGTAATGCATTCTTACCAACGCTTTCTTAGCAAAGTTTACTATGTGGACTTGCACGGATTTTTGTGAAGCTTTACGTTTTCTATTAGACAATATTTTCATAAAATGCGGTGACACTTTATTTAGACAAGTAATTGGTATCCCTATGGGAACCAACTGTGCACCATTAATTGCAGATTTGTTTTTATACTGCTTTGAACGTGATTTCATGTTAACTTTATTCCCTTCAAACCAAAGCCACATTATAGAGGCTTTCAATTTAACGTCACGCTATCTTGACGATATTCTAACTATAGATAATCTTTTCTTTTCTCAAATGATCCATCTGATTTACCCTCCAGAACTTACCCTTAATAAAGCAAATAACTGACATTTAAATGCAGCATTTCTAGACATTGAGATGAATATTTCCAATGACAACGTCTCTACTAAAATCTATGACAAGAGAGATGAATTCAACTTTAGTATTGTGAACTATCCATACCTTGATGGTGATTCACCTCGTGCTACCTCCTATGGTATTTACATATCACCACTTACAAGGTTTGCACGAGTTTGTACTAAAGTAGAAAATTTCAATGCTAGAAACCTGTTTATTTCTTCTAAACTGTTACAGCAAGGCTTTCGTTTTCATAAATTAAAAAAGGCGTTTTCAAAATTCTTTCACCGCAATGGTTTTATTGCTTCTAAGTATAATAGCAGTATGAAAACACTTATGCAGAAAGGCATAAGCCATCCTGCATTTTATGGAAATGTTTTATACAAGTTAAAGAAGATCAAGGGTCTCAATAACTTTTCTGACCACTTTACAAAACTTATCAGAAAATGTATTGCAGACGGTTACAACCAGGGAATCCTTCGATGTACTGCATTGCTTGCAATTGACCCCTTTTACAGTCAAGAACTTGCATTGCTTTTAAATTACACGATGACCGGACAGGTCGTTGAGACTATATGAAAACAGTGACTTAAAGCCATAATTGGACAGTTACTGTTGGAATTCTTGTCTCTTCATCTCTCCAGTCGTGCCCTATATAGGTGAGACAACTTGAGCAGTCTCCGTACCCTTTTCGTGAGATTGCACAGTAGGTAAAACATCGGGATTTTGTGTACCTTTATCATAAATAATATGTCAACTGCGGATAAATCCTCGGCGTTTATGATATGTTTTTTTTAAACGTATTAACTCTAAACAATACTTCGTTTTATTTTGTTGATTTTCTAAAATTCTATTATTTCTTAACATTTGTATTTTTTACATTTCACTTTTGACACTTTTGGCACATGACGTCATGGCATTTATGACGTCATTATATTGTTCTTATATTATATCAGCGCTTGTACAGCTTTATTTTATTTGAAACTACTCTCTCATTTGGAATTTTCTGGTTGCCGAGGCTTTTATCTACTGTACATGCTGTACATATGTTGTTTTATTACTAGTTATAATGTATGTACATAAGTTCATTATATCTGTTTTAACTTCCGATGCAGGTGCTTACTGTTAGTTGTTTCACTTTGACGGGATATTTTTATTTACACTGTTTGTTTGATAGAAAAACCTTCAGAAAGAGCGAGGTTGGAGCTCTACGCAAACTAGGTTTAAGCACGCCAGTTGGCCCTTTTGCCGACTGACCGTTCCAAGGCGGTAACTGATGGTTTTTCTTTTTGTGTGTTATGTCTCGTCTCTGTGTTTTTGTCACATTTACATTTACCTTGTTTGCCATTGTCTACTGGTAGATAAAATTTTAATATCTGTGAAAATTTTGATAGGACCTTTTCTTATTTACCTATTACAGTTATTTAAATTATATACTGAAAAAATCTTCTTTAACCAGAAATAAGATGGGGCCTCACTTAACAGAACACAGTAATTTAATCCAGAGCTGGCATATGGCTGTCACAACAGTTTCTTGAGTTGACAAAAATCCACAATAGGTCCACATGTGGCATAATTTGCATAATTATTTGCATAATGCAGCAACCCAAGAGACTGCCTCCCAGCAGCTGTGGATTTCTTTGTATGCCAAAAACAGGTATACAACTGGAGTTACATACAGCATTATTTTAAAACACCTCTTACTCTCTGCTTGTTCACATCACAGCTTATGACCAGCAATGAAAGGCGACAAGGCAAGGAAGTCCACCATGTTCAAGGCACGTCATGTTCCATGGAATACAGGCTTCAAGATGGCCAGTTCAAGCTCTGAAGGAACCAGGCAGCAACCTATTATTACTACAAGATTGACTGCAGATGAGTTCTCAATGATATGCAAACCCAGTGCAGATGGAAGAGGCTTCACTTCTCCAGACTGTGAGGGCAACTCTGGCAATGTCCGTCTGCTGCGACTAAAGTCCGAGAAGACATCTGACCTGGCGTCAAAAGAAGACAATGAATCAATTACTGGCATGAGATTTATCGACATAGAAAAGAACTCAGCTGTATTCAACGAGGTCTTCCAATGTCACCAGCATGAATCTAAAGACTGTATACAGGCCAATATGACTGTTGCAGAAGAGCGTAAAATTGGCGTCTGTGTCAAGTTTTCTCTAAAATGTACGAATTGTGATTACATTTCACCAGTAAAGAAACTGTACAAGGAGGAATCCTCGTCAAAGCGTGGTCCAAAACCAGCAGCAGCCAACAACGCACTTGTCAAAGCTCTACAGGACACAACTATGAGCAACACGAAATGCCGGTATCTGCTAGCAAATATGGATGTACCGCCACCATCTCGAACGAGTATGCAGATGACATCAAACCGAGTCAGCAAAGCCATCAAGACCCTAAATGACAGATTCATGTCTGCGAAGGTTCAGCTTGTAAAGGATGTCAACAAAAAGCGAGAGCATGATGAGAACATAATCAATGTTGGCATCGATGGACGATACAACTCGGCATGTATAACCAGTCGGAAGAAGGCAGGGCATAATGCTTCACAGTCTATAGGCATTGCCTGCGAATCAGTTACTGGGAAGCAGTATATAATAGCCTCAGCATTACAAAACAAGCTTTGCTGGTCTGGTGCCTGGCTGAGAAACCAGGGCTTTGAAGTGACATGCCCTGGTGGACATGAAGACTGCACTGCCAATATTCACCCCTAAGCCCCACTGTCGGAGTATGAGCTTGGACGAGAAATGGGGGAGCAGCTTGGCGTCCAGGTGTCTTTATTAAATTTGCAACCACAGATGGAGATTCCAGGTCAGCAGCTGGGGTAGCACAGGCAATGAAAATACTGGACCCAATGTGGAAAGTTGAGAGGCTAGCAGACCCAACACATCTTGGTCAGGCACAGTTTAGGCAGTGCTACAGTGCCAAGTTTAGCAGTGAAATGTTCTCAGGCAAGACAACGGAAAAGAGACAAGAACAACAAAGGGTCTTGAGCCAAGATGTTAAAGCTCGGAGCAGTCTTGTTCTTAAGGAACTAATGAAAATTTTAGCTGGAGACATAAGACGAATAAAAGTGGAGTTACCGAATGTCCTTCGTGCAACGGTGAGCTGCTATGATGGAGATTGTTCAAGCTGCAGGCGTCATTCTTGTGTGTGCTCGGGAAGGGTTTCAAACAGCTGGTGGACCAGATACATGTTTCTTGCCACTCACAGAATCAGCAATCTGCTAATGAATGACAATAATAGACATTTACTTGAGGAGGTACTTAAATGAAATTGAGTATCAGCGCCTTAGAGGAGATGAAGTTGGGAACCAGTACACAGAAATAAGAAGCAGTTAACCGGTCCATTTCAGCGTTCCTGCCTAAGAATGTCATTTTTTCACGAAATGTGCATGGTAGACTCTCGTCAACTATTCATCGACTGAATAATGGTCTTTGCGACAGTGCAGTCGAGAAGCTAAGCTGTATGGGGGTTACCTTGTCTCCAAAGCCGCTTAGGTCCCTGAAGCGGATGCAACAGGAACAGGAGTACCAGAAAATGTATACTAAGATACCAGAAACCACTAAGAGAAGACTTTTATGTAAAGGCCGTCAACTGCTTGAACATCTGCAATACAAGAAAATAAGCAAACTGACATCTCACTACAGAAAAAAGGACGCCTGGATCCAGTTCCTTTAACATCTAGGGCAGAAAACAATGGACATTCTTACTCTCAGTGAACAGCATTTATATAACAGCAGCTACAGGTAAAATCCTTATTGAAAAAGCTTTTTCCAGTACAAATATGACAAGTTCTCATCATGAGTGGCAAAACTTACACCAGTCATACATGCAAACTAAGCCATTTTACCAGACAAGCATTGGTTGACATGCCTACATTTTAATACATCCACATAAGATACTTTAAACTGATGTTTAAGGAACTTGTGACATTTTAACGAAAGACGACTAACATTATTTATTGATATAATCATTGACACGACAGGATGGCATTATATCATTACCTGTCAGTTTTGCTTGGGTTAGTCGACAAAGCGAGAATTGCTCATGCCCCCCACATTTACCTCGGTTAAAACACTTGAGCCTATCGGTGTTAACCGAATGTGGCTCTAGGCTTAAATGGCTGAATTCAACACACTTAGGCTCATGACAAAGGTGGGAAACCTCTAAACCTTTGTCTAACACCAATGTCTGGCTACAAACTAAATATTGTAGCCTATGTGCAGTAGTAGTATGCCAGCCATCTGGAAATTTGACATTAACTACACCATATGACACTGGGCCTTTCTTTTAGCAGCAATGCCATATCCTAAAACCGTTTTCAATAATTGTAGAATTTTCATTTAATTTTAAGCGATATTTTTTCAAAATGCCTTACATTTTAACAGTTTAATTCAAAGTGAGGCTGAACAACTTCAAACCTTGACCTCTTGGTTATTTTTAGACCGAAAATGATAGTGACAACAGCCATTTTCCAGAATTGAAAAAAAATCATATAATATTGTAAAATAATATCTTCTATATATAATTATATACATAATATAACCATATAACTTTACTCACTAATTACATGGCCTCATATCTATCACCTGTCCAATTTTCAACAAAATATCTTCATAACTGATGAAAATATTGACATTTTAGTTTGGGCACCCCCCACCAAAATTCACATTATATCAGGCCTAAGAACACAGTTTTTTTTTCACTATATGTTTCATATAAGAATCTGTGAACAGAACATTTTTGTTTACTTCCCGAACAGAAAAATCTTACCAGAACTTTGTAATACTATATATTGCGACATTTTCTAGCCGCAGGAAATTGCACGTTGACCAGTAGTCTAGACCAATAAATTCAAAAGTATATCCGGTGACTTGACAGGTCAATAATCTCGGCGGTAAACAGGCCAAAGACATCCCTGTTCAATAGCTGATTTGCAACAATCTGTCATTAAACGTCTATCAAAACTGACTTTTACTGACTGATTTACACATACTTTGTACAAAAATGCCATTTAATCAATCTTGTTCATTCAACTTTTAATCAGTATTCGTCAGCAGAAACAGGGACTCTTTTGTCTTGTTCTGTTTCCTGTTCTTGGGTAACGAAAGGCATAAAACTGTGTTCTGACGCCAGGTCCGCTCGACAGATGTGCCGCTCATCGCTCATAGGGATACACGCACAGTAGGAACAGGGAGCTAATACGGTTGCATAACAATCAAGGTAAGGGACATAGTTAAAATTATTTATTGAACATAGTATCGTTGTCTTTTGATTTGATTGTTCCAAAAACCTTGACAGATGTATATTTATAATACATAGTTAAATATTAATAAAAATTAAAATACGGTTAATTGAGTCTAATGTATATTGTACTGCCAGCTTTTTTCGGAATCTTATATTTAAATGTACCGCAGAATATATATGTACCAACTTTTTCTTTTGAGTGAGCTCCCCTGATTCTTCCATGCGTTTGGCGCCTTTTCCTTTATTCTGTAAGAAGCTTTGACACTTTTGGCAACTTTAAATCCCCACTTGATGTAAGTTCTTATTGTAAAAATGTTATTATAGTATAAATGAGTATTATTGTTATTGCGAGGTGCTGGAGCGCGCCGCCTATATATGAAATGCTGAAAACTTTTGCACATGCGAGCGGGTGTCCGCGGACATTCTCGTTGTAGCTATAGAAAGGAATCGAGCTAACCAATCGGAACTCCTCGGGTAATTCCGTCCTCGGGACAATCATCCCTCGGATGTATCTGATGCAATAATACTTAATGAAATCACGATCGTTTTGTTCGCCGGAAGTCGGAAGAAGAATATGCCTAAGTAGTTCGCACAAAACACAAACACTGCCATCGTTTGACAGCTGCGTGTCTGCTGCGCTGGGTAAATTAAAATTGGATGATTTAAATTTGAAGCCACCACAAATAAAAGTTTTACTGGCATCGTCCTGTAGTGAGCTGTCACCCGAGCTGCCATCTCGTTTTGACGTCTGTCTCAAAAGAAGTCCCATTTAGATAAGTGACCGAGGTGATCCGATTGCGAGCTAACATGGGCGAGGTTTTTCGAATTTCGGAAATTCCTTGATTTACACGTTCTCAACATACGGGTCCTAATTCGGTAAATGGTGTTTTTATATATTTATTTGTATTTGTTTTTTGATTGTAAAAGGGTATTTTTGCTTTTTATATTTGTAAACATTAATGTACATCTGATGGTTATACTTGTTAATGAAGACATGTTCGTCCCTTTTTAGGATTGTACATATAAGTAGCCTTATGATATACCAGAATTAAATTATTCCAGTGATTTTAATGTTTACTTAATAATTATAAATCAGTCATCTTTAAATTTCTAATAAATATTAATTTTCATTGTTGCGTCGCCCTTTGATGCTTCGCATCATTGCTTTTCTTGTCTTATTAGGTAATGACATCTGTTTTTTTCTGCCTAAAAGTGATGTTTAATGAGATAAACTATATCACGTGACTAAATGAATCCTTTCATTTCTTGGTTTGTAGAGTTTATTTCTAGTTAAATTATTCTATTTTTACCTCTCAGTGCTTTATCAGGATGCACTTTAGCGGGCGCTATTCCGCAATATTAACTTTTTTTGTAGCAGGTGCACAATCGTTGCTAGGGATGTGTTTACACTCGCTTGATCTATTTTATCGCTCGATTCACTTGATTTTGTTTTAAAATAGCCGGGATGTGGGGGAGGCAACCCCCAACAAAATTTTTTGAATGTACTAAACTGTCGCTACTTACCTTCTTATTACCTACTGCCATCGAGAGGTTGCGGGCCGACACTAGGCTTCTTTCGTTCTACTTACTTCTTCTTACTTCGTCCAAAAGCCGCCTTAGATGTTTTATCCAATCAAAATTTTCCCACTTGCCATCAACAATCAACAACGAAATTTCATAAATTCCTTTCGCTATAAAACGGTAAATTAAGTAGATCTTTGTTTTCTTATTAACTTATCTTTTCACGAGGAATCCGGCTTAATTTTTTGCTTTAACGGCTTATTACGAAAAAAAAATTTTGCACGCACTATTATATAAAACAAAGAAGAATGTGCATTTAACCGTACTTTTAGCACCCGCTATTGTGCAGTAGTGTCCTTTATAATGTTTTCTTCTTTTTATTGTAACAATAATTTGTTAACTAGTGAATATCTTGTTTGCTCTGTTCTTGAAGGATACAAAGGTGCACGAACAAACGAGTTAGGATAGTTAAAGCTAACTGTTCTGAAAAGATTGTTAGAATGTGTTTGTCATCATTGCTGTTTAAGAAAATAATTACATGTCTGTTACGCGCATATTTATCTGAGAGTATTACGTACTCTGCATTTTTAAATTCTTTAAACACACTGAGTTTATTTTATATTTGTTTTAGGTTAGATTTTGTTTATTTACTCTAGTAACAGTGTGTCTTTGTTTCCTTTTTTCAGAATTCAATATGTGTTTATGTGCAACTATAGAAAAGCTTCAATAAATTCCATTCCGGAAAAAATATTGTGTATGGTACTGTCATGGACAGACAAATGTTATTTATTGATGCTTGGTATGATTGCCATAGAAAAGAAGATATTACCTAGCATGGTTGGCATAATACATAAAGAAAGATTGAATAGAAATGTGCTCGCGACATCCTATTATTAATCGGAAATGACAGGATGTGTTAGAGAAGACAGAAACAGTTGTCTGTGTGTGACCACGCTTGTTGTTGTTGTTTTATGAAAGTGTATATGGTTGTTTATATGTGTAACTGTTTCTGTAAGCTATACTAGAGAACACAAACAGAGAGAGAGAGAGAGAAAGAGAAAGAGAGAGAGACAGAGACAGAAAGACAAACAGACAGACAGAGACAGACAGACAATAACATTGAAAGTAGGCAGGTTATGTGAGACAATGTTGCTCTGCTAAATCCGGACGAAAAACCGGATGCCGCTTTTTTACATAAAAACTTTTGAGGTATAATATTCGGTCGGTCGGGTAACTGGAAATAAATCTCTTCTTTTTCAGGCCTTATTAATGTATTTAAGAGCAAAATGAATAGTGGGACGGCTAAGGAATTTGTAATCCAAATATGAAAGCTCTAGCCTTGATTGTTTTTTATAAGGATATTCTTTTACCATTTAATAGCTCTTAATAACATCACATAGAATATGTTGGGAAATGTTAACATTTATTCACTCCATAAGAATATTTCTTCTGAAATCAGTAGTTGAAGTAATGTCAAACCCACCTAACATCAATTTGCTCATTTTATCATCAGGTGAATATCATAATAAGTAAAACTTCTAGGTGTGACCCCCAGATTTGTGAAAACAGTTGTATTGCCTCATGCAATGTCATACCCCCACCTTCCCCATCTAAATGGAATATTCTATATGGGGTTGCTAGTGATAAATTGGCAAAACATAGTGATTTATGTACACCTATAGCAGGGTCATGATAAAATCGAAGATGATTTGGTGAAATTTATTAGACAAGTTATAATTGAAGGGAGTAATCTTCAGCTTTTGTTCTTTGACACAATTATTTCAGAAAGACCAAAAAGTATCTAAACAACTTTTTAGAAAATGTGTCATTTACTCTTATAATCATTTGCCCCCTGTAGTTTATTGTCGATTAAAACAATAATACTGTCATCATTTTACTGTTTGACGTTTTTTACATTACACAAGGTAATTAAATTTTATTGCCAGGGCACCCCACCCCTAAAAAGGATAACTCATTCACAGGTTATAACAACTTCTCACCAACCCAACCCCAACCCCAACCCATTGCCTACTGATGGCACTATATCAGGGTTGAATGTGGCCCGAAATTTCAGGAAACATTTCGCTTTAGGAATTTTGTTGAACTTGATTATATCAAAAGGTATTGTCAAGAGGAAGATATGTGAAGTTAGGGAAGACATTATAATCTATTAATTGGTTTATCAAGATAAAGATAAGAAAAACATTACAATCTATTAATTGGTTTATCAAGATATAAGCTTAATTAATTCCCATGCAAAGTTTTAACCTGCATGTATATGTCCCAAAGATTCTAAGATGAATCAGGACCATATTGTTACGGCACCCGGGGGTGATGTTGTTTTATTGGTTGGACTCCAGCTTAATTTATATTAAGGAATAATAAATAACGTCCAATGACGTATTAGTGTAACTAAATAATTGATTTATTGCTCATTAAACAATTGTTTATCAATTCAATGAGTTGCAGGATATTTCTTTACTAAGAATACAAATATATAGACGCAGAGAAAATTCTACGCTCACATATAAAATCACGTGGCGACCATTTATAAATACACAATAAAGAAATATTTTATATAAATTCACCTTAAGTTAACAGCAGTAAGAGTTTAAGTCATCTTATTTGCTTAAATCTTCTACTCTAACGTTAAACATAATATTCACTCACGGCTATTTATACTGATCGCACCAGAAAATCTAGAGAAACTTGTGTGCAAAATAGAAGGCACAAGAAATTCATGTGCAAACAGACCGAAAAGTAAACTTACTGCATCAAGAAAAATGGCTACCCTGTCAGTGTTGCTCGTCTGCTCAGACAATAAATAAGAATATCCTTTATAACAATGTCTTCGTAAAACAACTAGTGATTTCTAGGATATAACAACGTGGCTACACAACTTATTACATGGATTCCGAGGATATAGGATCACTTACATAGGAAAAATGATGATGTAAACAAAGGAATTCGCAGAAACTAATGACATCCGAAGTAAGATACAGTTGGTTAGTAAGAATATAGCTAAATCACATGTATAGGATTCGTTGTTTTGTCTAATTAACAAGAGCAACAGTCTTTATCCCTGAGCTTATGTTTATCATCAGCTGTTAGACATTAGGTGTAACTTCAAAGGTGAGTAAAATTTAGCATTTATTTGTTTTAATACACCTAATCCTGGGGTTTTACAATATTTATCACAAAATCCAACCTGCAACTATAAAACTTAATTTTATCGGGTGTTATGATCACTTGGACGATATATGTGACCTTTTATTTCAATGTATGCTCTTGTAAGTGAGATATAAGCTTGGTCCAACTTGCAGCAAGACTGCAACCCCAGCATTACACCAACAGTAACACTGACGGCGAAACTGGGAAGCTCTCTTTACTCATAGAAAAGTTATGCTTCAAACAGCAACAAAGGGCGATGTCAATGCTGACCTTGCCATACTTCGTGTGCCGGTAGAGACAATCGAAAACGTGCCCACTGACTTCCGCTGTTGACTTGGAATCATCAAACCAGTTGTCAGGAGCGCTGCAAAGCTTCTTGACTTCTTTGTGGCAACCCATGTACATGCCTGGATCCAGCCTACAACACATTGTGAAGGACACAAAAATCCAGACCAGTTATTAGGACATTTTACACAAATGATTCATACCTCTTGCTCTTTAAAGCTCCAGATAAAAGAAGTCTATGTGACCTAGCCTAGCAATCTATTTCACAATTCTTAACAAACTTTATGTAGCTGGTACTGATCAGATCTATCAGACTATGAAAATAGTAGAAACACTACAAGACCCCAAGGATTTGGGTTGAGAAATGCTCCCCTTTGCTGGAGCTTCATTCTGAATAATATTTGTGTAGTCAGAGTTTATAAGCAGAGCCACCAGTGATTGCACAGCAGTTGAAAGACCTTCACACATTAAGTCCATCAACCAGACTGAGACTCAAACCACTTAAAGAGCGGCCAAGGAGTCAGAGGAGTTGCAAGTCCACCAGTCTACCAACATGCCACTGATAACCCCATTTTTCTAAATAACATAGCTGTCCAGAATGTATTCTAACAATGAAGAACTGAAGTGTTCGCCCAATGAAAAAATTGCCTGACATTTACTTACTTGAAGTCTCTCACAATAAAGAATAACTTCCAACTGCCTAATGACAAAATAAACAGTTATGAACTTACTTAAAGGCCCTAACAGTGATGAACCAGATTTCTAGCAGTGCAATGACAAAAGTGCCTGGTAGGTATTTATTTCAAGTCTCTCACAATCAAGTAATGCAACCCTTTACCATAAACTGCATAAGCTGAAGTCCATCACAAATGATTATTGTTTTTCCAACTTCCCAATAACATAATTTCCCAGCAAGTACTTATCTGACCTTTCACACAATTGTATAAAGTATTTCCAGCAGCCTTTTATCATAACCTGCTTGAGATGTACTGACCTAAAGTATCGAACAATAAAGTTTTGTATACCGGCAAACCTTTATCATAAACTGTTTGACATGTACTTACCTTAAGTCTCCTACAATAAAGAATTGTATTTCCAGGAGCCCTTTATCATAAGCTGCCGGACATATACATACTTGAAGTGTTTTACAACTGACAATTGTTTCTCTAACTGCCCATTAACATATTTGCCTGCCATGTACTTACTTGAAGTCCCTCATAATAAAGTTCTGTATTTCCAGCAGTTTTTCTTCACAGTCATCTGTCATGTAATCAGAATCAATCTTGTCCATGAGACAGTCAATCACCCTGAAAGACAGTTTGTTTTTATTTTCATTGCTATCAATATAGTCCATTACCTGGTTAGAACCATTTCTTATGTAGTAAATACCTGAAGCAATGCTTTGTAAATAGTCTTGCCCAAACATTAACATCTCAAGTCAGGGACTGAGGTTCAGAATCTTCCGATCCTGAGTCCTCCTTTGCACCAAGAAAATCCTTTCCAACAGGCATAATGATAATGGAGCAAGAAAAACATGTCATAAGCAGGTTAACAGAATGCAGGATATGTGTCGTGGCCTCAACATTTTCTAGTTGTTTTTTTATAGAAACCAGTCAAGCTGACATTTTGTAACGAAATATAATTTTATTATTTGCACCCTATATCAACAATTTATTACCGTTTTCTCCTTCAATTTGCATAGTCTTATGGCTGCACAAATTTACATTATTAATTTTAATGATGTATACATAGTGAGTAATTTTGATGAACGAACATCACTGTTTTAATGTGTTAAGGAAGCGTGCAAAGGTGTTATTAGTTTTTTAGGTATTCAATCAGAATCTTTATGTAAACAGGAACCTGTAGAACAGGGAGCCAATAGAACAGAGAACCTGTAGAACAGGGAGCCAGTAGAACAGGGAGCCAATAGAACAGAGAACCTGTAGAACAGGGAGCCAGTTGAACAAAGAATCTGTAGAACACGGTTATGCTCCCATAACTGACTGAATGGAGGAATAAAAGACAAGTGAAGACCAAACAAATACATTAAAGTCAAATATTATTTGTTCATACAGATGTCTGATGTTGCAAATTTTTAAAAGAATGAATATAATTACTGAGCAAAGGTCGAATGTTCCTGTGCACTGCATATATTTTATTCTCCAACAGGCAAGTCTGAAAGACTATAGAGATAAAAATAACACTAGGTTGGGACTGTCGTGCACTGCATTTTACTCTTAACCAAGCATGTAAATACCAAGTTCAAAATAAATCCATCTTAAGGTCATAAAGTTGTTAGCTGGACAAAAGAAAGGTGCAATAACTTAAGAATTAACCTAGGTCCAGCTATGGTTCTTGTGTTCTGAACATCGGTCCAACATAGATAGTCATGATTATTGCACACTGCAATTCTGCTCATCTTGGAAACCTATTTACAAATTTAGATGCAAATCCATTCAGTAGTTTTGACAAGATAAAATAAACAGAGGACATCTCAAAACTCAAGTTTACATAGAGTTATATTACTTCTAGACTGCATTCTACTCATTAAGATCTATGCAACCTTGTTGTTTAAAGTAAAGATGGGTTTGGGCGGAATGCTCACGACAATCTACGACAGATGATGGGACCAAAAGAGAGAAAAATGGGGGGGGGGGGGGGGTCCAAAGAATAGAGGAATGGTGAGACTGCAGGATAGAATGGATGGAAAAAGTTGCCACAAAATGCTCACCCCTTTGGGAAGCATAAAGATGAGAGGTTTTAGCAGTCACCACCTCATTATTACAGTATGCCAGAAATAAACACATTCAAAGAATATTTTTTTCAATTTAATGATAAACAATATCAAAGGTTGTGATCCCTTTGTTGTCATTATGATTCCTCTCTCAGAAAGACAGAAAGTTCATAAAATGCCTAGGCAAATGGTTTGATTCAAGCTTGTAGGACAAGGTCAACATCAGAGAACTATGGGTAAAGGAGGAAAAAGGGTTTTAGACATAACTGAAATGACAGGGTTCTCTGGCAAAGTCAAAGTTCGGCCTTTCCAACATGGAATGCTACCTTGCTTAACCTCGCTAATGACTGTTCATGAGATCCCCATTTCTTCAATGACTATTAATACAAGACTCAGATTATTGTTTAGGAGTTCAACAGACTTTTACCAAAATTGGATTTTACATACTGTTGCAACTACCTTCAAGGTCCAAGGTTCAAGGTTTAAAAAGCCTGAATAGTGATGAGAGTTCAAGACTCTAGAGATTTCCCAGAGTCTGGAGTAGAAACCAGGACTGGGAGGTCAACAAGCTGTTGATTACACAAAGACAAGGTAGACCAACAATGAAATTGGTGGAAGTAATGGCCATGGAATCACAACACACAGTGCAAGGCAGCCGGTCCCACTAAGAGGAGGTTGGTGTTGCAGATTGAGGTCAGGTCTGAGAAAAAATGAAAACAAAAAAGGCAGAGAGCGACACAGCTTGGTCAACCTGATGCATGGATAAGACGGACACCACCAGAAAGTAAGCTAATCTGGAAGCTGATATGGAAATATGAACAAGACTGCAGTTTCTTCAATAGCTAGATCTGGAGCAAAAGATAGAAAAGCGCTGGAGGCTTTTACTGAGGGGAAGTGTCCCATAGTCAAATGTGATTTGACATCTGTGTGATGGTCCTGCGCCCAAAAGTTGGAAATGAATGCTTTCCAGATGAAAACCTCAGCAAAAAAAGCAGTGACCATTTATTATTCAACATTATAGTCATAATATAAATATACACAAATATAAACAAATTACAATGCATACATAAATGGTTTGCTTTTTATTATAACAATAGATATCTTTTGTTTTTGTTGTGTACATAAATGTATTTTTATTGTTTTACCTTAGGTTCCCCCAAAACATACTCTGTATATATGTATCAATCCAACATTAAAACCTAGGACCCTACACCTGTCTCCTGCCCTCTTATTTAACCGTTTTTTCTGCAATTTTGAATAATAACAAGCTGTCCAGAATCATCCCTGCAATTTCATTATCAGAGGAAATAAGTTTTTTAACTGTTTTTACATATTTTATTTTGTAACAGTATATTGGGGCATTTCTAAAGAGTGTGTGTGGGGGGGGGGGGGGGGGGGGCGGGGGCACATAAACATGCTCTTTTTATCATTAAAAAATAATGTAGGCAATGCCAAAAGACAAACTTCAAATGGGTGAAATTTAATAAGCTTTAGTACAATGTTAAGTGACATTATCAGAACAGAAAAGCTAGTACAAAAAAATCTTGACACACTATGTCAATAAAAATAAAAAGAGATCAGTTACACAAATAAGAAACACTTATGTACACTTTTTACTAACATTAGTTACAAAAAGACTCACTTGTTTTTTGCCACATTTTTACAGCCTTGAAAGAGGACAGGGGCACAAGCTTCCTGTAGTACTTGGTCCACAGTTATGTCTTCAGCAACATCTGTCTCTCGAAGAAGGTCTTGCAGCTGTCATAATAATTGTTCACTCTGGTGTTATATTATACATTTACAACATAATAGAGATTATCTTTACCCTAAAAGGCATTGGAACTTGGAATGTGCCTAATGGAGTGTAACAGGGGGAGGTAAAATGTTTAGGGAGGGAGATTAGGGTTGAAGTGAGTCTACCTTGTGGAGGGAGATTAGGTTTGAGGTGGGTGTACCTTGTGGAGGGAGATTAGGGTTGAGGTGGGTTTACATTGGGGAAGGAGAGTTAAGGATCAAGTTGGTCTACCTTGGGGAGGGAGATTATGGTTAAGCTGGGTCAATCTTGGGGAGAGTAGGGTTGATGTGGGTCTGCCTCGGGCAGGAAGATAAGGTTGGTCTACCTTGGGGATGGAGATTATGGTTAAGCTGGGTATATCTTGGGGAGAGTAGGGTTGATGTGCGTCTGCCTTGGGGGAGGGGAACTAGGGTTAAGGTGGGTCTGCCTTGGGGAGGGAGATAAGTGTTGAAGTGGGTCTAACTTGAAGAGGGGCACTAGGGTTGAGGTGGGTCTGCCTTGGGCAGGAAAATAAGGGTTGAGGTGGGTATATCTTAAGGAGAAAATAAGGTTATGATGTCTACCTTGGGGAGAGCAGTGTTGACGTTAGTCTACTTTAGGAAGGGAGATTAGGGTTAAGGTGGGTCTACCTTAGGGATGGAGATTAGAGTTGAGGTGGGTGTACCTTAGGGAGGGAGATTATGGTTGAGGTGGGTGTACCTTAGGGAGGGAGATTAGGGTTGAGGTGGGTGTGCCTTAGGGAGAGAGATTAGGGTTGAGGTGGGTGTACCTTTGGGATGGAGATTAGGGTTGAGGTGGGTGTACCTTAGGGAGGGAGATTAGGGTTGTGGCGGGTCTGCTTTAGGGAGGGAGATTATGGTTATGGTGGGTCTACCTTACGGAGGTAAATTATGATTATGGTTGGTCTGCCTTAGGGAGGAAGATTATGGTTATGGTGGGTCAACCTTGGAAAGGGAGATTAGGATTAGGCTGGGTCTACCTTGGGGACAGCAGGGTTGGGTAGGGTCTGCCTTAAGGAGGAAAATTAGGGTTGAGGTGGGTCTACATTGGGGAGGGAGATTAGGGTTTAGGTGGGTCTGCCTTGGGGGTGGGAGATTAGGGTTGAGATGGGTCTACCTTGGGGAGAGCAGGATTGAGGTGGGTCTGCCTTGCAGATGAAGATTAGAGTTGAGGTGGGTCCATCCTACGGAGGGAGATTAGGGTTGAGGTAGGTCTACCTTGGAGAAGGAGGATAGGGTTGAGGTGTGTCTACCTTGGGGAGGGTGATTATGGTTGAGTTGGGTCAACCTTGGGGAGGGATATAATGGTTAAGATGGGTCTATCCTGGGGAGAGAGATTAGGGCTGAGGTGGGTCTACCCAACTAGATGCAGCTTAAGGATGCAGTTGTATCAGTGAAGGGATTAGTTTGTTACCAATGGTAGCCCATGTGCATCAAGTGTTATTGTTTTATGACCTATCCGCTATGACATCTCTGTATAACAAACATGTTAAAACTATGATCTGATGGTGGTCTTAAGACAGCCATTTCCAATGCCTTTAATTATGATGAAAAGCATTTATTCTTGACGAAATATTATCTTTGACAGTCTATTACTGAAATATATCAAGATAAAACTAAAGTACACAAACTATGTGATTTTGTTACATTAATAGTAATACTGATGTTTTTGCTTTCTAAGAATTAAAAAAAATACTCTGTTGAGTCCCCTGTATGTTACTATTTAGAAGGTCATGTAGTTTCTTACTGAGACATACAGCACTAACAAGATGGCCATGATGGTCCTTAATCCTTCACCTGTGGACACAGGCTTTTAGTTGGCTCATATCTGGTGTCAAGTCAATTAAGAGTTATTTACTTTAGAAATCTTTGGTGAAGATTGGACCATTAGTGTGGCCACTGGGCTGATAACATTTTCTAGAATTTTACTTAGTAACCCTACCATGTAACACTCTTCAAAACATATCTAAGATTTCATACTGGTTAACATTTGGCCAAGTTTGATGAAGATTGGGCCATCAATGTGGTCTGTTAGCGTTTTCACAAGGTTTGTCTAAAATTTTACCTAGTGACCTAGTTTTTTAACGTGACATTGTTTCAACCTCACCCAAGGTTTCTTGCAGGCAAACATTCTGACCATGTGTAGTGAAGATTTGGCTATATGGGTGGTCTCTAGTGTGTTCACATGGGTTTTCTAAGATTTGAAGATTTCATGCAGACAAATATTCTGAACAAGTTTGCTGAAAACTTGGCTATAAATGTGGTCTCAAGTGTGTTCACAAGCCTTTTTTAAGATTTGACCCCAAGTGACCCAGTTAAGAACTCATCCAGGATTTCATGCAAACATTCTGACCAAGTTTGATGAAAATTGGATAAAAACGGTAGCCTCTAGCATGTTCACAAGCAAAATTGTTGATGCTGCATGACAGATGACGGACGAATTGCTATCAGAAAAGCTCACCTTGAGCATGTTGTGTTCGGGTGAGCTAAAATATTAATGAATGCAGAACTTTTAGTAATCTTAGGACTGAAAGCCTAAAGTTTTTCGAGAAAAATTCTGCGTTGCGGATTATTCAAAGCCAGTATTGAGAAATCAAAGCTCTTAGCAATGAGCTATAGAGCTAAAGCTAGAGGGAGCTAGAGAGAGCTACAGCTAGAGACAAAGACTGGTTGACTGACTGAGAGACAAACCGACAGAATGACCGACAGACAGATAGACAGAGAAAAATGATTAATCTAAATACAAAACCTATTAGCTCTACTGTATTGACTAGCTACTCCAGCCATCTGTGGGCTAGAAATACTTACAGCAGCCCTACAGGCAACCCCAAAATCATTTTCCGGGTCATTTGTGTTGCGGATGTTGGCAAACTTCATGAGACAGTGGATGGTCTTGCCGCCCCTATTTAGCCCGCCCTCACAGTACTTATTAATCTCTCTGCTGCACTTGGTGATGATCTCTGGCGTGGCTGCATAGTCAGACATCAGCTGACGACGCATTAGGCTCATTTGATTAATACAGGGACCAGCTACAAACTTATCTGAAGATACAACAACCCTTTAATGTTAGCAGACTCATCGGAGCCAACCAGCTATCAGCTACATGTTCATCTGAAGATAGAACCTTCCTTTAATGATAGTTCATATGATCAATACAGCTATCAGCTACTTTCTTATCTGACGATACAACCTACCTTTAATGTAAGCAAGCTGATCTGAGCAACACTTTACAGACACCAGCAATATAAAAGCACCCTTTTCGGGTGTGTTTGCTTTGAGATACATTAAGCTACTAGTATACCATCATGATAAATATAACATCACTCTTTTCTTGAGTTGATGTAAAAGTTTACATGTGATTTTACATATTGCAGCAAACCTATCCATGACCAGTACTCAGATATTGGTGTTGTTGTTTTTTCTATTTCACTGATTCCTTAATCTTTCCAATTTATGAACATCCTGTAAGAAATTGAAGATATGGTTATATGTTGACATCACAAACTTTGTGTTGATCATTCACAATGTTTCCTGTGAGCATGATATACTGTTGATAGCAGGACAACACCATGTATATCAATGTCTGACATTTACCCTGTTTATAGTAGGACAACACCATGTATATCAATGTCTGATACCTACCCTGTTGATAGCAGGACAACACCATGTATATCAATGTCTGACACCTACCCTGTTTATAGTAGGACAACACCATGTATATCAATGTCTGATACCTACCCTGTTGATAGCAGGACAACACCATGTATATCAATAACTGATACCTACACCGTTGATAGCAGGACAACACAATGTATATCAATAACTGATACCTACCCTGTTGATAGCAGGACAACACAATGTATATCAATGTCTGATACCTACCCTGTTGATAGCAGGACAACACAATGTATAACAATGTCTGATACCTACCCTGTTGATAGCAGGACAACACAATGTATATCAATGTCTGATACCTACCTTGTTGATAGCAGGACAACACAATGTATATTAATGTCTGACACCTACGCTGTTGATAGTAGGACAACACCATGTATATCAATGTTTGATAACTACCCTGTTGATAGCAGGACAACACAATGTATATCAATGTCTGACACCTACCTTGTTGATAGCAGGGCAACACAATGTATATCAATGTCTGACACCTACCCTGTTGATAGTAGGACAACACCATGTATATCAATAACTGATACCTACCCTGTTAATAGCAGCACAACACAATGTATACAAATGTCTGACTCCTACCTTGTTGATAGCAGGACAACAAAATGTATATCAATGTCTGACACCTACCCTGTTTATAGCAGGACAACACAATGTATATCAATGTCTGACACCTACCTTGTTGAGAGCAGGGCAGACAACACAATGTATATCAATGTCCGACACCTACCCTGTTGATAGCAGGACAACACAATGTGTATCGATGTCTGACACCTACCCTGTTTATAGTAGGACAACACAATGTATATCAATGTCTGACACCTACCCTGTTTCAGTGCTTTCTCCAGACACAACAAGACACGTGAACGAGAGGCTGTCGATTGGCCTCCCTTACTAAGGAAACAATGATTCTCCATCATGGCTTTCTTACATTCAGTGAAGAAAGTTTTCTCCACTCGAACATCCTCCGCCATCATCTGCTGTCTCACTGTCAACATACGCCGACACTGCAAGTAGCCAATAGTGGTCATTTACAGCTGATTTAAGAATTTTGAGTGTCAAATTAGTGTCAAAGAGTTGGTTTAGTTTTAAGTTAGTGTCATTGAGTAAAGACAGTTTGTTACAGGTGGTAGTGGTATAGGTATCCTGGTCCATGATGAGCCCAGATGTACCTAGATTAGTGGGTTCAGTGTCATACCATACATGCATGTATCAAAAGGAAATATATGGTAAGTTACAAGAAGTTTGCTGGTAAAAACCAAGAATACATAAGGAATATATAAGGTCAGATGCGGTTTTATTGTACATACTATAGTAAATAGTCTCGGCAACTTTCATTGTCAAAGATATAGACACAAAATGTGTTTGATTTATACAAATGGATTTTGTACAGTTGGGCTTTTATACAAATGGGGTTTCAAGTAATTGGGCTTTTAAACAAATGATCTCAAACTCAAAGCATAACATTTATTGTAGCTAAAAATGAAGTATTTTTGTTCTCAAATTGAAACAAAGTTGAGGTTAAAGAACTAAATGAAGTTCAACGAAACTGTGACGTAGTCAAGGCTCAGGAAAGGAGATGTGGATGAAGGACTTAATGAAGTTAAGGGAAACTGGGACCTGGCCAAGGTCTTTGATTGAAGCAGCTGAGAAAGGAATTAGTGAAGATTTGAGAAAATGGGAGATGGACAAGGCTCAGGATTAGTGGAATGGAGGAAAACTTAATGAAGTTTAGTAAATTTGGGACCTGGTCAAGATTTAAGATTTTAACTGAATACTGGTTTCACCTAGAAAGTGGACACTTGAAAAGGTTTAAGAAAAATCTTACTTTCTACGTAACTAAAATGAAACAGTACAACCTTACAAATAAGTTTCCAGTTGATTATAATGAAATATCATAACTGTCAAATATGTAATACCTCATCTGCCATGCCGCGTTCATTCTTGTGCTTGAAGAGACATTCAAAGACCTTTCCACCGCCGGCATGGATGTCACTACAGAATATTTCCCTGGAGTCTCTGCAGGCATAGTATAGTGGTCTGTCCAGGTGGTAGTCATCCGACTGAAGTTCAGCCACCCGAAGCACCTGCTTCTTGCATAATGGCTGTAGGTGAGATATGTTCTGGGCAAGACATAATATCACTTTGCCTTGGGAATGAAGCTTCTGCAATGGAGAAAAGAGGATTTTAAAAACATAAAAAAAGTTTTGCTTAACATTTGGAAACCATATGGTTTTGCCAAGTGCAAACAGTAAATGCAACTCTAAGATTTAATATGAGTAACAAATTGACTAAAACAAAAATAATGATTTAAGGTGACAAAGATTTGTAGGAGATATGGGCATATCATGACAACTCAATAGGATATCTTGTATTTTAAATGTGACACTATCACACATGGGGCAGATCTTTTCCATTCACTGAAGGCACATAAAAAATGGTTTCAAAAGAGTTACAATCTGGTATTTCATACAAGAGAGTTTATCAAATGCTGTGATGTTAAAACTTAAAAGGAAGAATCACAGTTGCATCTATTGTTGTTCTTTATTAACATTCACTCATACCGCTTTGTTTCATATAGGTATGTAGCAGTAAAAGATTTGTACAGTGGGTTTCAATGATTGATCCTTAGATGATATGATGAACTGAGGAAAGTTTTTAAAAAATCCAATCCACAGATTAATGTGTTATTACAAACTGAAAAGTATGCATAAAGGGTGTCACTTACTTCCTCATCACCTGCTGAAATGCGGCCACACTTATATGTCTCGATATCTGCTTTACAGTGTTCCATGAAGTGCCACACCAGGCGGTAGTCACTGAAGACAATCTTGGCCATCTTGTTGAGAAACTGCAGGCAGCCAGTGTCCGTAATGTTGTCCATAAACTCTATGAGGCAAGGGATACGCTCACCAGTCCCTTCCTGAAGTTGCTTGCACTCTGTCACCTGCAGCAATGTAACAATGGTATACAAGGGGGAAAAATAGTGTTAACTACCAATACTAAATAGCTATTTTTTTTGCTTACAACTACCTGGAACTTCATGCACAGATTACAAGATATACATTACTGGGTTTGCAGCAAATATTGCAGAACTGATAAGACAGCTCTTAGCTAAGATTTTTCAGATCAGGATCTACACTTATTATTCATACTTAAATGAAGCAGATGAAGAGTTCATCATAATGAGATATGGGGCAAAAATCAAGTGAAGAAACAGGAAATGTCATTTTTATATTTTATAATTACTTGACCTGGTAGCCCAATTGTTAGACTATCGGCTGCAGGTACAGGAGGCCTTGGATTCGATCCCAAAGTTATTAAACATGGTAGTAGTATAGATTCATTAGAATGATAACTCTTAACAACAAGACAGATCTGACAATATCGTAACTTTTACACCTACATCTATCAGTAGAATCTATTGTCCACAACAAAAGATCAAAGGTTGCTGTGAACACAAATAAAGGACTTTGCAAAAAATAGGCTTCATCTACAGTTTGGTTAAAGAATTGGTTAAAGAATTTAACAGAAGGTTGCTCAATGCTTATGCAACTTATGCAATACAAACAAAGCGGGTGAAAAGAATAATAACAAAGGTATTATCATCTTAACTCCTTACCTTGCAACAAATGAATTGAGTGAGTTTACTGTGATCTGAATGTTCAACTTGAGTAAATCATAATGAATAAAAAGTACTTTTATAACATGGGGGCCTGATGAATACAACACAAGGTACTAACCTCCATAAGGGTTTGTTTACACACTTCATTCCCAGCTGCTTCAAACCTATCATCCCTCGTCAGGTTATGTTTGTAGCTCCAAATATACTAAAAACAATAAATATATAATAAGTATTATTTATCTTTCATAAAGTAAGCTTGTAGATCAAACTGTATAAAAATGCACATTATTGAGTTTTAACTGTCTTATAACATCATAGTTTGTTGAACCAGCACCACAAAAATAATTCTATATTTTAATAAAAACTTTCAGCCAACTTATTCATTCTTTTTACCAAAAAAATGAAAGTAACTGATGTGTTTTGACTGAAAAATGTACGTACATGTTGGCACTTTTGTGACACTGCTTTCTGAAAAAAGAATAAAAACAATTATTATTTGATAGAATAAGAAGAAAAAATACAAATATTTCTTGTAACATTATTAGCATACTAAATATAGAGATCACTTTGATTTCCACACAGTGACAAATTATGCATGCATATTTAATTTCTAATCTGGCTAAAAAAACCTGCTTTCTTTGAAGACTCAATATAAATTCCATCTGAGAAATAGCTGGCTGTCCCCTTGTTACAAATGATATGTCAGTCATACACTGCATATTATAGATAGGATGACGAGTCAATCCGCATTGTGCTTCAGACATCTTTATTTTTCATAATTCTTGACGGTGTCGCAAGGAACACTGCCCAAAAATGGTCAGCTTGAGAAACAAAGGGAGTGTGACGTACTTGAGAAACAAAGAAAGGGTGATTTACTTGAGAAACAAAGGGAGGATGACTTACTTAAAAAACAAAGAGAGATTGACTTACTTGAGAAACAACGAGATGGTGACTTCCTTGAGAAACAAAGAGAGGGTGACTTACTTGAGAAACAGTGGGAAGGTGACTTACTTGAAAAACAAAGAGAGGGTGACTTACTTGAGAAACAAAGGGAAGGTGACTTACTACCGAAACAAAGGGAGATGACTTACTTGAGGAACAAAGAGATAGTGACTTACTTAAGAAACAAAGAGAGGGTGACTTACTTGAGAAACAAAGGGAGGGTTACTTACTTGAGAAACAAAGGGAGGGTAACTTACTTGAGAACCATAGGGTAGGTGACTTACTTGAGAAACAAAGAGAGGGTGACTTAATTGAAGAACAAAGAGAGGGTGACTTACTTGAGAAACAAAGAGAGGGTGACTTACTTGAGAAACAAAGGGGGGGGTTGACTTACTTGAGAATCAAATAGAGGGTGACTTACTTGAGAAACAAAAAGAGGGTGACTTACTTGAGAAACAAACGGAGGATGATTTACTTGAGAAACAAAGGGTGGGTAACTTAATTGAGAAACGAAGGGAGGGCAGCTTACTTGAAAAACAAAGAGAGGATGACTTACTTGAGAAACAAAGGGAGGGTGACTTACATGAGAAACAAAGGGGGGTGACTTACTTTCAAAACAAAGAGATGGTGACTTACTTGAGAAACAAAAAGAGGGTGACTTACTTCAGAAACAAAGGGAGGGAGACTTATTTGAGAAACAAAGATAGGGTGACTTACTTGAGAAACAAAGGGAGGGTGACTTACATGAGAAACAAAGGGGGGTGACTTACTTCCGAAACAAAGAGAGGGTGACTTACTTGAGAAACAAAAAGAGGGTGACTTACTTCAGAAACAAAGGGAGGGAGACTTACTTGAGAAACAAAGAGAGGATGACTTACTTGAGAAACAAAGGAAGGGCGACTTACTTGAGAA
This sequence comes from Sinonovacula constricta, assembly GCA_007844125.1. NCBI lineage: Eukaryota > Metazoa > Mollusca > Bivalvia > Cardiida > Solecurtidae > Sinonovacula > Sinonovacula constricta. The sequence continues at coordinate 6,999,304 of CM017565.1, forward strand.
ACAAAGATAGGGTGACTTACTTGAGAAACAAAGAAGGGCGACTTACATCAGGAACAAAGGGAGAGCGACTTACTTGAGAAACAAAGAGAGGGTGACTTACTTGATAAACAAAGAGAAGGTGACTTACTTGAGAAACAAAGGGAGGGTGACTTACTTGAGAAACAAAGAGAGGGTGACTTACTTGAGAAACGAAGGGAGGGCGACTTACTTGAGAAACAAAGAGAGGGTGACTTACTTGAGAAACAAAGGGAGGGTGACTTACTTGAGGAACAAAGGAAGGGCGACTTACTTGAGGAACAAAGGGAGGGTGACTTACTTGAGGAACAAAGGGAGGGTGACTTACTTGAGAAACAAAGGGAGGGCGACTTACTTCAGAAACAAAGAGAGTGTGACATACTTCAGAAACGAAGGGAGGGCGACTTACTTCAGAAACAAAGAGAGGGTGACTTACTTGAGAAACAAAGGGAGGGTGACTTACTTGAGGAACAAAGGAAGGGGGACTTACTTCAGAAACAAAGGGAGGGTGACTTACTTGAGAAACAAAGGGAGGGTGACTTACTTGAGAAACAAAGGGAGGGCGACTTACTTCAGAAACAAAGGGAGGGTGATTTACTTGAGGTACAAAGGAAGGGCGACTTACTTCAGAAACAAAGAGAGGGTGACTTACTTGAGAAACAAAGGAATGGCGACTTACTTCAGAAACAAAGAGAGGGTGACTTACTTGAGAAACAAAGGGAGGGTGACTTACTTGAGAAACAAAGGGAAGGTGACTTACTTGAGAAACAAAGGGAGGGTGACTTACTTCAAAAACAAAGGGAAGGCGACTTACTTGAGAAACAAAGAGAGGGTGACTTACGTAAGGAACAAAGGGAGCATGACTTACTTCAGAAACAAAGGGAGGGCGACTTACATGAGAAACAAAGAAAGGGTGACTTACATGAGAAACAAAGGGAGGGTGACTTACTTCAGAAACATAGGGAGGGTGACTTACTTGAGGAACAAATGGAGGGTGACTTACTTGAGAAACAAAGGGAGGGTGACTTACTTGAGAAACAAAGGGAGGGTGGCTTACTTGAGAAACAAAGGGAGGGCGACTTACTTCAGAAACAAAGAGAGAGTGACTTACTTGAGAAACAAAGGAATGGCGACTTACTTCAGAAACAAAGAGAGGGTGACTTACTTGAGAAACAAAGGGAGGGTGACTTACTTGAGAAACAATGGGAAGGTGACTTACTTGAGAAACAAAGGGAGGGTGACTTACTTTAAAAACCAAGTGAGGGCGACTTACTTGAGAAACAAAGAGAGGGTGACTTACTTAAGGAACAAAGGGAGCATGACTTACTTCAGAAACAAAGGGAGGGCGACTTACATGAGAAACAAAGAAAGGGTGACTTACTTCAGAAACAAAGGGAGGGTGACTTACTTCAGAAACATAGGGAGGGTGTCTTACATGAGAAACAAAGAGAGGGTGACTCACTTGAGAAACAAAGAGAGGGTGACTTACTTGAGAATCAAAGGGAGGGTGACCTACTTCAGAAACAAAGGAAGGGCGACTTACATGAGAAACAAAGAGAGGGTGACTTACTTAAGAAACAAAGGGAGGGTGACATACTTCAGAAACAAAGGGAGGGTGACTTACTTGAGAAACTAAGGAAGGGCGACTTACTTCAGAAACAAAGGGAGGGCGACTTACTTGAGAAACAAAGAGAGGGTGACTTACTTGAGAAAAGAGGGAGGGTGACTTTCTTGAGAAACAAAGGGAAGGCGACTTACTTGAGAAACAAAGGGAGGGCGACTTAAAGTTTTATTAAACTCAAGCCAGTGGTTGCTGAGATATAGCTTGGAGAAAAGTAACTGAAGGACGGATCACAGATCATAATGATAGTATAATGACAGCGAGTTGCAAATGGTGGCTTGGTAATGTAAGATAGTGATTCTTTATCAATGGTTGGTGTAAAATAAAGTACCTTTATTTATTCATTTTATTTATTATATTATAAGGTCTAGAACTGTTAATCCCTGTTTTATTTGTAGATGGATGTGTTACATGCACTTAGTATGAGAAGCGAGAATTGGCAGCCAACAGGCCATTCATGTTAAAGTAGTTCTGAAAAGGCTGTATAAACGAGAATATCAATTTGATAGTGATCTTATCAGATTTGGCTACCAGATGCTGTTAAAGGCAATAGAAGATGACCGCAAAGCTATAAACACTATGGAGAATTTTAAGGAGTAAGAACGATTTGGAGCCCATGGTATTTGTCATGAAGATGCTTGGTACAGAGACAGGTCAAGAATTTTGTACCACATAGTTGATGATATTACAGAAACTTCCTTATAATTTATAAGCAATTACGAAACAAACCCTGTGTAGACCTACTTAAAGTGTGTTAGACTGAAAAGAAATCCCTTCAAAATTTGTGTTCCAATCTTCTTTCACAATCCACCTTAATACAAAATAAAATATTTAAAAAAGGTTGTTACTTGTTCAAATATATCACCCCTTCTCAACTGTTTTTATTTAGTAATTTATCACAATTTGTGCACAAAATTACCCGTTTTTTAAATCGCAATCAGACCGAAGGTACAGTTGTGTAAACTTAAATAAATAAATAAATAAATAACAATTTATAAGCTTAGCTGTAATGCCCAAACTATTTGATCTACTGTCTTTGGTGCTAGTTTGTCCCACAACTACCGTAGTCCTCAGTATCCATGAAGTAACTGCTTCTTTCTACTGAGTCGAGGTTTTCAATGACTTAATCTGATCTCAAAAAGTTAAAAAATCATTCAGACCAGTGTTGAAAAAAAATGATTCATATAGTATGTTCAAAATTGCAAAGGTTAAGAGTAACAAAACGTGCAAGGAGAGACTCGACGGAAGAAAGCTTTCCGCAGCGGTCCATGAGGTAAAGTGTGGTACGCTTTCTTTAAAAAAGCCCACCAAGTTACAAGGTCCCCCATTCATCCTTATATGACAGAGTTTCTGGCAGAGTGATGGAGGTGTCCATTTAGGGGTTGAAACAACGCCTGCCTCTCGAAGATGATGAACAGCTAACTAAGACTTATTATTATTGAGGTTTTTTGTGTCACGAGCTGCCATGGCCATCAGATATACAAAGTACAATTTCAAGCATGCAGCGGCTAGTGTGGCCCAGTTGCGAGGACTATCTTTTAAGAAGTCAAAGCCATCGGAGATGTGGTGGAGAAGACTAAAGACCCGCCATGATGATTTTTCTCTGAGTTCGCCACCATGCCATGATAAGGGAGAAGGTTGGCAAGTTTTTCTCTGCCCTTGGGGAGTTCAGACAGAAAACAATATTCCCTAATCTTGTATTTGGAACATGGGCGAGACTGGGGTTTCTCTTGCGCACTTACTTAGAAAAGTGTTGGCACAGAAGGGGTTGAAGGCAGTACCTGCCAAATGTTCAATTTCAAGAGAATTGATAACAGTAATAGCTTGCGTGATTGCAAGCGGTGCTGCCATCCCTTCCCACTTTGTTTTGCTCAAATATAATACAAGTGTCCTGAAAACCACCAATATTAGGAATGCCAACATTTCTGTCGGACAGCGGGTGGACGAAAGACGGCATAGGTAGGTTTTTGTCAGCCATTGGTCCCCATGGTCTCCAACTGCTGATTTGTGATGGACACGAGTCACACAACAACAGAGTTTGTTGAACTCTGCAGGAAAGCATCACCGCTGGACAGAAGCATGTTCAAATCATTGAAAAGCTACCGGAGCTCTGAGCTTGACAACTTTGTTTAAATGACATGAGTCATTCCGCTGCTAATGAAACCTTGAATCTAGAGCAAAACCTCCAACCAGATGAAAATGTTATCAATACTGTTTCATTGACAATTCCCTTGACAAACATTATTGATCTTCCACTGTATCTGGACAGTGATGGGGTTCTAAATACTGATATGGACAGTGATGGGGTTCTGAATAATGACAAGGTCGCTCCAGTGTAGACTTTTATTCAGTTACACCAGACAAGGTCCTGGAGATGATTGAGTCAGTTCTATCATTTACGGATCTTTTACGATTTAGTGCTGCCAAGTTAGCTGGTCAGAAATTGTATGATTGAATGTTCAGTTCTTTGGAATTTTTTTAAAGACAGAGCTGCTGATTCGACCACCGATGTAGGCATTCTGCTCTCAATGCAGACGCAGTCTGCAAATCGATTTATTAGAAAATGCAAATCAGAGTCCCAATATTTTGTCATCACGGCTGATGACTCCAACGAACACAAATAGAAAGTTCATGAAAAAGAAATGTTGGACAGTATGAACAAGGAAAAGAGAAAACTTAATAGAGAAATAAAAAGAAACATGAAAATAGAAGCAAAAGTTAAAAAAGGGGGAGAGAAAAGCAAACAAACTGTTGTGTAGACTATGCAGACTGATTAACACTGTATCTTGGCAAAAAGAGACAGATGGTATATATCAGTATTATGTAAATATGTAATTAAAGGATCACTTGAATATAAATTTCATTCCTTAAACATGACTTCAATTGATTTCATGCAAAAAGAAGAACCTTAGGAACAATTTTAACATTGCCAATTTTTAAACTAATACTAAATTTGATAAGGGATTGGATTTGCCGGCATTTTTGCCGATACTGTGCAGCGACATTTCTATCATTATCGCACAGGGGCACTTATGAGGTGCCCAGGGACTGAACCCGGCCGGTCCATTATACTGACACCGACGAGTCAGGCGTAATGCTGTCCCCTTGACCCGAGCGTTAAGAAGGAAGCCACTACTACCAACTTTAAAGTCTTTGGTTTGACCCGGCCGGGGTTTGAACCCGCGACCTCCCGATCCGCAAGTCGACGCTCTACCACCGGAGCTATTGCGGCCGGTCTAAATTTGATAAACGAAAATAATAAACTAATGATAATTATAACATGAAGTTATAATATAAATCAATATAAAAAGGGGGAAACATTTTGCAGTTTGTAAAAGGAATTTATAATTAAGTGTTAAAAAAATGACAAGAGGAAAAGTTACCCAACAATCACTTATATCAGCTGTCAGGTTTAAACGGAGGGTTGCTGTAAATTCACTTTGTAATGTGATCCGATCACATTAAAAATACACAGTGATTTATGTGCCATAACTACATTTTCACAATGAATAAACTTGTATTTGTTTATTTATGAACTCTCTTTCTCCCCGCCCACTCTCAATTTTTACATAAATACACATATATTTATATTGTTTCTTTGTCTATTTATAATTGTACTTACCAATCATACATGCACCAGGTCTAATAATTATAATAAATTTTGAATTAATAGTTACACATAAAAATCCAATCAACACTTACTTAATACCAATCCAATCAAACAATCAATACCGCCTGGGCAATAGAAGAACAGTATATATATATATAGTATAATAAGGTACCACGTGGAGAAATGGTAAAAACAACAAGATACAATAGGAACTGAAAATTTGTTCTGGTTTGGGATAACGATGATGGGCATCGTATCATATACACGTTTTGTAAATAAACAAACAAACAATGTATGTGAGTGTGTGTGTGTGTGTGTGTGTGTGTGTGTGTGTGTGTGTGTGTGTGTGTGTGTGTGTGTGTGTGTGTGTGTGTGTGTGTGTGTGTGTGTGTGTGTGTGTGTGTGTGTGTGTGTGTGTGTGTGTGTGTGTGTGTGTGTGTGTGTGTGTGTGTGTGTGTGTGTGTGTGTGTGTGTGTGTGTGTGTGTGTGTGTGTGTGTGTGTGTGCTACATTTGAGGAACCGGTGCCGTATCCTATACACAAAAGAATATAGGGAAATTGACCATCCTTCTCAGAATCCAAATGTCCGACTCATGATAATTTCTGTACGAGTCACGATCACACGATAGATGCTACAAAAACGATACTATATTATAATGAATGGCTGGTTTCCTCGAGTGAAAACTGTGTATATGCTATATTTAAGGTGTAATGTTTGATACCAGCATGCCTTTATGTCGCAGTATACGTCTTGAAACAAATAAAACAAAATGAAACAAATGTGTCCGACTCACGATCAGTTTACCCTTCATTATTTCTTAAAAGGAATCTTTACAAAGGAGTGGGGGAAAAAAATGTGTCTTTCAAAAAAATTCATTACGATATGGTAATTGGCTATCTTTACGTGTGAAGGTATGACAAGCTGATCAAAAACAAATGAACAAATTGGCAGGATGTGAAACTGACTGATAGGTTATGTAAATGACCAACTCCAGTGTATGTTGCAGAACCAGCATTGGCTTTACAATGGTTCATAGTGGTTTTACAAATTTTAGCTACTGAAAATTAACATGAAAAGCTAGTTTAACTTTTGTTTGGCTTTGATGATATAGAACTTGATGGCCAGCATTGGCTGCCTTATAAAAAATAAGAAGCTTGTTTGTTTTGTTTTTGTTACATCACACCAGCACAATTATGGTCATATTGGCGACGTCCAGCTCATTATTGGTGGAGGAAGATCCCAGACATCTGTCTGGATAGAATCACCGGCGCACCGCGAGTTAGCTGAAAAACTTTCCCCACATGAAAGTTCTTGCCCCGACCGGGACTCGAACCCATGTGGTGAGGGGTTAAGTAGTTTCAAGTCAGTGACTATAACTGCTTGGCTAAGAGCGCCCCTTACAATCAGAAGCATGCTAAGTTTTATTATACAAAAATGAATACCTCCATTGTCAGGTCACTTTGCAGGCAGGCCAGAACGGCGAAGTTGTGTATTTTGATAGTCTTGGTACTGCAAAGTCTTATCACATCCTCAGCACATTCATCACTCTCAGCTACATGCACGTTTCTGGGGCTTTGTTTCATGCCCGTGTTGGTGTCAACCTTTGGCATGATTTTATCAGCAGGGGCATATTTCGGCATTGCAGGCAAGTTGCCATTTGTTAATGGTGAATTTCCATTTGATGTATAATTTTTTACAGGTCCTCCATGTGAGTTGTGTAGAACCAACAGCAACATTATGTTTACAAATCCACTCATTACGACACATCGCAGGAAAGCCGCCATCTTATTTTTCCGGATAAACTAGTTCCCACACAATACATGTAATATCACGATTTCACGGAGCTCTTAAATATTCATTAAAGGCGGGGTGACGAATGGATTTGGGGTGGGGGTGGGGGTATAATACAACCAGACATGTAATCATTCCCGATTTCCCCGGGAGACTCCCGATATCAAGGGTCTGTCTCGCGCCTCACGCTGAGCACATCAATTCTCCCGCTTTGATGTTGCCGACAGACTTACTCTCACTCCTCTAAAAAAGATAGCTACCAGCCGATCAATGCAAGCGACCAGCACCTGCGTGTGTATGTATGCAGCTAATCAAAACAGATCACTGTCCATCATCGAGCGTATCGAGTGTTCATTGGTCGAGACGATAATTTCGTGTCCCGCCGACTGGTATAAGAAGGCAACCGTCACAAACTGTAGATTCAGATTCAGATTGAGATTCTTTATTTACATCCCAAGTATACAAGTATACAATGTGGGGAAGTTAAATATATAGCATGACAGGTTAGGCAAGGACAATAAACTTTGTACAAAAATATCATACAAATAGGCATGACGATATGCAAGAATTGTGAGGAAAATAACTTATTTACAATTACAGTTAAACAGGGTTTGTTTTTGTTTGTTTTTTGTTTTTTTTTTGTTTTTTTTTTTTGGGGGGGGGGGGGTTAAACATATGAACATGACGGGTTAGACAAGGACAATTATACAGTTTATAGAAATGATATACAACGCAATAGTTAGAGCAATTTGTAGGGAAATGAAGGAAGAAATTAAATAGAATAGAAAGTTACAAAAATGAGATTCCTGATAAGCAAAAGATTACATTTTAGGCAACAATAACAATGTCAAAATTTAAAATTCTATTTAAATTTAAGAGGTGAAAAGTATAATACTTTGTAGTGATGGAGTTATCTAACTTAAAAATAAAAAAGGGAGAGAGAGCGCGCGCGCGAGAGAGAGAGAGAGAGAGAGAGAGAGAGAGAGCGAGAATACATCTATGTCAAATCGGTCTATGAAAAGGCTTCACAATCATATATACATGTATATGCAGTAAGTAAAAGGTGAGCCTTATAATCATATACGCATGATTTACAGGTAAATTATGCAGGTTGGTGCTTTAAAGAGGAAAAGGAAAAGAGAAAACAAAAATAAATAACGGGTCAGGTAACTGTAATAATTGTCTCTTGAGGGTCAAGTGGATTAACTAGACTCTTTGCTGTAGATTAAGAGGGACATAGCATGTGAAATACGGATATTTTTCATTGATTGAAGTGTTTTGCATCTTTATATATGCTTGATATTAGGACTTCGCTATAATGTTGGGTTTATATTACTTGTCAACAAGAAAAGGCAGCATACATGAATAATATCATATAGTTACAGTTGCCGGTTTCATGTACATTGTACTGTCAGCAATTATTAGTAAATATGGTAATGGTATGGTCATTATGTCGAAAAAGATGGACAGGAAAAATAAAATGAATAAAATTAGCAATAAAGGTATCGAAGGCAGCCATTTTAAGCATCTAAAGGATGTTTGGTGGGTGCATTTGTGAGTAAGAGTAGTTTATCTCCGATTGTCAGTGAACTTTGACAAAATAATTGAAATAAATTTGTTTACCTTTTTTATTTGCGTAATAGGGAAGCGTGATAGTAAAAACTTGACATGGGAATCACTTCTATCAGGATTAATAAGATGACTCTGGATATTTAATAGCATAATTCGTTCATGCTGAAAGAAATGGCAGTATAAGTGATAGTGAGTTTCAAAGCCTACTTCAGCAGAATTACAGAGTGGACAGATTCTTTCTGCAAAAGGGATATTTTCATATCGGCCAGTCTCAACAGGCAAAAGGTGATTACCGGTGCGGTATTTAAAAATATTCAAGTATTCTGACGGCCTGAGGTCTTTAAAGTATTGCTCGAACTTAATTTGGTCTTTCATGCTTAAGTAAGTACGGCCTTTATTTGTTTGTGACAGTTGATAATGCCAATTTTGCTTAAATTGGTCTAGTAGGATTTGCTTAGCATATTTATGTACATTTTTAGGTTGAATGAGAATTGGTTATCCCATATGTCGGGTCGGCCTATTGATATAAAAATAGATTTTATCTTTCTGATCCATTTGAATTCAGTATAATGTTCCATAGATAACATATATTTATATATTTGATGCGACAATTTGCTATTTTTACCGCTAACAAGTCTCGACCAGTAGTTTACCATTAATGTGTTTCAAAGCCGAATATTTCTGTTCCATAAGTCAAGATGGGGAGGACGGTGTTGTCAAAAAGTTTCACTACTAAATCTAAAGGTAAGTCTGCATTATTTATTATTGTATATAATAAGTGAAGAGATTTATTTGCTTGTTCTACTACATGTTTGCGTGCTCTTAGGAAAGATCCGTTACTGGAAAAGGTTACACCAAGATAATGATAGTTGTTTGTGATATCAAGAGTTGTACCGTTGAAAGAAACAGAATAGATTGTCAGTTGCCTTGCACCAAAAACCATCACTTTAGTTTTGGAAATATTAAGTTTAAGGTACCAAACATTACAATATTCATTAAAAGTGTTTAGACTCCGTTGAAGGTCTTCCGCTGTGTCCGATAAAAGGATGGTATCATCGGCATAGAGTAAAATTAATAGTTTTAGCCTCGTATGTTCATTATGCTCGATGTGAATACCTGTGGATCCTTTATTAAGTAAATATGATTCAACGTCATTCAGAAAAAGTGAGAATAGAAGTGGAGGGAGATTTTCTACTTGCCTTACTCCAATTTCGCTATTGAAAAAGTTCGAAAGGTTCCCACATGTCCACACGCACTATTTGATATTAGCATACATATTGGAAATTAAATTGAAAAAGTTTCCAGAAATATTGTTTTGTAGTAAATTATGCCAAAGACCTGCCCCAGAGACGATGTCAAAAGCTTGCGAGATATCTATAAACGCACAAAATAATTTTTTCTTACTTTTCTTTAGTAGTTCTAATAGAGCATTGAGAGTAAATATATGATCAGAGCATGAATATCCTTGTCTAAAACCAGCTTGATTTTCATTTAAACATCTTCTTCATCTACATATTTTGATAATCGTTTATTTAATACTGAAGTAAATAACTTGCCAAGACAGCTAAGTATAGTAATTGGACGGTAGTTTTAAGGATCTTCTTTATTTCCTTTGTTCTTATAGATTGGAATTATCATTCCTTCGAGCCATGTCGATGGAATGTGGCCCGTTTTGAGTACAGCGTTGAATAAGGTGCAGTATAGATTTATCATCTTATCTTGGGAGGACTTGATGTGCTCATTAATTATGTTATCAAAGGGGCTGGATGCTTTCCCCGATTTAAGACTAGAGATACTCTTGCGGAATTCCTCTGGAGAAAAGGATGCGTCTAATAAATTATTGATATTAGTATTATTAATGGGAGGGGCCGTTCATCATATATAATATTTTTATTGATACCTTTAAAGTAGTCGTAGAATTCAAGTGTTGGTGATTTACTTTTGTCATAAGTTTTTGGTTTTAAGCTGTTTAAGAATTTCCAATACTGTTTTGTTTGTTTTTTCATTTAAATTTCTAAGCTTATTTTGATTTTTACTTTTTTCTACTTGTATAAATTTGTTCATTGTCTTTTTGTACTTTTTACTTGCTTCTTTTAATTTAATTTTATCTTCATAATTTTTCGTTTTCTTAAAAGTATCTTTAGCCTTATTGTATTCTGACCTAGCTCTCCTACACTGTGGACCAAACCAAGGCTTGTCTGCATAAGTTTGGTTTTGGCGAGTTTTAGGCTTATATTCGTTACATTTTTCTGATGAGGCTGTAAATAGATCAGCAATTTGATTTGTTGCCCAGTCAATGGTTGTGGAAGTCTGATTTTTATTAAGTGTTTGTATTATTCTTTGTACATCAGTTACATTGATATGTTCAGCAAATGAATTCTGGTGCGATTTTGTCCGGGGTGGGCGCCTGTTGCTTAAGTTTTCATGTGGGTTTGAGTCTGAATTCAAGTTACCTTTTATTGTTACATGCAGAGCGTTATGTCCATCTGAGAAAAGCGAATCAGTATTAAGTATTTCAAATTTAGTAGCAAAACACTCTGCTGATGCGATCAGGTAATCGATAACAGACGAGTCTCTAAAAGTATGTGAGCCTACAAGCTTGTCTTTATCTACTCTTCCATTTACAATAAAAAAGGTTATTATTTCGGCAAGTTTCTATTAATCTCAATCCTAGTGAGTTAATTCTGTTATCTAAAGAATAACGTTCAGTAGGTATTGAGAGATTTTCTAGAATTTTACGCTTGTTTAGGAAAGAGTGTGTTTCGTTATCCATATCATAAAGACTGGCGTACATTGGGTCAGGTATGATAAAATCTGGTAATTTTCCTGTTCTACTGTTTGTATCTCCTATTAAATAAATGTACTTAAAAGTATTACACTTGGTCGCGATATCTTCTTCAAATTCAGCTAAAATATCTTCATTTAGGAAGCGTGAATTTTCAGGTGGTAGGTATATAGAGCCTACTACACTTGGCTCATTATGTGGTTTAGTACTGTCACAGATCTTTAGCCAAAGTATATATTCTGTTGAGCTAGGTAATATTTCAACAAAGGGGGCGAGTTCATCTTTAACATAAATGCCTAAACCTCCAGATTTTCTTAAAAATCGTTGCCTTCTATGTTTATGAAAAGAATTGTAACCCGGTATGTCAAGAATATCATGGTCATCGAGGTGCGTTTTCGAGATACAAAATATATCGTAGTTATTAACAAACACTTAAAACTCATTGTAGTTTAGCTTTTGCTTCAGTCCTCTTACATTTAATGCGCATATTTTTATATCATTTTTTATATTCGCACTATTTACAGAGTCAGAAAAACCATCGGCATCCCCCTCGAGTCCCTAATGGTCATGCACTGATGGCTGTTCTCCAGTCGACTGGTTTACAGATCGACTTTCATCCATCCAAGGGCGAAGGATAGTTTTGTCGCCGGCGGGCGTTCTAGGAGACGGCATTGAGCGATTTGGTGCCCTTGGGCGTGACGCACGGGACGCACGGGACGGACAGGGTGATTTGGATTGCAGCCTTCTGTTGTGTGAGATGACAGACTCGGGTCTGGGACACTGTTGTTTCAGGACAGTAGGCTAATGACGATTCGCTTGTTGTCCCTGTGGAGCGCGTGGCATGTGATTCGTGCTGGATACCGTTTGATTAAGACTTGATGACGGGATGTGGATACGATCACCGTGCATGATGCGGTTCGAGTCAGGGAAGGCGTCAGCTACCACACGGCCGTCTTTCAAGATCTTTGCTGGAAACACCATGTGTACTTTGCTGTTTGGACACGACTGACGTTGCGTGCATCGACTATCTCCCGGGGATAGTCTATGTTGATGGTAAAGTGTGTACCCTTTAAACGATTGGCCATGGATAACACATACTCAACATCACGTGTGTCGAGAAAGTAAGCAATTATCGGGAGAGACGCCCCTCCCCCCCCCCCTTTATATGCCCCTATCCTGTGTGCACGGGGTGTTGCCATTACTGTGTTTATGTCAAGCTTGTCTCGCAAGAAATCTGACAACATTGTAAAACAATTTTCATTTGCACTCTCACTAAAGCCATTAAAGATGAGGTTGTTACGCCTGCTTCTTGCCTCTAAGTCAATAGTTTTATATTCCATGAACTTCAGCCTTGACTCGTGCTCATCTAGTTTTAGTTCCATACCCTCTAACTTACGTTGAGACGCCAAGCACATATCAACTTTGCTCTCAATGGCGCACATTTTTTAAAACATGAAGGATTGTCCTGCATCAGCTGACAGTTTATCAAAATCAGATTTAGCAAAATCAGTTTTACTCCCAATACTTCCTGAACTAACTCGTGGGCGCTTCTTACCGTTAACAATTGTTGTCCACTCCATATCATATGCTACTGTTTCAGCCTCAGGTTGTGTATACACTGACGTCTCGCCTGGGTTTTCGCCATTGACAAATTCAGGTGAAATGGACGGTGTTATTCCATGCGAGATTGACGATGTTGTTAATTCAGAATCAATTACCTGGTTCTCTTGGCTCTCGTTGACATTTGTAGACATAATTATTAAAGCGAAAGTGCCTAGATGTCTCAGTACATATCGATTTTTCTTAAATTTTGCGAGATCTCAAAAAATGGCGTCCTGTCTAACCGGAAACGGAAATCCGTAATCCCTTGATATGAATGGCGGAGATCATGCCCAATCAGTGTCACATGTTCTATTTTCTAAAACAACACTGTTGAAAATGGAAGCAATTTTTAACGCACGTGCGAACACATGCATTGGACTTAGCATGGACATTTTAAACTTTCAATAACCCTTTAATAGAGTGCAATGAGAACTATTTTGTATTTACCCAACCGCAAGCTCAGGATGACTGAACGTCAGAATTCAAAAACGTTTACCAACTGCCTGCGTACGTCCCTTACAAAAAACGGACTAGTGCTAATTATATGTGTGACGTCATCGCGTCATACCGCCATTTTGTCAGCCGACTACAGCATTTGTTGAAACTGATGCGCTCGTGTGTACTCATAAGACTTACTCTAGTATTGATTTTCTTTTTCATAAACCGTGACTGCTGTGTATTGTTAAGGTTAGTGGCTAAATTAGTGACTCATTCCCGGAATTTGAAACCAAAGGAAGCGAACGAAGCGAGCACGAATTCTATTCCATGAAGAATATATGACTATGAGCATTGCAACATATGCCAAAATTTGAAAAAGACAAAGGTATTCAAGTGCATGCCAAATGTAAAAGTAAATATGTGATGAATCTTTTAACAAAATGAGCAAACGGAACGGTCAGTCGGCAAAATGGACTGACTGGAAGAATCACCAATTTAGACTTAAAACATATACTAAGAACATGTTGCGTGTAATTAACATGGTTGGAAATAAACATTATGTAATAGTTGTAATGTGTAGATCTATATAAAATTAACACCAAAACAAGTTTACATGAATAAGATAAATGTATAAAACAATAACACTGTTGAATATACAGAGCTTGCTACATGTATATTTGTGAATTGTGCCTCTGCAAGGGTCACAGGAACCTTGTAAAAAATCAAATCTAAGAAATGGAGAACATGGCAGAGTATCCCAACATTATGTTAAGCTTTCTTTGACTTTAGCCTTTCTAAAGAGATGTAAACCGTTTCTTTACTTTACAATAGTGTTATTCCTATCTGAAAGAAAATTGTCTTTTTCCTGCAAATATACATTTATCATAAAAGTAACTACTTTCTCATAGAAAAACACTCGTTAGCTAATTATTCTTGCTTGATCCAATGTCTTCACGTATTCTCAATTCATTTAACTTTAATTTGTATAGTCAATAATGGTATCAGAGTGTTTACCACTTATATTTTCTAATTATTGTTACCAGGTCAACTTTTGGTAAAGACCTGTTTTAATAGTTATGTCCCTTTAATCATTATTTGGATTAATTGTTTTTAACTTATTATCTCCCTTTCATGGTTGACCGGAAATAGACTGAGTACTGGCCATGCTATTTTTAGTTTCCCGCCTTTAGTGGTCACATGATATGTTCTTTTAGTCAGGAGAGAAGTTACAGTGGAACAGTAAAGTTGTATTCTTTACTTGAATTCCAAGACAATATTTATATTTACCTAACTTTTACCTAATATATAAGTTAGCTACGTGAATCAGAGGAGTTGGGACAGTATCAGATTAGTTGCTTTCTATAACTGATGTGTTTTGGAAGCTGAAGGCCCCAATCTACAACTGGTAGGTTAATAACTATTTTAGACATTGTAATCAATCTATCATTGTTGTTGTTGTTTTATAATGAACATGGTTTTATAATAGGCCTCTGCTCAAGATTATTTTATGTTGTTTAATATTTATGGTAATGAAGTTAACTCTACTGTTTATTATATTATAATTCATTGCCTAAAAATCCCTCTATTGCAGTATTTGTAAGTGATTAGTTAACTTTGTAAAGTGCTGATTGTATATTTATTGTTGCTAATTTTATTTTACAGGAGCTGAGTATTGACAGTATTAACAGCATTAACAGAATAAACAGTATAAACAGTAGAATCTATAAACAGTATAAACAGTATAAATAATACTATTTATAGAAGATTAAATTATATACCAACTCTACTTATAGACCACTGTGTTTTTTATCGAACCCTAATTCGTGTGTTTTTTAAACATTACAATAAGAACACCCGGATATATTATCAAAACTCTTTTGTCACTAACTTAGTGACACTTACTAAGTTAAATAAACTGTTTGTATGCTTGCATACTCATTATATTACATTTAACATCTCAATAAGTGCATTTTTTATTATTATTTTTTTTTAAATATAAATTTTATTTTAACAGTAAAATATATTTAGATCACTTTGGACACTTTGGACACTTTTTTCAATTCATTAGTAAGTGCCGCTGACACCTGATTTGTTTACGCTATCTTTGGCTGTTGTTGCTTTTGTAGGCCACAAGCTTGAAACCAAAGCATAGAATTTATGTCTACTAAGTGAACTAAAATATGTAAGATATATGTGAAAATTCATTTAAAATATTGTAAAGAAAAATTGTATCACTGAAATTAATATTATTATTGTCAAAAAAGACGAAATATACTGTTTCACAAATAGAAATAAGCAGCATAGTCAATTTAATGCGCAATCACAGAAATCTCCCTCTCTGGGAGCCTAAGTCTCCCTATTTGGGACCAAGGAAATATCACATGTCTGGTCACTGGTGATGAATGCGCTGCGTGTTCTTCTTTGGGCAATATTTAACACTGAAGGGGAGTATCGAGTCAGTGTTTGCTAGCATATCTTTTATTTTGTATCTTCAAATTGAGAATAAGTTTAAAATATACGCCACCGTATTTTTACGGAGTTCACCTCACTAAATTATTATTAATCATAACAAGAGGCGGGGTTATAATTCTCAAATTGCCGGTCTTCTTTTAATGTTATTTTATAAACTTGGTATATTAAAATATACATAACGGAACTTTTAAATTTAATAAGTTAAAGACAGTATTATAAACAAAACAATATAATAATTCATAACGCAAATTAGCATGAGGCAGAAACTTCAAGAACAACGTGTGAAGGCATGAGATGGGCGGGGATGTAGCGTAATAGACATTCATACATTGACGATTCTTCATAGGCACAGATAACACAGTTTAAGGACGATTTCTACAATAATAATCCTTTCATAGATTTTTTTATATCCGTAGAAGAATTCAATGGCGAGTTCGAAAATGGAAAGAAAAAGTAAGGTTGTTGGGCTTCTTTTTTAGTGAAAATGAAGTTTCCATGGTAACCAATTTGGTGAAATCTTACAAAATGGCCTTACAAAAAGTCAATAAAAATATTCCAGATATTTTACACAAACATAGAAAACATGGATCTGCACACACAATAACTTTATTTTATATTATACTTCAGGAATTATTCCATCTGTACATGTTTGCAGCACAATACAGCCATTTTATCCTCAAAGGGTAAAAATGAAATTCATGTCATGTTTGATTGAACAAAAATCATTAAAAGGAATGTTCTCACCCACAATCCTCTCTCTGAATTACTTTTATTACGTTTTCCTATATTTCATAAACTATAAAGATATCATCAATTCTACAAAATACGATACGATTTATCGCTTAAATATTTAATCAAAAATACTACATCATAATCTCATGGACTAATCTATCATTTTGGGTGTTGGAATGGGGATATTTTTTAATACCTTTATTCATGTATTTTAAATTAGAACTTCTCATATAATTTCGTCTTTGGGACGATCTTAACTTATTAGTATCTGGTAGAGGGATATGTACAGAATTGCAAATCCTGTAATGCTAAAACGTTGAATATAGAAATACATTTTTTTCCGGCAGAATATACCCTGGTATTTTTTCCATTTTTCACATATCATATTACATTGCTGTTGTTGTTGGTGGTGGTGACATTTTGTTTAAAATTCGTCAGGTTCTGTAGACGGGATCAACACCTCAGACACCTTATACTTAAACACCAATCTACTGCTGTATCTTCTAGATTCCATGTTTTTTAAGCTTCATAGAGGTGCAGCTGTCATCGGAGGCCTCTTCTGAGAAAGCCTAAAGTAGAGTTTGCTTTCATGTGATATATTGGCTAATGTTCTATTTTAGATCTTCACTGATTGGCAGCCCACCACGTAAGAGTTGTTATTTTACCTCTTGGAGAATATGATTATTTAATAAGTTGTTTGTCTTGTTTATAATGCTTTTTTGATAGGCCTATAGCATGTTTTCATTGAATCTCCAGCGCCAGTCGATCCGTAGACCAGTAGCGGGGTGGGGGGAGGTTATCTTGCAGCTCTTCATGGTTGTTTTGATTATTGACTTTTCTAATTGTATGTCTTTTCATTGCTTATAAATACTTGTCTGTTCTTAAAATAAAGTTTTAAATGAATGTTTGTTAAAATGGTCCAAAGAAGAAATTCGGAAAACGAATATTTACTTCTTTTTTTTTTAAAAAAGTGTACTTCTACGGAAACAGCGAACATAAAGCTACGCGAGTTCTTGTGTAACACCGCCCCTTCATGAATATTTATGTTACGCAAAATACGCGAGATCATTCAACGGATCCGTAACCAGTGAGAATTAGTGTTGGGTGTAAATTATGTCACTGGTTTCGGACCAACTATACTTCGTACACAGTCTAGTCAGATCATTATTTGAGGTTTTCATTGAACAGAACATGATTCGTAATAAACTTTAATTACACTAAATGATGTTGATCATATACATTAAAAAATCATTTGAAAATCGCTTAATATTCCTCTTTGAATAATTATTTGTAAGTGCCAATTATCACCGATAATGACGATGACGATGACGATGATGATGATGATGATGATGATGATGATGATAAATATTATTATAACAATTATTCTTATAATTATTACAATTATTATTATTATTATTATTATTATTATTATTATTATTATATGTTGTTGTTGTTGCTGCTGCTGCTGCTGCTGCTGCTGCTGCTGCTGCTGATGATGATGATGATGATGATGATGATGATGATGACGAAGACGACGACGACGGTATTGATGATGATGATGATGATGATGATGATGATGATGATGATGATGATGATGATGATCATCATCATCATCATCATCATCATCATCATCATCATTTTTATTATTATGAGAGTGTCTTAATTACTTGCGCGTGCAAGCCTGTAGTTATTCAAGGTGCCTGGGGCGATGTCACAGGACTACAATGTACTAAATCCCTGTTAGATACCCACTAAGGTTTCGTTGTTCGACATGAAAAGCTGTATTTTGCCTGAGGCAGAATTTTCAAATATTGGCATGTAAGGAGTTGAAAGGATTAAACGTTTAAACAACATAAAGGAGAAGTTGTGGATACCCAGTGAACTGCCGGGCTCAATCATACAGTAGCTTATGTTGGCATGTGACGGCGGCAATTTTAAAAATAAAAGTTACGAAAAAAGACATTGGAACAGTTAATAGAGAAATGTTTACGACAAACATTTACAGTGTATAAATTAAACAAAGATTTTTTACTAAAGTAAGTGTTTTTAATATGTATGCATGCATTATGTCAACAGTTGGGAAGTTTTAATATGCAAACACTCAGACCTTTGGTTGTCTTCAGATAGGCTAATAGACAATGTTGGTAGGACGTTAATCCAAGCAAATGTATCAGATGCCATCCTCAAATCAAGAATTCTTCTACGGACTAGAACACATTATATAAAAGAAAAATATAAAAGAAAAAGACATTCAAAATTTGTTGTCACCAACTTTACAAAACTCGCTAATAGTCACATTTTGTGATCTTATCATATATGGATAGCTAATATATGTACCTAGTTTTTATGGAATAATTTTTGGTAATAAACATAACAGACGCAAACCAATTCACCAGTGTTAAGTGATGGTATTTATATCAATAATCAAGCAAAGTCGTATGTTTAATTGGCATTTCTTTACTTTATGCAAATTTTGCAAAATAGAAAGTACAAAACAGTGTTGTCCAAAATAGTTGCCTGTTTGTGAGGAGCGGATAAACCTTATAAAAATAATTGGTTGTACGAACACTGCTATGAACATGCAAGCCTCATATGAAAATGAATAAGCTTCAAGCTTTCGAATTTATAATGTTATTAGAGATTTCGTATACAAATATAGACGTTATAAAATGTTAATAATCATTGTTCGTTGTCTGGTTAAGACAATTGCTGTTTTAGTGTTGTATAATTATGTTCTCGTCGTCGTCGGTGGTGGTGCTGGTAGTGGTGGTGGTGTGGTGTTTTATCATCTGTTAAACTGTCACGAGTTGATTAACAAAATAAACGCGGTCATAATCGTTGGTAATTTTAGCCGCATGTTTCTCAAAAACTTAAAGGACAAACCTAGAAGTAGCTTAATGTCTTAAGCATTTAAACGGCTATTCTGATAAACGATTATGCACAAAATCAAAATAGTGGCATCCTACTTTGCCCAGTGTAGCCCTTAAAGGTGGTACCCAACAGTGTGGATCATTTTTTTCTCTCATGCAACCAAATAAATAAATGTTACTTGAAAGGAGCCCGCGAAAAGTTGTTTATTAGTCCATGTGAAAAGAGAAGAATAACACACCACCTGTCATTACAAAAATATATTTCCTTTCCGAGCCACGTTGCTATTTTAACTAAGGAAACCACGTGACCAATTACATTTAAAATCCGATTACATAATTATCCGGGTTGTCAGCACTGTCATCGTTGTCTGTTTTATATAAAACTTCCACCGTGCTTATTTGATATATTTCGATTTAAAAAAAAAAAAAAAAAAACAGTTTAAAAGCGATACTTTTCAAAATTTATACTGTCTGAAAATTGATGAAATGTTATCAACAGCTTAAACTTCATGTATTTAAGCTTAAGCAGGAATTATTAACAAAATCATCAGAACAGGAGTAAGGAGTTGTTACATGTATTATATATAGGCAAACTGTCGGATACTACATTTCAAAACAAGTAGGTGTCTGCTCTGGTAGCTATTTCACTGGAACCACAGCATGGGGGTGTATGCCGGATAACTGATAAACACGTAAAATACCACTCTTCTTTAGTTTATCGATAAAATAGTCTGAGCTTCATATATTATCAGCTAACAACAAAAAACAAGTAAGTTTACTGTTACTATGACAAATTAGTATAAAAAGGGTGTCAATTTGGATTTTAAAGATATTAGAATAGTTAATTAAATTATTATTTCATATACAGCTGGACTGTATCTTATTTTATGAGGCCATGGAAATTAATAGATATGTTTATATTTTCAACGTCTCCACTTTGTCGATCTAAACCAATTCGTAGGTTTAAAACTTAATTTTATCAATAATCCTATTTCGATATAAATATACTTTAAAATAATCTTCCTCCAAGCACTATTTAATGCGTCGTCATGGCAGCGATGTCCGGAGGGCACGTGCCTTCATTAAGCCTCTGTACTACAGCAGAGCTCAGTGTGCGCGCTAACAGCGGCGAGAGTTGCCTGGGGCCGTTCACCCGTGAGACAGCTCTATTGACGAGAGCTGGGGAGCGTTCATTGAGCCGTACACAGGTCCGCTCGACAGATGTGCTGCTCATCGCTCATAGGGATACACGCACAGTTTGAACAGGGAGCTTATACGGATGCAACAACAATTAAGGTAAGGGACATAGTTGACATTATTTATTGAACATAGAATCGTTGTCTTTTGATTTGATTGTTCCAAAACCTTGACAGATGTATATAAATAATAAATAGTTAAATATTATTAAAAATTAAAATACTGTTCAATGAGTCTAGTGTATATCGTGTATGGTATTGTCATGGACAGAAACATGTTATTTATTGATGCTTGGTATGATTGCCATAGAATAAGAAGGTATTACTTAGCATGGTTGACATAATGCATAAGAAAGATTAAATAGAAATGTGCTGGCGACATCCTATTATTAACATGAAATGACAGGGTGTGTTAGAGAAGACAGTTGTCCGCGTGTGTCCACGCTTGTTGTTGTTTTATGAAAGTGTATATGGATGTGTAAGCTATATTAGAGAACGAAGATCAGACAGGGAGAGAGAGAGAGAGAGACAGACAGACAGACAGACAGACAGACAGACAGACAGACAGACAGACAGACAGACAGACAGACAGACAGACAGACAGACAGAAACAGGTAGACAGACAGAGTAACTTTGAAAGTAGGCAGGTTATGCGAGACAATGTCGCTCTGTTTACGCGAGTTCCGTATTTTTGTGTACAATGTTAATATCATTGTATAATGGTAGAAGGGAAATATGTTAATTCAACGTTTGACATGCAAGTTGTTAAATATAAAATATTGTGCTTCTTTTGTGTGTTGTTGTTGTTCTTTGTTTTGGATGTGGGTTATTATGTCCTCGTGGTTGCTATAAGGCTACAAAAATGCGCCAAGGCCCCAACTATCAGCGATGATTAACGCTTGCTACCCGAGGCTAATTTCACTTACAAGTCCCTATTTAGTGCGGACTGAAAACTGAATCTATATAACAGCTTGTAATTAAATGTTCAACTCAGTACACGGATCACTGCAAAAACGACAAGAGTTTACCAAATAAAAGCTTTGTGCGACTGAGGCAAGGCGGCCCGCCTGCGGCAGTATTCGTATAGATTTCCTTCCCATATATTTCAGTCAGTCGCCCCAGGGTCTTGGTGAGATCGTTAGTTTTCACAACAATTGTCCTCACGCCATGGGGTTTGACGCCTGACAAAGGGTTGCTGCTGCTTATAGGGTCCGGTCTGTGCCGGGAATGTGCCCCAGGCCGGACACACGCTCGATCCTGGCCAGGCCCGCCCGGTTACTAATGGCGACGGCCAGCAGGCATGTCCACGGAATGTGGAGGAGAGTCGCCTCGGGCAACCCAGTGTGAAAGACGTGTAGAGTTGCTGGACTCATACTAATTATTGTGTACAGGAGGTGGTTGCCAGGGATTGCATGTATAGACGTAATATAGTATTTCTAGAAATAAAATAAGCAGCAGCTGCTCGTCACTTCATAGTAACACACGGCCCTAAGATAGTGGAGTGAAAATGTCATATGCATGTTTTGTAAATAAGGCACTTTTATGAAATAAGAAAAACAGATGAAAGGGAAAACCTTAATCTCAAAGATTAATTCATCATAAACGATAAAGCGGCCATAAGGATAAGAAGGTGGCAGAGACGTTAGAACGAATGATGCCTGGGAACTATCATGACGAAATGTAATTTCATAGCAATTTTATTTGTACAAATATGTTGATTTTTTTTTTCAGGTTAAAAAGACGATAACCTTCTGTCGGATTTCACTGAACGATTTCAGCTGTAGAAATTTGAACCTGTATTGAATACTGGTCATTCATCGTGAGCAATCGGAAAATTGATACGGAAATACGTATTTCAGCTGTACACATCTGTATCTGAACGAGCAAAGCTGACTGGCAGCCTGGAGCTCAAGGTGTCAGTGTCGGAGCCCAGGGGCCGACTGACCTCCCCGGCCCACTCCAGTCCCTCTCCCGGGCCTGTCCAGAATGGTGGCTACCCCGCCCCCGCCAAGATTACCGGCGTCCCTTGCCCGGCGACCCCGACCAGGTACACTGCCCCAGTGCATATCGACGTAGGTGGAGTGATATATACATCATCCCTCGAGACCCTCACCAGGTAAATATGCACAAGACTATTTTTCTCAAAAAAGTTTGGTCTTTATTTGGTCAACTGTCAAATTTCCTGCAAACAGTCGTGAGTGTGCGACGTCCAAGACGCTGAGAGGGAATTCTCTCAGAGCAATGAAATGAGTGGCAGGCTGTTTAGGTCATAGTACCAGTCCATTAACTAAGTTCAGGTTAATAATAAACGGGAAATTTCGATATTTTTGAACTATTTACCAATGTTTTGTATTACCTACTACAGTGAATTTTGCGTTGTTGTCTGCTATATTATTTTGTAATTGCAGGCTGCACTGTTACCCCTGTCGTTCTCGATTTCTTTCTTAAAACATCAAATTGACAAACTGCCGCGAATTTTCGCTATTGCCTTCTTCTAAGTTTTTTGTTATTGTCATCTGCATTGATATGTTTTGTAATTGTAAGTTACACTAAAACACTTACAGCAAACGGCTCTTTTAACAACAACAACAATAATAATAACAACAACAACAAACACTAACGAAAACATCGACAAAAAGCTTCGAATGCTTGTTAAGCCGGTTATATTTTTTTCTTCATATAAGAGCTCCGTCCTCTGTCCAATAGTATTTAAAATGACACAAATAAACAAAATTAGCAAAATAAGCTAAATAAAATTATTTATTTACGTCCTGTTGTAGAACTATATGGCGTTTTGCAAACGCAATTACTTGTGCAACAGACTTGCACTATAAATGATTGCAAAAACGTTCTAAGTTGCTTAAAAAATGTATAATGCATTTTTGGATCCGAGCGCTGCTGTCAATAAATCAATCCCCAGTGGCCGTCGCTGTAAGTTTAGGACGACAGGGAATTCGCATGTTAAATGGAGCTATTTGTTTCTAGGGCCTTTCGTGGCCCAGTGATTGGAAAAAAGGTGTATATATGAACACAAAGGTGTTGCTGCGATGTCCATATAAATAAAATAAAAATATGAATAAAAAAAACCCAGCTCTGACTAGCTCATGGATAGCCGTGGTTCTACCAAGAAGGTAAAGAGCCTGAGGTGTTCTTAGGCCAATAAATTAAAATTCTCAAATTTTAATATGCATTTAAACATGTTCCGCTAGTGTTGACCCGGATCGACTATACAGGCCCTGAGTGTATGTTCCTATCTAAAGCTAAACCCTGACCACGTCTATCTACTTGCAGCCAGCCTCTCCTCTGTAATCACACAGTTCTCCGGCGGCCATTTGTGCTTCGTATTCTCAAAACAGCTCCTCGAGCCCCCGCGGCTGATTAACGATTTCTCGGCATTACTTTGTTGCCATAGTTTCCACCGGAAGCCCGCGGGTGTTTCTCGTCAGCTCCACACTCCGGTACAGCTTGCCTCAGTGGCGGTGGCAGCGATTAGCAAATAAATCCCGCCCTTCAAGCTACATCCTCTCTCTAAGCTGCTTTTGATTCCAAGGCGAGTAAAGTATCATCTCAATCCGCATCTTTGCCCAAGGCACAAACATAGAAACTTTTTCTAATCACCTTCAGAGAGAAAATAACGTTCACTTAGATGTTTATATATTTGTAGTAGAATTTTCAATAAGAGACGAATAAATTAGTTTGACAATTTTTGAATTGGTTACATGTTAATATTTTTTATATTTATAAGGAAAACGAAGAATGGTTATGAATTCTAATGGCAGTGTATGACGTCAACAATATTAACATTATATGAACTTGTTTCACAACCATAGTGGGCAGAAGTATTTTTTTGCTAGAAATGACATTTCATACAACTGGCTAATTGAAAAAAAAATATATTGGATCTCTAGAAACACTTTATACATACATACAAACATATAGATAGATATAAATATATAAATATATAAATATATAAATATATAGATATAAATAAATGAGAGAGAGAGAGAGAGAGAGAGAGAGAGAGAGAGAGAGAGAGAGAGAGAGAGAGAGAATGAGAGAGAGGGGGGGGGGGGGGCTCTATTAGTTAATTCAAAATTCAAACCTTTATATAGGCTTCATTTTAGACTTCAACAATTTTAAGCATCGGTGGGCAATATTTACAAAATGGCTATCACATTACTGCTAGTTTGTGTACAATGTGAAATGTGCTGCATGTAGACAGCCAAAATACAGACCGTCGGCACACGTGAGTAATGACGTGACGTTTTAACTGAAGCTTATGAGATCACTTGGATACGAATCGGATTCATTGAGGAGTCAATTCCTATCGTTTTGGCCAGTTTTCCGTTCTATATACTTCTTGCTGTGAAGTGTTTGTGTTTTCTCCCCGGAGATAATATGGCTTTAAGATATGCCTGCAAACAGCAGCGGTCATGATAAAAACACATACAGCAGCTGGCTGATCGGGATCTTGTTTTCTAGCCTCGGACAGAACCTCTTGTGCTTAAGAGTTTAATAGAAAAAAATGGAATTAATGAATGCCAACGTTTGTTGTTGTTATTAATAAAAATACTTTACAAATTCGTTCAGTTCAGTTATGTATGATGTCAGGAATTTGTAACATTCATTTGGACAAGAATGTGTATTTTAACTTTTAAGAGATAAAGCATCAATAAAAGTCAGTACTGATAGGTCTGCATTGGACAGCTCACAGTCTGGAGAATAATATCTTTAAGTGAATAAAAGATGTTTTCGATCATTTTCAGAAAGTAGTGAAATACATATTTTATATAAATGTAAACAACCTTTTTGTTATAGTGCGCCTTGTTAAATACTTACAAATGCGAATTATCAATACAGCTATCTGCACTTTAACCAGTGGTTCTACTTCTCGAGGCCATTTAGATATTGGATCTACGTTCTTTTAAAATGATTATTAGTTTATTGCAAATAAGAAGTCAAAATAATCAACGAATGCTTGCATGCACGGACCTTTAATGGTAAAACACTTTGTTTGAAACATGATAACTTAATTAATATTTTTTCCCTTCTTCTAACATTCCACGCAGATATTGAACTCGTTTCGTTTCTGCACGGCGATGTTATCACACGTTGGTAAAAGTATTGTATTGAAGTGAAGCCCGGGGCCACAGCGATCATTTCAGGACGTGAGAAGGTTTTATATATTTTTGTTTAATGTAGGGTGCCAGCGGCTAGAATCTTGTGTTCACTCTATTGAATTGTTGCGGCCTCCGGGGATCGTTGAACGCCATGTACAGCAGGCAGATTCACTTTCAGTCTCCATTATGCCCTACCGTGGCAGCTGTCAGACCGGACCACTTGGTGCTGCTGCTAGTCAGCGACCAAACGGCTTTTGTTTTCGGAATTTTATGAGCTGTTTTGAGATAGCCAAAGAGTCCCATGTGCTGCTGCTACCGATCGTAACAACACGGCTAAATCCAGAGACTTCTCGAGAGTTCTGGAAAAATAGCCGAGGATTTCCGACTGCTGCACTTACTACTCGGCTATTCCTAGTTGTGATTTCTGGATTTCGTCAAGGGATTTCAAGTGCTGTAATTAACGCTCCGGTGAAGGACAGGAGGACATTCTGAAAATAATTCTCGTATAATGCGAACATGCGACACGGTCCTAGAACGCGCTAACAATAAAAAAAATCACTTGTCTGTACAAATGGCTTTACCCAGATAACTTGAAATGGTTGAGGACATTGCTAAATCTGTCATAATGTTTATTTGATGAAAATATCGGCAGTTTTAGAATCCGTAATAATTGTTTCCTATACAAACTAATAACTCACATGCAAAAATTAACACAGATCATAAAGGTGACAGTGGCCTAAATAATACTTTTCAACGCCATTATTAGATATACATTTTAGTTCTGGTGACATATCACACTTTGTAGTTGTTGACAACGCAAACGGGGTTGTTGGCTCATTTCGATGAAAGCACGCTTTATTTATCATTATGGTATGATTTGTTTATCATTCTCTCGTATAACAAGTTCATTGCTTATTGTAATGTGCCACACGATACTAAGAATGCTGTTGTTGTTGTAGGTTTCCGGATTCACGCCTGGCCCGTATGTTCAACGGTAATGTGCCCATTGTCCTGGACACACTGAAGCAGCACTACTTCATCGACAGGGACGGGAAGCTGTTCCGCTACATCCTCAACTACATGAGGTCTGGGCGCCTGGTGCTGCCGGATCCGTTTCCTGAGCTGGAAC
The DNA here is from genome assembly GCA_007844125.1 of Sinonovacula constricta. Classification (NCBI taxonomy): domain Eukaryota; kingdom Metazoa; phylum Mollusca; class Bivalvia; order Cardiida; family Solecurtidae; genus Sinonovacula; species Sinonovacula constricta. Next base: position 7,026,257 of record CM017565.1, read on the forward strand.
AGCTTGCCGAGGAGGCTCGATACTTTGACATCCAGGGCATGTTGCGGGATATTGAGGCACTGAAGAGGGTCCGCACCATTAAGCGGGAGAAGGTGGACCCTGGACAGGTCCTAACCAACGGCAGTGACACCATCTGTGACTGTGTGGCCGTCAGTCTAAGTCCCGACCTCGGCGAGCGTATCTCGCTCAGCGCAGACCGCTTTCTGCTGGAGGAAGTGTTTCCGGAGCTCAGCTCCGCACTCATGGATTCGCGTAACTCCGGATTCAATCTGGACAATCGTTACGTAATACGCTTCCCTTTGAACGGTTTCTGTAAACTGAACTCTGTACAGGTGTTCCAGAGATTGCTGAACAACAGTTTCAAGATCGAAGCTTCGACAGGTGGCGGGGTGGAGGGACAACAATTTAATGAGTACTTATTCGTGCGGCGACATGTGGGCAAGAACGGGTAAAGTTTCTGTTCCTCGCAGATCTGTTGATGTTTTTTTCAGTAATGTTTTAGGCTGTTGACTATTTAGCCTTTTCTTCGTTGGATTGGAATAGTTCGTTTGTTGTTGTTGTTTTTGTCACCACTAAAAGAGATAGGTACGCGAGTATTCGTGTATCTTGACAGTTAACTTACGAAATCCTAATCGGTTGATATGTTATACATGTACCTGTATATGCTACTTGAGTGTCATTGACTATATGTGCATTTGTTGTTAACTTTCTTACATTGTCACGTCACTGATCATCAATTCACCTCCTCCTCGTTCTCATCATCAATATCATCACCACCACCACCACCATCATCATCATCATCATCACAGCAGCATTATCATCACCACCATCTTTAAGATCATCGTTATTGCAATCATCCATCAACTTATTGTTTCAAATGCGAATAAAGTTAGAAACATGTATGGATGTCTGTTTCTTTGAACTCTTTCGGATCTACTTGATAATCGAAGAGGAAAGTGGTAAAAAGTATCTATTATATGAAGAGTTAACATTAAGTTAAAACTAAAAAATATCTTTATGTACTTGATTATTATTTTAAAGACGTAATTTTGCATGTATATCGGTGCAAATGTAAAATGTGAACTCATCGTTGATCCAATTCCTAGCCTCCGGATAAAGCTTATTATGGATATGTATCAGCGTGATTGTTTAGACTAGCTCCAGTTATAGTTATTTACTCGGACCAGTACCCTAAGAGGTTGAACGCTGGCTTATATGTATGTAATCTAATCTAGATGCCGGTTCAGTTCTCCATAGTTCTAAACCTTATAACGTTTTAACGTTGTGTTTATATGTTTAATTTACTGTATATTAAGCGCCGTATGACCTTTTTAAGAGTCGGTGTGCCAACAACTTTTAAACAACAAACAACATGTCGCTTCAGCGAGTATTTCTCAGCTAGTAAATAGTTCATTGAGTTATTATCATCTCAATACAGTTTGTACACGACAGTTGAATCGAGAAATAATAAGAGTTTAACCGTAAAGACATTAAAGGTAGTATCCGACAGTTTAACTGTATCAAATGCATGTAACAGTATTTTTCACGGTTTCTGGAAATGAAAGCATTATTTCTGGATAAACTCATACTAAAGTCTAAGTTAAGACGGTTTGGGACACTACCTATATTGCGAAACAATTCACCCTAACTGTTCATTCTTTCCAAATTTATAAATAAGCACAATAGAAATTTCTGCTTAAGGTAGACATTGACGTCTTCGGGCTAACCGGATGACGATATAAAGAGATCTCAAAAGTGAAATGTCACGTGGTTTTCTTAGTTTGAAAATAGCTATCCCTGGAGCATGGCTTCTACGCTTCCCTGTTCTCGCAGATCTAGGGCATTAGAAAAGCATTTTGCAGAACCTTTTCATGTAACAATAACTTATTTGGCTATTTACGGAAAAAGAACACAACTGTCGGAGAGCACCTTTACCGTATAGTACACGGTTCAAGTAAGACCTGGCAGGCTGGAGCTAACATATGCACTTCCCCAGCCAGTTCTCCTTGATGTTCTTGTGAGTGGTGCGAGAACAAAGCACCTCGGGCGGTCCAGTTTCTGTACTGACACATCAGGCGTCACATGTCTGGGAAAGGCTCCTTTTCTCGCTTGGCTTCACCCGGGGGCAAGTGATGGAGTTCAATCCCGTGCAGCACGATTACCTGGCCAGCCACATCATTCCCAGCACAGAGTGCAACACATATAGTCACAAGATAGCGTTATGGCAGCGACTTCTTATCACAGACATGGCTGTATAATTCTTGATAGGTCACATTTATAACGATTGTTGAATAATGACGATACTTCCGGGCGGTTTACTGTTTACTGTAAACCCGAACGTTATAAAGTATATTTATCCTTTCGTTCGTTATTTCTTTTATATTGCGTGTTTGTCAAACTCTACAAATTGTATACGACAATAAGGCCACAAAGTCAGTGAATGAACTGTGTTTAAGCATCGACATTTTTAGATAACTTACTCCATACATGGGTTTTGTTTTACAGATCACTTTATCATCGCTAAAGCCATCTGTTGTCAGTGAAATTAGTTGTAGAGCAATGCAGTGACATCGAGAGGTCCTGGATTCAATCAAGAAATCTATCGCATGTTTGTCTTTTTCTGCATTTTAATCTCCAGCACATTTACAATCCTATAGCTCAAGTCGTAGAGCGTCGGCTCGCGAGGTTGCAGGTTCAAACCCGGCCGGGTCAAACCAGACTTTAAAGTTGGTAGTAGTGGCTTCCCTCCTTACGCTCGGGGCTAAGGGGATTGCACTACGCCTAACTTGTCGGTGTAAGTATAATGGACCTACTGGGTTCAGTCCCTGGGCACCTCATAAGTGTCTCTGTGCTATAATGATAGAAATATCGCTGCACAGTATCGGCAAAATGCCGGCAAATCTCAATCCCATCCCATTTACAGTCCCGACATTTATCGACAAATAAGTTTCCAGGCATTATTACAACACACCATTTAAAACAAGACGTGGATGGTCAGGAAGAAATGTCTGCTAGTGGCACTTTGGATTAAAGACATGCGCATCTTTGTTCGATTCGTTTGATATATATGTATAATGTCGTTTAACATACATATATACATATAATATAACTATATTATGTACGTGGAATCCTTTCCAGAAAAGTACATTTATTCTAGAACTTCGGACACAGGGTTTGTTCAGACTGCAGGAACAAACCGACTATCTAGCGGTAATGTGGTGCGTGCCTCGCCATTTATTTGGTTCCCGGCCTTTCACGTTTTTCATGCCAAGTTCTCCCTCTGAGGATGTGAGCGCCTGCTAAATAATTACAGTCACCCTGGGGCCTCGGCATCTGACGCAATCGATAAAATAGTTTAGGCAAATACGCAGGCTTATAAGTTGCTGGCCTTTGAACACTCATCTCAAAGGTTAGTCAGCAACGATTTGTTTTGTAGTTAATGACTATCTTATGAATCTGCTATTTAACGATGCGTGGCAATGGGTGCGCTTCCAAAAAATGCCAACAGATGTTAAGGACGAGTTGTCAGAGTTGCTGATCTGGGGTGAGAGAAGGGTATCGAATGTAAAACTAATGGTGTCTTAACTCCATAATTGCGTGCAATATTTTCCAATGTTAGTTATTGTTATGCAGGTGATTTTAAATTACATTTCACTATTCTCAAAAAGTTACATGAAATCTTAATTTTACACTTATTTTAATGTCTCTTTTATAATGCAAAAATATAATAATAATAATAATAATAATAATAATAATAATAAATAATAATAATAATAATGTGGGACCGTTATACGAACGTATTCCTTAGGCTTTACAAATAGAAACAAAACTCACGGCGCCTTCAAAGGTAAAATCTAATAATTTCTTCCTCGTCATCATTTAAGTAGATTTAGTCATACTCAGCTTACCTTGCTTAACGTGAAATTCATTAAGCTGGTCGGACAAGTTTTACATTCCCTTCGCATCTCGAAGTAAATGTATTGTTGTTTGTTTTTGTTTTTAAGTAAATCGCACCGATACAGTTAGGGCCATTTCAGCGATGTCACATATATTATTGGTGGAGGAAGACCGCAGACAAAAGATTGGGTAGAACCACAGATCAACTGAAAGACCTCCGCCCATGAAAGTTTTCACCAAGCGGTGAGGCTGAAAGATCTCCGCCCTTAGAAGTTTTACCCCAATCGAGACTCGACTCTAGCGGTGAGACTAAAAGATCTCCGCCCATAAAAGTTTATACCACGATCGGGACTAGAATCCACGCGGTAAGGCTGAAAGACCTCCGCGCTTGGAAGTTTACACCCCGATCGGGACTGGAATCCACGCGGTGAGGCTGAAAGTCCTCCGTCCATGAAAGTTTACACCAAGACCGGGACTTGAATCCACGCGGTGAGGCTGAAAGTCCTCCGTCCATGAAAGTTTACATCAAGACCGGGACTTGAATCCACGCGGTAAGGCTGAAAGACATCCGTCCATGAAAGTTTACACCAAGACCGGGACTTGAATCCACGCGGTAAGGCTGAAAGACCTCCGTCCATGAAAGTTTACACCAAGACCGGGACTTGAATCCACGCGGTAAGGCTGAAAGTCCTCCGTCCATGAAAGTTTACACCAAGACCGGGACTTGAATCCACGCGGTGAGGCTGAAAGTCCTCCGTCCATGAAAGTTTACACCAAGACCGGGACTTGAATCCACGCGGTAAGGCTGAAAGACATCCGTCCATGAAAGTTTACACCAAGACCGGGACTTGAATCCACGCGGTAAGGCTGAAAGACCTCCGTCCATGAAAGTTTACACCAAGACCGGGACTTGAATCCACGTGGTTAGGCTGAAAGACCTCCGTCCATGAAAGTTTACACCAAGACCGGGACTTGAATCCACGTGGTTAGGCTGAAAGACCTCAGTCCATGAAAGTTTACACCAAGACCGGGACTTGAATCCACGTGGTTAGGCTGAAAGACCTCCGTCCATGAAAGTTTACACCAAGACCGGGACTTGAATCCACGTGGTTAGGCTGAAAGTCCTCCGTCCATGAAAGTTTCACCCTGACCGGGACTCGAAGGACTTGTGAGAGGTCGAGAACTATACGTTACTAGTCCCACCTATCGACCACGTGCTCACCTGCAGCAAATATACCAATCACTACTTGGTCTCATATTTTTTTCTCTCCACGAATTGAGTCACAATGTAATTCAAAATCGACGTTGAAACCCAACGCCGCTCAATTATTATGGTAAGAACAGAATGGAGAAATAATTGGAACGCCATGTCGCTGTTTTACAACTCTATTTTATTACAGCAGCTTGGTCACAGTCTGTCAAGCTTGCATATTACTTTGTTGCTCAAGCACTAAAAATCACAATGTTCAACGTATTAAAGTATTATACCCAAAGACAAAAAAAAAAAAAAAACACCAAAAAAAACACCAAAAAAAACAACAAACGCTTTGTTCTTCAAAAGAGTGTTTTGCCTTGATGTTGGAACAATCTTAAGCGTTGCAACAGTTTGCATCTTTTATTTTTTTATTTTAGCAGGTAAATAGCTCCGAACTGAGGAATTTTGGAAAATCATATATCTGTTAAATAGTACACTAACTGGCTCGATAGTGTTGTAGCATTTGCACAGGACTACCAATTGTTTAGTGCTTTTAATCTAAGTTTGGCATTAACTTTAGTTGATACAACTAGTTTCCCAAGAGTTACACTAGTTCTTGAGCAGTTTATTTATATTGTTATTTTATGCGGAATTATCAGTTTAATATTCGTCTCTGGGTAAAGTAATGTAATACAGAACATTATGGAAGGCAATGGGCCCGATTTAAGGGCCATTCATTTCACGACGGATATATACTAAATGTCAAAAATATTTTTCGGTAAGTTTTTTTTTCACTTAATAAAAACACTAGTTGTGTATTTCCTGTTTTTGTTTGTTCTTTGTTTTTGACCGCTTCATAGATATGTTGTTATTGCAAGTTTTTACTCTTGGTTAATTTCTAAGAAAAACAAGGGAACGGTAGAATCGAATTATCCTTCCAGAACCAACTTTAGAATATAAGCCAGCCAGAAATAAAGCGAATGTATTTAATAGGGTCCTCTCTAGTTCATGGTTGTTAATAAACTAATAGATATATATAATAATGTCTGTTATGGTTGTTGTGCATTGCAGCATTACTAATTCTCTAGACAGACAAATCTGGTGGATAAAAAGGAGGTGAAACTTATAACAGATATGCGGCGTTAGTGAGGCTTTGATCATAAGCTAGCAAGTACAGAAAAAACAAGAAATGTCTTTAAAAAGACAAACGGCGTCGGATTAAAAAAAAGAAAAACAAGAAATTTCTTTTAAAAGGCTATGCGGCGTTTGTGAAGCATTAAATTACACATTTTTATCGTGTTTATGTTTCTATTGAATATAAATTTGTGAGAAAAATGGCATGAAAATGGTGTACATTTTAAACTAGTCGCTCGCTCCATCTGCGCCTCATAATTCTGACGTAATAGGCACTTAAAGTTACGAAGTACATGTAGTTAGATCGTGCCGGAAGTGAACGGTCTGCTTTGCGGCATATGACAGAGATGATGTTTAAACAAATGTAGGATCAAGTGACATTTTATACACTTTATACAATAATACTGTAGGAAATGGGGTACATTGGTAAACTGGAAATTATCTCCCTTGTTTGTTAATATCCGTGGTATTCCAAAGAGTAGGTAGGTCCTTTATAGTCGGAATTCTTGGACTTTATCGCCCGTTCTTTTGTAGATTTTGCAGTTACAAACGGTGAAATTTCTTTTGCACAAATATAAGCTTAAAATCCATTTAAATACTTATAGAGATTTGTTATTTAAAAAAGAAAATGGAAGTGTTTGTTGATGATGGTTAACTTGAAAGTCAAAGAAGTCAACATACACTCCAAAAAGAACAAGCATAAAAACCGAGTAAAACAAATGAAAGGACCTACTTGCATTTAGAGGTTATTCAGGGGAGACTATTCATTAATGTCACTCATTGATATAGACTTGTTTATGACTTAAATACCTGTATAAATAACTATATATCGCCACCCCGAGGACGTGTATAAGAAACACTACGGTATATGATGCTATTAGAAATTTCTACCAATGCGAATCGCTCTGATTTTCATTTAGGCTAGCCTTGAGTCAGCATTTGTAAGTAGGTCAAAAGTGAGGTTAGACAGCTACGCCGAAAAACCTACGGAGTTGCGGTCATAATGGGCTTCGTTTCTTCTCGTCAGGTACCGAGATAAAGTTTGGTAAGAATTTATTCAGTAGTGACAAAGCTATTTTCTGGACATGGTTAATAGACTATGGTAGATTATTTGATAACTAACTCGCGCTTTAGTTTGAGACGAAAAGATGTTAAAACCTTGACTGTAGACTCATTTCATGCATATGGGAAATTACTTCTCCATTGACGGTAATTCAGTTACACACGGCAATGGCGGCCGGACACGGATTTACTCCAATGTCGAATTGTGACATTGGCAAGAATATTGCTCGTTATGTTAATAAAGTGAACACCAGTTCCACATGATTCGAAAATCTGCCCATGAATAAACAGCAAAGCTCTTCAAAAAAGAAAATCGTACCTTGCACCCTTACGTCATCTTGATGAGATAAACACTTGCCTCACATTTGAAAATTCACCAATAAACTTTAAAGGTATGAGCCGGTCACGGACTTTGCATCACTCAAGATGTGATGATCACTTATGCCACCTTATATGGTGTAGAGATCCCTCATAATCACACTTTCACTCGCTATGAATACCTCAGGGTGATGTGTCACTGATTTTGGATTTTTAAAAAAGAAACTACAACAAATTATTAAAGATGGTATCCAACAGTTTGGACCAAAATATTTTTTTCTCAAATAACCAAATAAGGCAATGTTACCTGAAAAGATCTTGCAAAATGCTGCTCATTGATTCCTCTGTCAGTGTGAACAGTTAAACAGAAATCCCCATTCCTCACAGGTATTTCCTATCTGAGCCACGCTGCAGAGATAGCTATTTTTAATAAGGAAAAAACATGACAACTTGCTTTTGAAATTACGTTATAGTCATCCGGGCAATCCACTCTGACGTCCGTATTTAGATTTATCAGAGATCACTATTGTGCATATTTATAAATTTGGTATTATTGAACTTTTTAGTTTGTTTACTGGGATTATCGTCCAACATACAGTATTTCAGTTATCTGGAGACGGTGTCCACTTGAAGCAGATGTGGTGCTGCCTTCACTGTGTATAGCACGCAGTGAACACCTTGCATGGTACCACACCCAGTCACATTATCCCGACACCTGGCCAACCTGAAACTACTCTTATTTTTGCATGAGCGTTAGCAAGGGAGCTATATCATTACCTTTTTTTTACGACTTTGTCGCGGCCCGTTTGAACCCAGGGCCCTCTGTACCCGAAGCCGACGCTATACCAAGTCCAGTGAAGTTTGAGAAAGGTCAACTTGATTTGCATAGTCTAACAATGTAGACAGTGTTCAAAACCATCTTTACTTATGCTAAAGTACGAGTATATACAGAAAGTATGCCCCAATTCTCTAAGCAGCGTTAAGGTGTTACATGATATAGGCACACTGTTGGATACCACCTTCAAGGCTTAAGTTCTTTTCTGTCTAACTTGTTTTCAATGTCGTTTCTATTTTCAAGAATTTCAAGTTTAAACTGTTGGGTTACACCTTACTTCGACAGTCGCAAAGTTTCTGTAACAAATTCGACATGTTGTCAATTTCTGCAGGATTTGTTTCCCCTTTCAGTGAGGAATTGTCCTATATGGATATCATAATTTCCACTGCATGGCTTTATAGCAGTTTAAATACAATTGACTTGCACACAGAAAAATGTGTTTGCTTAAACCTAAGGGCCATTTTAGAACATCAGTTTAAGGTACATAACAAGTATTAATTGATAAGGTATGTAACAAGTATTAATTGTTTAACCTTTGTTCAACCAAACTCTTAAGTTTTTAAGCAATCTTTTTGCTTCTAACTCAAAATTACTAGTATTAAAACAAAAGAACATATTAAAATGGTACCTTTTAATGACAAATTGATCAATATATACAAAATGAAATGACACTATTACAAAGTTTACAAACGACTCATACTGACATTCTCACGCTCCCTCTAGTTAACCTTCATAATTTGTCCACGATTTTCAAGTAAGAACACAATACTACACAGAGATGTGCATCCAGGAGAGACGTCAAGTCCAAGCATGACACAAATGGACCTTACTACAGTGCCAACATCAGGGACACCAGTGCTCCTAGATTAGCTGCAAGCTAGCTCCTTGCTTTGCTGGAAACATATCTATTGCATGGATACCTAAAATATCCATCCCATCAGACCACACTGTAGTAACATATTCAGTCAGCCCAGGACTCTTTATGTAAATCATAATATTGCCACCAAAGCTGCCTCTGTATGTCTGCTGTCACTCGACTTTTCAAACACAGCATCAGGATTTAAAATCTTGGACCCGGACCTACGAAAGAAAAAGGCAATTTGTATTTTCTCCCTGACCTTACTGAATGTCCAGAAAGTAGATTCATATGCAAAACAAAAATGAAAGAAACACTTGTACATGTATCACCCTAATTGCTGCATTTAGTTAATTATACTTTACCCTGGTACAGTTTTAAGTTTTTAAAACATTGCTATTCATCTAGTTTTTACTTATTTTTCACTATGAAGTCTACTGCATTATAATGCAGTTAAGTTGAGTAAAGATAAAGAATGGTTAAAAACTTAACTTCTTAGACATTTCTTCCAACAACAATTTGCCCAGCCAGTGAATTTAAGCTAACAAGATACACAGTATCAATGTAGTTTTGTTTTTCCTAACATTTTGCAACTTCCAGCTTATTAACTGTGGAGAAAGCATCTGTCCGGATTGTAAAGTGGCTATGCTAGCCTTATACAATATAGGTCTTTGGTTCAAATCTTGCATGCTGCCATTTAATTATCATTTCATGTCTTTTTTTGAGTGACATTTTATTTTTGTATCGAAAATCCCTGGAGGAATATTTTGTTTTGTCCTTACATGTAACTAATTAACAAATATATTGCCATTACATGGATATCCAGCTAATACTAGTGAAGGAAACTCCAGATGAATATTTTCGCTGAACCACTCTCACACAACAGGTCAAGTTGAAAGACCTCCCCACATGAAAGTTGTTTCCTCAGTTTGAACCAAGTGTATAGTATTGAATCACCTTTCCTAAACACTTGGCCATCGGCAGCCTAAAGTTTATATTAGAAACAGAGATCATCTTACCTCCTCTCATCATGGCTGGTGGTGGGCCTCTCATGCCAGGGGGAGCACCGCGGCCCATATTGCCTCGCATCATACCTAGAATCACACTCATAATTTATACATGGATTTTTATTTTGTTTATTGCCTTCTTTTCTCTGGATTTTACTTATTTTATCAAAGCTGTTTATGGCCGTCCAACATATATTGTTACCTACAAGGTGTTTTTCTTGTTTTAATGATATGAAGAGCTGAAACTCTGGAACTTGTGATTCAATAATTATGCCAGATGTCCATTGTTCTTTTGTGATTCCTACTCTAAATTTGGTAATAAAATATGTTTGAACTAATATACTGGCACAATAAACATTATAAACAAGACCTGCAACATTAAATGTTGCAACAATTCTTAATATTTTTTGTCTAATGGGAATTTAAGCTTGAACTATGAAATTCTTGGAAACAAATTTTGTTGACAAAATTTGAATGTCTCTTCTTAACCTTCTACATTAAACTTTAATGCAAGTACTTTTAGAATCAGTCTTAAGCTTCAATATATCTGTTGTCATGTGTTATTATAACTTTTTAACTGCCCTAAAAGGACAAACTAAACAATGATCGAACAAAATAACACTACATCAACAAAGATTTAACATGGAACAGAACTGCTACATATTTCCCATAGTCTAAAACGTTTTCTATGCAAATATAGCCTAAACAAATGCAAACAGCTGAAACTTAATGTCGGTGAAAACACGTCTGTCCAAACATTTGACTTTATGTGTACTTCTTTTTTTTTTATATAACATTATAAAAATATGAAGCAAACGTAGATATTTCAGATAAAGATCGTGGAATGCAGCAAGAACATGAAACAGTGAACAAAAATGCAACCTTATAATTATTATGTTACCTTGAGGTATCATGGCTATGGGAAACCCTGCAGACAATAGCTTAACATCAGTGTTAATTTGTTAATATCAAAATTGATATAGTTTGTTTTTCAGCAATAAACAAGACGCTGTGTTCAGAAAACACACATGCCCCCCGGTAGCATAGTTTGTCATGTTACACATTAACCATTATCTCCAAGTACAAAAAGGGGATATAAACCAAGAAATAATTGTAGCCAGAGTTATGTAACTTGTCAGGGTCATGATCTGTGCACTGTTAAGTGTGTTAACTTTAATGCCACTGCTTTTTGTAGAAACTGAGAAATATCCTACTTGCAGAAACAGGTTAACTGGACGGATGGACAGATATACGGACGGTTTAATTAATAGTTGTTTGGGGCATAAAAATAATTTAAATCCAAGTGAAACTTTGCACATAATCATGTTGCCTTCTCCCCAAAAATCACACACATTATTACGAAAAACTTTGACTTAACAAAGACACTTTACCATTTTTCATGCGGAACATGTATATGGAGTATGCAGAACAGAAGTGAATTTGCCAAAAGTTTAAAAGAGAATATGTCAAAACCTGTTTCTGTCAGGGGTTGAAACTTCCACATTTTACAGAATACAACTCCATTGGGTGAGTAACTATTTTGAGGGGAACATATTCTTTAAAAAGTGTTTCAAATTGCAAAGATTGTGCTCAGCAATCGTCTAAAGTAACTGTCATATAGTGTCCAATGTATTTTAGGTTCTAAATGTAGGCAATAGCAAAAACATCCACAGTGTGTCTCACACTCAAGCTTTATCGACATCTATTTATATAACTATTGTAGACCGTACACTCTGTATTTTTACTGTTTTTGTTTACACATGGTGCGGAAAATTATAGCCAATACCAGTCAGGCAGGTGCCTGAAGACAGTCCACAAATTATTCTTTCCCCGATTGATTATATAAAGTAACTTTCTGCAAACCAGTCAGACACCCCTTTTGTCCCCGCAAACTGTCAAGACTTAACAATATGGCAAGTAAAGATATTTGCCATTATTTTGGACAATTCTGCTCTGATAATCAAAATGCAGATCGCAACAAACCACATCCTGCTTAACTTAAACAACAGTAATGGTGCAATAGAAATGTACAAGAAAAATGGTTAAAAGAATTAGAATGGGCCTCAGTAATAACGAAGGTGTGTTGACATTCTAAATTTTTTGCATATGTCCATCAATTGCTGATAAAAAATTTATTCTTTTTTAGGGTAATTTCAATTAGGAGACAGAAAAGTTTACGTTTTCATGATAAAAGTATTAAGCATAAACTGTTAGATAGAATATCAAGCTGCTGTCAACAATCCAAGTACGTCCGCCATGTCAAAGTGTATATATGAAGACGATGATTTGATAAGGGCGAGTGAAAATTGTAATGTACTACGCCAACAGGATTATCCACTCATGTAATCGCCGCACTTTTTTTTACCCGTTTTTATCGTTAAGGAGTTGGGGGTGCGGCCATTCTATAGGTGTAACGCCTTGGGACATTTTTTCTAGAACGATTCTTCCGATTTTTGGGACGCCATGTGTTTACTTCGTGATATAACTAGATGAGCTCTCTAAATAGAAGGTTGACGGATGATATATATAGAGCCATTCTATGCTTTTCCGGTAGCGATATTGACGGATGATATATATAGAGCCATTCTATGCTTTTCCGGTAGCGATCTAATTTAGTTCAAACATTTTGTTTAAAAATGCATTTTAATATTAAAACACTAACCAACGTGAACATATTCCATATTTTATAAATTACTTCCTAGTTTTATCTCTTGTATCATATTTCTGAATGTTTGCATCATCAAACAATTTCACCCAGCTAAAATGTCACATGCATACTACCATGCAGATCAAAGGATTTCATAGCATAGCCGATAAAACAACATAGCTTTGATACGAGCCGTCAATCTTTTTGAAGTTGCATTTCATAGACAGGAAATATCTGTTAAACTCCATACAGCCTGTCAATAAAACGAAACCTTCATATGAAATTTACAGGACGATTGATCAAAGCAAAATGTACATATATGAACTAAGTTTTTTTTAAAAACAAGTTTGTGAAATTACATGCATACGGAAATATTTTAAATTTATACAGAATTTTGTTTTTATAATTTTTTATTCCCATTTTCATTATGCAAAATGGCAATATAGCGGAGCTCCGCTGTATGAACTGTGCGGCCATTACATTGAATTATGATTTTTTCTTCAAATTTTGCATTTTGGGGGTGCGGCAATTACACGGGTGCGACCTTTACATGAGTGAATACAGTAGTGACTTTGTGAGAAATTTTCAACCTGATCATGATTTAAATGTACCTTATCTTGTTGCATACTACAGGTATGAAGTGAATCTACCATACTTTTTCAACAGCTAGCCTTAAAATAATCAAGTTCAATAATAAGTAAAGCAGCCAACAAATTGGAATCAAAACAAATCAAACCAGTCCTATTACATGCACAGAATCATTCTGTTTTGTATATATGATTTATTGCTGTGTGAAGTCATTAAGTCTTGATGCTTACCTCCCTGTTGTGGGGTCATCATCTGAGGTGCAGGACCCCCTACACCTCTCACTGGACCCTGGAGACCGGGGGCTGCCCCACCTGGCCCACTGCTCACACCACGCCCAGCTGCACGACCCATACCTGACCCTGGGGCAGCTCCTGACAGAGGCACGCGAGACATGCCCTCCTAAAACATTAAAACATGTGGTCTAACAATGTTATAAAATAAAGCAAGATTTCCACATTGTTAACTAAAAATGTACACATCAGTTTTAAAGAACCACAGAACGATATCCCACAGTCTGTCTTCATCTAATACATGTAAACCTGGATTGGGGGAATTGGGGCATAATTTCTGCAAAATGTCAAAGCTAAGTACAACAAAAATCCCTCTACATGAACATTCTTTCTAAAACTATAAATATGCACGATTGTGAATTCTGCTAAAAATAGACATTGACGCCAGGAGGGATTACTCAAGTGATTATACAAAGTAAGCAAAATAAGTGTGGCTTAGATAGGAAATACTTATTTGTAATGACGAGTAATGTGTTATGCTTCACTTTTCACAGAGATGCAACATCAATAATATGCATTTTGCGAGATTGTTTCAGGCAAGAATAACTTATTTGTTGTTGTTGTTGTTGTTGTTTTTAGAGTAAAAGCCCTGGTCCAAGCTGTTGATACCACCTTTAAACTGTTCATACCCAGCCGGTTTGTGTATAAATCTCTTCTAATGAATGCATGCAACAATAATTTTATTCCAGTTTGCATTAATCAAACCTAAATTCAATAGGACCAGTTTCAATCAGGCCCATTCAGCATGTCAAATATTTCCATACCATGTTTGCAACAATTCCTTACAAATAAACTATCCAGTTGTCTTGTTCTATATATAGTGTAACATCTGACAGTGAATGACCACGTATGTTTAGATTTGTGGTTTTCAAAGACAGTAGGGGTTTTACTTGCCTAAAATTTTAGCCTAATAACCCCCCCCCCCCCCCTCCCCCACAATATTTCAATATCATGCATAAAACATATTTTCCAATGAATTCTGATGATGACCAGATCCCGATACTAGCGATACTAGGATACAGTAAATCAGTCAGCGTGATCATAAAGCTTGTCTTCTACAAGCATTGTGGTAACAAAGAAAAATCTCGCATAATTCATGATACTCTGTGAAAAACTGTGTAAAAATGATGCAAGCGGACATCAGTCCATAGATACATTCATTGAGAAGATGCTGTGTAAAACTAGTCAAACTGTGTATTTTCATAATAAAGCTGTTTTTAAATTTTCACAATTTAGAGACTTTACCTGCTTTTTGCCCCAATTTGAAAGCCGCAGGACAATTTCAAAAAAGCAACAACAAAAAATCACTGCAAAATAAAATTACTTGTCCACTTTTTTGATACATATCACAAACACAATTATCATCATTTTGGGAAGATTCAGTTAATTATTGAAGGAAGACCACAAAAACATGTTTGGATAGAACCACCAGCTCAGTGCAGGTAAGTGAATGACCTCCCTACATGAAAGTTTTTGCCCTGATGGGATTTTTCAACTGGAACTTTATGGGATGGGTCTGCCAACATTTTTGCCGATACTGTGCATTATAGCACAGGGGCACTTATGAGGTGCCCAGGGACTGAACCTGTCAAGTCCATTATACCCACACCGACAAGTCAGGCGTAATGCTGTCCCCTTAGCGTAAGGAGGGAAGCCACTATTACCAACTTTAAAGTCTTTGGTTTCACCCGGCCGGGTTTGTATCCTCGACTGCCTGATTTGAAACCTAATGCTCTACCATGGGTTATTGCGGCCGGTGGTACTTTATAAAAATACATCTATATGTGCACATATTATAAATTGCAAAAAGAAATAAATGAAAAATGCATTAGAGGAGAATGTTCAATTGCAGCATTACATCATTTTGAAAACAATGTCAAAAATAAGCATTAAATATTGATGCAAATAAAAGAGAAACTTCTTCATTTCACAATTTTCCCTTTTCGTATGCTATGAAAATGGACAGTATTACACTGTAAATACACCTAAACATACTGCCAAAAGACAAACACATCATAAGGCAATGTTAATCTTTACTATTTGACAAATATCTACCTCTGAGGGAGGAGGCCCTTCAACAGTCATTGAGACCAAATGCTCTCCTCTCAGCAGGACCAACCCCAAGCTTCTCTTCTCCTCACGTTCTCCAGACTTTGCAGTCTTTGGCTTAACCTTACGGAACTCATCACAGTCTCCCAGAATCAAGTTCATGTGTTTGTCGAAGGCTTTAAATGTTCCAACAAATATTCTACCATCTTGTAGTGTACAGCGCATCCGGTAGTTGATGTGCTGCAACATCTTTGAACTCTTTCCAACCGTCTGAAAAACAAAGAAGGAAAGTACACTTAATGAAATCGGAATGTAAAGAAAACGGAAAAGTTTGATAATTGACATCTTTGTTTTAAGTGTTTATCTTTGGACATTTTTATTTAAACGTATTTAGATCTGTGCTTATTCATCCCATACAAAATGTGGTAACATTCATATTGAACTCATGATTCATTTAGTATTGTTTTGCTTAACCGCTGTTGACAAACAGTAACTATCCGACAACTACTCAAGTTGAATTACAAGGGCGAAGGCATCAAATGTGCGTTCTCGTTATCAAATACAAATGAATTTTTATCATAAAATAAAGATTGGGTTATACAATTAAGATATAACGCGTCTATGTACTGTAAATATGCTTAATATTATTTTGTGGCCACTAAGTAAAATTTGTAAACAAATGCCGGTAAACCGGAAGTAGGCTTTTGTTATCATTTCAACGTTCTAAACTAGTCTTTTTACAAAAAATAATCATAAAATGTGGTAAAAGAACATTCTGTTCATCTAACTAACAATCGCTTACCATTTTTATTTGTTTGTTGACGGAAGATTCCGTCGATTCCAAAACTGGTAGCAGTCACCACAAAAAGGTGTCGCTGTAGAATTCGTTTACTTTACGTATTTACAGCGCCACCTACACCGGCGGGAAGCAAGTTCGTTCGTCCCTATATCGTTCGTACTCTTAAAACGGGCATTGTTTTATACACATGTTTTATCAAGATAGTCCCTCTTTATTTCCGCGCCACATTTGTGTATCATTAGGGATGTCTGTTAACAATTCTGTTTTTTATAATGATTTAAGATCGGTAATATAAAAAGAAATTTACAGTTATTAGTTTGCATTTATTCTCGAAACGAAATGTAATTTTCAGATATATGATCTTTCCTTGGTCCCAAAGAGAGAGACTTGGGCTCCCAGAGAGGGAGTTTGGGGTGCAAATAGAAGTCACATGCTAATGTAAAAAAGGCTAAAATTATTAATTAATTAATTCATCTTTTGACAATGTATGATGTAAACTGGTCTGAACGAGTTGAAATGGAATACACGTTTCAAATGTGACTATGGTTGGCATTTTATTTACAATTAATACACAAATGAAAGGGTATCAATTGTCACGAAAACCATCTACTTTTATGAAAAATGTATACATTTTTGCAGAAAGAAGTCAAATTTTCGTTCAAATAGAAGCAACACCACTGTAAAGTAAAGAAACGATTTACTTCTCTTAAAATGCTAGTCAAAGTAAGCTTAATATAATGTTTGGAAACTCTGCCATGTTCTCCATTTCTTAGATTTGATCTGTTTCAATGTTGCTGTGATCCTTGTAGATTTGTCTCCTAATTCCCACTCCCGATATATTTCAGGGCTAGAAGCTTGCCTACACAATGTGTTGTTTTGTGATTGTTCGTAATGTTCTAAATAATATGCAGCAAGCAAAGTATGCCTTACAACGTAATCAAATTAAAATCAACGATTGTTTTAGTAGCATAATGCACAAATATACACGTTGCATGCTCTGTGTATTCAGGAGTTTTCATTCATGGAATTAGCTGCACACTTACACACGCAGATGCTGGTCGCTTGCAGTAGGTTATATTACGTAATCAAATGATCGGCTAATAGCTATTGTCTGGGGCAGTCTTTAGGAGAAATGGGATTAAATCTGTCGGGAACACCAAAGCGGGAGAATTTATGTGCTCAGCGTGAGGTGTAACAGACCCAAGATATCGGGAGTCTCTCGGGGAAATCGGGAAAGATCACATGTCCGAATTTTAGACATGTAAGATTGGACGTTATTAGAAAATACGAAGACGTTCATACTTAAAAGATTTTTAAACACACACACACACACACACAAATAAAAAATATAATGGTACTTAAGCATACAAATCCTGATACGAAAACAATACTTCAAAGACAATAAAACAATGATCTTGACATTTAATCACAGGCGTTTCTCGGCGTCTGTTTATATTTGAGCTATTTATTAACTCGGTTCAATAAACTACAGCGGCCATCCAAAAAACATACTTAAGCGCTTTTTAATGTTTCTAGAAAATAGATTTTATGAAAGCTATACCTTTAAAACAAAGACAAAATATAAGCCATTTGAGCATTTTTATGTCCGAACACTTCGATCTACAATAAACAATTTTATTCTAGATCTATATAGTGTCGCAGCATGTAATTAACTCAATGGGCCTGAAACAACTGATTCTCAATAGACAATGACTTTACCAAATATACGTGATGGCATTGTACTTTGATGATATACTACACGGAGGCGAGTTTCCTTTAAAAAAAAAAAACAATGGCATATATCGTTAATTAAATACACATAAATGTAACACTTTTAACAAGCGAATTTACAAATCTCTGAACCGGTCGTTAATGTCTGATAAGTGGATTTTCATACCAGTTTGACATTGAAGTATTTTCAAAAGCAAAGTCCTGAGTTTATATAGAGTATAGCATTCGTGTAGATCCCAGACTTAGACCACGTGATTCTGAAAATAGGCTTGCTCGCTCTAAGAAGGCCATTCTCAATGCCTTCAAGCTATGATACTTTCTTAAGCAAAACTATGTGCAAACTACTTGTGGGTTATTCTACAATGTTTTTTCCCTCGCTAAAGTAAATTATATTAACAAGTGTAATATATTTATGGATTAGATGTACATTAATATATAACATGTCGGTGCGTCAGTTTTGACTTAATGATTGTTTATACGTAAACCAATAGATTAATTGGATTTGGTAATTAAAATTTTACCAGTGCGTCATATCTTAAAAAGACGTTATTTCTATTTGTAGTTTAAATATTTCCATTTCTTAACAACATTATCTTTCTTCATCTACATTTATATTCTTAATTTCTGTCTTCCACTTTTTCACTGGTGTAGCTTCTTATTGGCACTATAAACACGTGCCAGCATTTATTTTCGAAAGGCAAAAAGTACTTTTAAAAAAAAGAAGAAAATTCTGAGGGTATGGGTAGAGGGCGAGGCTTGGCTCATATGTGGATATCAAGAAACAATGAGATGCCATTATTGAGAGGATATAAACTGTGAAAATTGTCAAATGCGTCGTATACACGAACATACATCAGTTATTTCAAGCCAGGTCTTATGCGCCAGATACTTTATTAAAGTTTTCTAACTGAGTGTTACAAACTTCGAACATTGCTGACCCTTCATATACTGGTCATAGGGCGACAGCTTCTAAACTAATAGTTGTCTTCGTTCTGTGATTACTGGCACTTGTGCCATTTCCGGCAAGGTTTACAGTTTCTAATACTACATTTGGGCAATCATTTGTATTTATTCGACTGATAGGCGGAGTTTAACCAATTTGCTTTACTATATATATATATATATATATATATATATATATATATATATATATATATATATATATATATATATATATATATATATATATATATATATATATTGTGGCTTTCATTTATTCCTTTGCAAAGATAATAAAATCCAGCATTACAATGATAAACATGAATACATTACATTACAAAAGAAAGTGTTTTCACAATTTTGGCTGAATAAAGTGGCTTTGGTTCGGAGGTATTACTTTTATTTAACATACGTTCCACCTCACTCACTCATTATATGAATAATGAGTATGTTGTTGTTTTTTCTTGTTATTATATTTTATTTTTTCCCTAATGGAGGCGTTAAACTGGAGGATTTAATTATTTACTTATAATTTCAATAACTATTCTTAACTACGTATAAGTAAGTAATAAAGTTTGGATGATAAAACTGTGTAAAATCTCTGAATTTCCTTTCTTAATTTGTTTGGCCTCATTCATGATTATTTCACCTATTCCTTTCCGTGTATGCTACTTTTATCTTCTTCGATTTCTGCCTTTTTTCCACATTGTTTTTCTTGCCACCTATATTTCTCTTTATATTCTTTGAAATACTTTTATTTTTATGTAAAAGTATTTCATTAACGATTCTTTTTGGGGCTGTGTCGTTTGCAAAAGCGTCCAGAGTTATGAGCAAGTTGAATTTCAGAAAAAGGAACGTTAGGCTCTGCATTACCTTGACTACCCGCGGTCAGTAAATGCCTGGGAAAAAAGTAATGCGTTTACAGAAACAAATATGTATGTCGAAGGAGACTCAATTGCTTTAAACATTAAAACTGTAATCGGTTTTAACTGGACGTTTAAGCTGAAATGCAGACTTATGAATTAACAACACCACACAGGAATATCACTCTGTGATTTATGTTGCAAAAGGAGTTAATTAATGTGATTAGAATGAGTCCTCCACTGGCTATGCATTGTATAATAAGCCATATATTTGCAATATCCCTCGCGGAGCCTCACTGCCGTCTGCGGCTCTATACTGGGTTTGCAATCGAGATAAATTGATATTCAGATCATGAGGATGTAGTGTTGACGAATTAAATCAAAGCAAGAATCGCGTAGCCGTCTACTGACCAACTAATAATTGGAAGTAAATTTTTAACAAAGTGTAATTTGGTGGCGTCTGGTGGCACTTATGAGCTTATTTAGCTCTAATTTTAGTTAAAATGCAATGACATTGAAAGCATTGTATATTTGATATACCGGTACAATGTAATAGTTTCTATAATGGGATGTTAGTGACTATGTTGTAGTTTTTTCCCCAGTGTATAATCTATACTTAAAAATGTTTTTAAATCCTGTTAATCAAAGAGTAAGAGAATTTTACGTCCAGATATGGCATGAACGAATAGGAGAATCATCAAGGGCCACCTGTTAAAAAACATTTGAAATGTTTGGTTAAAAAATATCTTACTAGTATTTTTGTAAACAAATTCAGGATTGCTCTTTAAAGATTTTGATTAGCATCTCACAATTCATCAATGGAAACAGGAAAATGGAGTTGCAACTGAAGACATGCCTGCTTTCCATTGTGTTGTGCAATCATTTTCCACGGAAAAATTCAAATGACCAAATTTGCTTGCCTTCAATGCTTACATAATTTTTTTTCCTGTCTTTGCATTGTTCTTTTTTGTCATATAATTTTACTCCTCGTCTCTCTCTAAGGTCACTTTCTTTTCCATTTCTTTCATTGCTTCTGCCATCCCATTCTCCCTGGTTTGCTTTATTATGCAGGTAATGAAGTGTCTAATGGCTGGCACTAGACATAAAACTAATAAGGTGTGATAACATTAAAAATAAACACGAACTCATTAGATTTCAGATGTGTATTAAGGACGATTATCATCAAAAACATGAATCAAAGAAGTTATCAGAAGTCTATAGTAGGTTTCTGTTTGAAGCGCTTCCGCACACGTTCTGAGGCCTTCACCTTGAACTGGTTCCCATAGATGGTGAAAAGAAACCCTCGAAGCTCAAACACAAACACAGAGTTCTCCTTTGGAAGACCTGCAGTATGGAAAAGATATCTTAATTCATTTCAAACCTGTAAAAGGTTACATATTCTAGACATAATTTTCCACTGGATTGTTTAAATACCTGGGCTGTACACAACATAAGTGATTTACTTTAAGCAACTGCTCTTTAGCAGTTCTCTTTATTGCACTTTAAAACACACAATAAATATGTTAACAATTTTGTATAATGGCAAACATTTATCACAACATACATTTATTTAAACAGTGTATAAGAAACTTTATAAAATAAACAAAATGACACTTTTCAATTTAGCTGTTAAAATATCCACTAACCCTCACAAAGTACATGGTATTGTCATGGGTAGCAGTGTACTCACATTTGATCTTATCCTCTCTGGTAATTATTTTAAAGGTATTCCTTGTATCCATGAGAACTATCCCTGCAGTACCAATGAGAGATGGACACTTGGATCGTCGGACCACCAGCAGACACCCGTGATAGTCAGCCTTCAGCAGACGCTCATTGTTGTCTCGCATATGGTTGGGGTCCGGGCTTTCAAACCTTACATAGAGACAGAGGATGTACAACAAAACTTTTAAAACAACAGCTGTAAAATTGTTGGTACCGGTATGTCAAATATTTACTTGAAATCTAATGGAATGTCAACACCATTGAAATGTGTATTAAAATTATCTTATATCTGAAGTGATTAACAAGGATTAAAAAGAAGAAGGGGTGCACTCAATTTCTTCATTAATAATAACATTAACCAGTTGGGATTTTCTAACTAAAGTTATCATCTGAAGAACTTCATTGCCCTGTTTTTCCCTTCCACCATGATATTTATGTGTGATCAACAAGTGTCCAGTACAACATGTCATATTTATCCCCAAACTTTCCTTATCTCCTACCTATGATTTTGTGATGAATTGATTGAGGCTTAACATGTTAAGCTTATTGAAATTTGGTTTTCTCCCCTTCACCATCATATGTTCTCAACAAAGCCTTTAAGGTCAATTAGTCAGACTTACAATAAACATGGACATCTCACAACAAAGGAACAGTGCCTTTAAGGTCAATTAGTCAAACTCACAATAAACATGGACATCTCTCAACAAAGGAACAGTGCCTTTAAGGTCAATTTGTCAGACTTACAATAAACATGGACATCTCTCAACAAAGGAACAGTGCCTTTAATCAAATTAGTCAGACTTACAATAAACATGGACATCTCTCAACAAAGGAACAGTGCCTTTAAGGTCAATTTGTCAGACTTACAATAAACATGGACATCTCTCAACAAAGGAACAGTGCCTTTAAGGTCAATTTGTCAGACTTACAATAAACATGGACATCTCACAATGTTGCTTTACACTGATCAAATTGACCTCTCTGTGTTTGGATTCATACTGTTTACATAATACATTATGTAATGCATAAAATACACAAACATTTATAGATCAAACGCATGAACACTACATCATTATTCAAATTGTATTCTTTAAACAATAAACTTAAGTACTGAAGTATTATTAAGTGTGTCTTAAATAAAAAAAACATGCCTGCCAAACCTGATATTGTTGTTATTTATGTTTGTATTAAACTGATTAGTCAATCTATTAGTATAAAGGTATATTTATGTAACCATAAATTTAGTAAATGTTCCCATCTCTATGCTTTACCTTGATGATAGCCATGATTTCCTTTACAATTTATCATGTTTGTTTGTAATGTTTAACATTTAACCATGACCATTCAGTCATCACATTTAGAGTTTGCAATGTGCATGTGATAATAACCGCTACACACATCGACTGCCACATCATGTGACAATTACTTATTTCATATGACAATTACCAGACCATGTGATAAATATCACCCCATGCTATGTTATACTTTTACTGGATTAAGACATATTCTTAAGCTATTATTATAACTTGAATGTATGCAAGGGAGCAAACCAATCTGCTGGATACCAATTTCATTAGAATTGGGTATGTTTGTCACTCTGGGGTTGACCCCAGGTCTTTCCGTGCCTTAATCTGATGTTCCTTTTACTGAGCGATATTACTAAGATGACTTCCATTAGATTTGACTTCAGATAAGGCATTTTAAGTATTTGTGGCAAGACTTGATTGTAATTGCTTACAGATATTTTATGACAAGTTTACCCTATAAAAAGTCATGTCATGACATTTTTTTAAAGACTGACCTTTCGAAGTCTAGAAGATCTTGCATGTAGTCTCTCCAAAGGTTGTGAAGTGGAACATAATCTGTATATCTGAAATATATATACATATATATATCGATACAAACATAAGAACATATACATAATATAAAATATATAGATAAATACATAGGTTTTAATTTAACATATTTTAACAAACTTTATTTGCCAGCTAATTTTCCAAAGAAAATACTCTACATAATAAATTACAGATACACACACAAATAATACAGCCACTGACATTTTATTTCAATGAAATTAAATGTTTGAAAATGAAAAAAAAAAGCAAAACAGTTTTACAATAATTTTCATTTGTATTCAGCCAAAATTGTCTTACTGTTAGTAAAATATTTCTCACATCAGTTTTATTTTTCCTTTGAATAACTTGGTAAGACAAAAGTAAATACTTAACACCAGTCTCCAAGACAACAGTTTTTCCACAATTCAAGTTGTTTAGCAAAATGGAAACAGTAAATGTGTACAAAAGTCTACAAAAGTTTCAATTCCATGATTACAAAAGTTTCAATTCCATGAGACAGACATGTACCATTTATTTACCAATAGTATATATTTTCAAAATCTGATGTGAGATTTATTTCAGTTCCATGAAAGTTTTAATCATAAATATATATAGTTGGTACAACCCAAGATGAATATGTACATTTACATTAGATATAAACATACATTTACATACAGTAGATATAGGAACATATATTTACAAACAGTAGATAAAGATACATACATTTTCATACAGTAGATATAAGAACATACATTTACATACAGTAGATATTGGAACATACATTTACATACAGTACATATAGATACATACATACATTTACATACAGTACATATAGACATACATTAACAAAAACTGTAGTAGATATAGTTACATATAAAGCATTAATTTTCTTACTTCTGTCCCTCCTTTTTAATGTCCAGTAACTTCAGTTTCCGGCGGTCCTTGTAGGAAAGCCAGTTGCGGCGCCTGGCTGAGGCAGTTTTTGCCCATTTTTTACGATGTGCCTGCAGAGTCTGAGTCATATTGCGAATCTTCTCCAACTCCTCATCATTAAGTCGTTTACTAGGAAGAACCTCCTCCAGGAATTTATTCACAACTTTTGAATCTTTCTGTTTGTGACAAATTTAAAAATAAAAAATTAAACTACATACATAAACCCACGCATGCATGAAAATCATAAAAGAAAACAGAATAGTATAGAGCATACTTTCTTTTATGATTCTGTACATAAAGCTACATATATTTACACCATGAAATAGATGTAACTCTATTCAGATTATTAAATTCAGGTATTACATACAATTAGGAAATGTATAAATGTGGGAAAAAAACGCTCTCCAATTCAATTCACTCAAAATTATTTGCCTTATCTTGGTCTGCATTACAAAGTGGTTGAGCAGATGCATCTGCCTGCAGATCAGAAGACCCCGGTTCAATCTCTGGCTGAGTCAAACCAACGACTTTGAAATTGGTAGTACTGGCTTCCCTCCTCGATGCTCAAGTTTGTAGAATTAGTATTAGGTTAGGAATTACTCATTAGTATCAGTATGGTGTTATCTGCCAGTTTCAGTCTATCTTTGTGACTACTAACTGCTCCTGCCAGTAATACTCACATTAGAGGTGTTGGATATGACGACAGAAACGCGAATATCTCACATACATTACCTAAGCGCACATTGTCAAATAATTTACAAGCAAAATACCTTGTCTCTTGGAAGAGGTGCGTTCACTGACTGTGGCAGCTTACTGTAGGCATCCATCTTCCCCTGAATACATAAACAACTCTTTTCCGTATTATAAATATCCAAAATATTTTATTATTAAATGAGGGCTAGGTTCAGAAATAAATTAAGGTTAAGGTATATATTGATTAACTATATTAAGACCTGCATTTATAAGTGGTCCATAAACTTAGATTAGCTAACCATCTTATTTATAAAACAATGAACAAACAAACAAAAAAAGAATAATGCAAATTACCATTACAAATACCATGTACGAAACAATGAAGTCCGAAAATGTCCAAACATTATGTTGTACTTTTTTCTAGTCCTAAGGCTGAAAATCCGCTTTAAACTTGTTCATATTAATCAATACTTAAACTTTATTATTACACACCTCATAGAAACACAATAATGAATCCAGATGACAAGAATAATTGAAAGGTAACACGTGATAAGACCAATAAATGCCAAGTGAATGAAGCAAAAAGGGAAGTAAGTCCAGGCAGAATGTCGTGTAGTCTAACGCAGTTTCTTCCCTTGCTTGTAAATTTGTCAATTTTGAATTGATGATGTCAAAGGCCTGAACAGTTTAAGGCAGCCATCTTTGAGGGCAGAAGCTAATACAGACCGAAATCTGGAAATATGTACTGGATTTAACTCACCACTGTGTTTTTATTTTTCAGTCTATTTTACTGCATTTTATAACAGCTTTTATGAAGTATTGTAAATATCAAAACTATATTTTGATAGTTTAAAAGGTAAAAACAGTATAACCAAAAAAGATACACAGTTCTTTTTGTTTAAGGATGAGCCAATAATTTTAATTATTTCTGTGTATTTATTCTTTGTGCATTTATTAATTTTACAAATATTGTATTCTAAAAATATGAATTTTCAAGAGCTTTCCAATGGTGTATAGCTTTTAATTTTTGGACCACAAATGAAGAAATTACAAGAAAATAAAATTTATGCTTCTAAACAATTTATCTAAAAATCCCTTGAAGTTGCCATAAAAGATGGCTGCCAAGATAAGGGATCTTCACTGATGTGAAAACTATCTATTAAAATGATAGACCTTTGTTAATCACTGCCATCATCATTACCACCGCAAGCACCATCTCCCCAATGTCCACCACCATCATTATCACCATCGCTGCCTCCACTAGATCACTGCTCTAACAACATGGTTTATGTGTCTAAATTATTTTGCAAAATCTACTTACACCTTATAATGGTTTCCCAAATTACATCATTTTCATTAAAATTAGTGATTTAAAGTGATTCTATGCTGCTTTTCTGACAACTATCTAATCTCTGGCTAAGTGTCTAAGCTAGCACCAAGCAACACACAATCATGTGGAGATGTCTGGCTATCTGACTTGCAAAAAGAATCCGTCAGTCAAATATTCATAAAAAGGTCAATTTTAAACTTACAAGTAACAGCTGCAGCTTAGAAAAAAGGCACAATTATAATTATGGAAAAAATCCAAAAATAAAAATCCAAAAAGAACACAAACACATGAGTTATAATGATACAATTTATTTACAATAAGACCAGCATTACATCAGGTCAGACAGTCAGATTTTCGCTTCTCAGCTGTAGTGTTCCTGGGCAGACCCTGCATATCCAGGAGGCTGTCTGTTTCCCGTGTACAGATTTGTGGGCCAGGTCCCGGCTGGGTCAATATCAGGTACTGAAGCGCCCCTCTCATCACAGTCATTCCAAGTTTAGACACACACTCCTGGGTTAAGAGGGAGACCCATGGATTACTGGTCTATGTGTTAATGTAATTATAATGAGCATTTAAAAACAACAACATCAAAACAAAACAATAAAATAAATTCTTCCAATTTTCTATAAACCTTGAAGAAAAACATTTTATACTATGCGTAAATGATTCTAAACCTTCCTTAAAGTGACATGCAGCTCCATTTATAAACATCTATGTAATTCTATTATATAGTTTTGCATTTCTATTTATATTTAGTTGAAAAATTCGAGTTACTTTCTGTATATGTTAAATACGGACCTTGTCTGCAGGAGCAGGTGACACTGAGAGACCTTTGATGAAGCCTGTGCTGTTCTCTGGTGGGAAGAAGTGCAGTATAAGGGCAACCACTCTGTCTACTTCCTCATCCAGCATGTAGAGACAGGCATTTGGTCCGGCATCAAATGTATAGGCCACCTGTTGAGTAGCAGGATCTTTTCAAATTCACGTCACATTCAGGCAGCCAGGATGCAGACACATGTACACAACACTTACTGGTCCATGCTATATGCCTTTATGCTATTTTTTTATATTGTGTCATTGTCTGCAAATAACTACTGTTTATGACTTATTTAAAATGATTTAATTTGATAATTAAAAAAAATATTCTATTTGACTAAATCAAGTTTCCTCGTTTTTCCAAAGTGCAAAATGCACAATACACAAATTGAGGCGGCCTTTATGTCTGTTGACTGTTAGCACAAGCCATCAATGAGTCTGACTCCTCTCAACTGTAGAGGGCAAGGTCAACTATTGATCTGTTAACTAATAATCTGCTCCTACTTGTGGAGAAAAACTTACTCGATAAAAAAAAATATATTTGGACTTGCTGAATACCTTATTACTTCATGAGAAAAACATATATATTTCTGTAGATCTAATCCATGTCTAATCTAGCACGGCATTAAAGCATGACAGGTTACCTGTGGTCATATTTTCAAAGGATCTTGGTATATTTTTCTCAGTATTAAGACATTTCTTAAAATAAAAAGTTTTTAGAATAGAACTTAAGTAATTTTCTTATAACTAAAGGTATATGTGAAGATTTAACAAAAATTCTTGATTCAATTCAGAGGAAATAAGTAGGATTCTTAATGAATAATCTGCCAGTAAGGTAAAACTAAGGCTCTACTACTGTCTTTCACTTTTGACACAGTGTAATATATACTCACTTTATTGGTTCCCATATACTTGTTGTAGGCATGGACCAGTGCCATGATTTGCCTGGAGGTGTCTGTGAGGTAAGATATGGGTGGATAGGTGTCCAGACACACAGCATGCAACTGGTTACTGTCCTGGTAAAAGTGCATACAGTCATAAACATCAAAACAATTGTGTTCGTAAACTATGAATAAGATAAGCAATCCTTGTAATGAGTCCAGCAACTTAAAACAGATTTTTGCTAAAATGTATGTTTCTGCCAGTTGTAGGAACCTATATATGTAATATTTATGAAGGTAGCTCTTTTAATAGATCTGAACATTTGAAAATTCAAATGTAACCGCCTGTGATAAGTTGTTTTAAGTAGGTGAAAGGATTAATTTGAGGGTATAAATCACCACTGCAGCAAGATGAACTTTGTTAGGATTCAAAATTCTCCTCATTTGGAAGTCGATTTAAATGAGAATGTGTACCTTCATTGTGAGTTCTGCAAAGGTGTTGAAGTCCCTGTGTAGTATGGCATGTGTCATCTGGTCCACACGATGAGAAACTGCCTGTATCCGGCATTCCATCAACTCACTTGTCCGAACAGTCGCTTGCATGCCCTCGGAGCTGCCCACTGCCTTCTCAAGGTCGCTCACCTAGGGACAAGGGAATATGATTTTAAGTAGACCGGCTACCTTAATTTAGGAGACTAAATAAATGGCATATTGGAAAATTGCATATTCTGGGAATTGCATATATTTCTTTTTAACACAACCATATGTTACTGAACTAAACATGTTTTCTTTGTATAAGCTTCCCATATAGGTACAGTTATTGTAACTACTTGAAAAATTCTAAAAGTGTACTAGACACTGGAGACCTGAAACTTTACATATCAGAAAGCTATGAAGCCAATTTGATCTGTGATTCTTAGCACATAATTGCTTTGTGACTTCTGCCTTTAACTGAAGCTAGATTCACACTGATAGGTCCACTTTAAACAATAACAAGAGCTGTCACAAGAAATTGTGCTTGACTATTCAGGTGCTTGATTGTATGGTGTAAACTAGATCGTACTTGCCCATAGACTTTAAATTAGCCTCCATGTAAATGTACTAAAATTATCAAAGCCAAACCACAGCCACTTTTTCCACAAAATCTACCATTAAACAATTAAACTTGAGTATATCAGAAGGCACGATCAATAGAAAGACACATGTGCAATTTCATTATAATCTAAACTAGAGTGGCTACCATTAGTGGGATAGAATCTTGACAAAACTTGCATGTAAAACTTTAATCGGCATTTACCAGTATTTGCACCAAATTTATCCTAATCTTACCGGGGCCCTATTTCTTACTAAATCCAACCTGGAACTATTAAAATTGAGTATATCAGTAGGTGTATTCAGTAAGAAGACATTAAAGTATGCACTGCCTTGAAAGATGTAAGCCTGACACTACTTTCATGTGAAACTAAAAAAGGGAGACATTTATTTGATTAAAAATTTAAAATAGTTTTTTAATCATTTAATTATTGAGCTAAAAAAAGAAAACTTTGCTCTACCGACACAGAGAAAGAATTCATCTTCAAACAGTTTGACGCATTCAATATTTTTACCACACAGATGATGACCCTCAGCTGCGGCCAGTGACCCTCAGGACTGATCTGTCGAGCAATGCTGTCTACACCATCCTCACGGGTACCTTGGTCCCACACAACAAACCCTCCATAGATACTGCGGCACGCACTGCCTGAACCCCGTCTGGACATGTCAGGAAACATTATAGTTGGAAATACAACAATTTATAAATATATCAAATCTAAGTTCTCAACACACAGCTATTTCCTTATTCTGAATGGCCTGAAAAACTGGTAAAAGTATGGTACTTAATTTTGTAAAAAGCAAATTACCAGAAAAGCATTGTGTGGTTGAAAGATTAATTAAGCTGTTCGATGATTTGTATCATGATATACCCTTACAAAGTAGGGTCAATAGTTTGGCTGTGGCGTAAGTAAGAGTTACCTGGCTATGTCCGATATATCTCCTTTTACCTGGTACAACTGGGCCAAGCAATAGGCTACAAACAAAAAGGATGAACAGCTGACTACTGTGATACATTTCTGTTTTGCACAAATTACTGTATCATGAAAAGGTACACCAATACATATTTTCAATTGGTGTAAATGAATATGTCCATTATTACAATCACTAAACTTGGGATATATATTTCATGATGTTTTGCATGGGCACTGATATAATATGTTGCATGAATGAATAAATGCAGATTGTATTATATGATGGAAAAAAATATATTTACTTTAGATTATAATTCCACCATTTAAAAAAAACACCTCCAATACATACCACATATACATACCACTTTAAGTCAACAAGCTGAACTTACCTAGACAAGCATAGCCTGCTGCTGATGATGCTAGTCCTGCTGCTGTTGGGAAGTTGTTCTCAGAACAAATGTGAAGCTTCCATGACAATACATCACTAGTGTTTCCCTGGTCCTGAGCACGCTGACGGACTGAGGAGCAACAGATCACAACTGTTAGAGCTGGTAACTTACAAATAAATTGGAGATTTTACACAAATCTTTTCCAGTTTCAGTTGTTCAGTGTCAATGACAAAGTGGTTCAGTGTCATGTTCTAAAGTGTGATTATGACTCTCCAAAAAATTCAGATTAATTTTTAATGAAACAAGTAATTTAAATAATTTATTTACATAACCAAAAAACTGTCCTGAAACGTTTTAAGCACAACAATTTGGCATTTAGAGATGATATTGCAAAAAGTTACAACCTTGTACTTACCAGCTTTGATGAGATTTTGAATTCTCGTTGTATTTACAGACTCCTCCCTGACAAAAGATGAAACAATTATAAAACACACAATTTTTTTTAAAGTACATGTACATGAACAGCATGACTTGAGAAGCAAACTACTCACATCTGATAAAATGGTAATTTTTATAAAAAACAACACCACCTTTCTTCTTAAGTTATTAATAATTTTATGGATTTTTTTAAGTCTCCTATTGGAATATTTTCTTTGAGTTAAAAAAATGAGGATAAAATAATTATCAGATGTTCTCCATTTGTTAAGAATATTAAATGTATTGTTTTTGGTAACAAACAAAAATCATGTAAAGAACCTTTCATGATACACATAAATAATATTCTTCCATATAATTCTCACCTCCCATTGAGCCACAGTCGGTCCTTTGTGAATTCTTCATTGGCACATATAGTTGTTTTTGCTTGCAGCTGAAAGCATAAAAAGAAGATTTAAATTATTTTTTTTATGTTACACAATAAAATTTAATATGAAGAGCATGGTGAAATTAGACTTACATTCATCTTGTTGTAGGGATAAAGGCAACTGATGATAATATTTTAATGGTTCTTGCATAATAATTCAAGTCTGTTATAAAGCAACTAATTCAATTTATATACCTTAAATTATCTTGATATACAAATCACAGATAAAATCTGGTTATCATGTCAATTGTGCACCTGACTTACTATTACTGAAAAAATGCAGACAATCATGTGGTTTGAGATACAGGCTCACAGTAAAGCCACATGAAACTGAAAGTTTAAGTTGTTGTTGTTGTTGGAACTAGTTTAATAAGGGTCTACTCGCCCTGTTGAGGGCTTTTTCATGACCCCGCCATGTTGCCCATGCATGGCTTAAATGTGTATATTCCAAAAAATATCGCCTAAAGTGGGCCCTAATTAGGTACCTAGTTTATGTACCCATTTACTGGAAAGATGGTATAATTTTGGTAATTTTTTGGTCTTAAAGGGGATTGAGCATATTTTGAGTGAATTCCACTCCCTAATTCCTGGCTCTTTCCCCTGACACTAGGTTCTAATTGGTATTTGTTTATTTATCTTTCACCATAAGAAGGTTCCCTGTTTTCAGCTTACCTCTTCCCCTAACGAAATTGTGAAATAGTGGGGAAGGGGTGCACCTTTTTAGGGACCTGTGTAGCTAATAAGCTTTGGTATTTAAAGAGTAGTTGTGGTAGCTCGTTTAGACCCTAGTGTTTGTTTAGTTTTGATGTCTGGACGCCCGGGGCCCGACCGCCCACTAAACCATCTTTCTTGTCTTACATATGAAATGTATATGCCAAGAAAGAAGTCCCCGGCTGGTGGTATAAGATAATGCTCGCCTTTGTCTACTACTTAATTCTATTACTATTTATACAGGTATACATTATATTCAGCGGCCATTATCTTATGGTTTTTCCTATTCTACCACACACTCGATTCACGCTCTCAGGGTCTCATACATACAAGCATTCTTTTAACTACTTATTCTACTTAATCTACACTACGCATTTCTCTACTATATACAGTAGTGGAAGGGTTTTTTTTTTTTTATTGGTTTTTTTTTTTCCCACTGTCCTACTAGTGCAAAAACATTTGTTAGAAGGGGGGAGCCATGCATGTTATAACATAGTAATATATATTACACAAAGATATGTTGTTAGGCTTGGTGAACCTTAAATGGGTAGCCTTTGTTTATACGGACCCCCTATTGGGCTTCCGTTTATTCAGCATACCCTGGTTCTACTTAGAGTTAATATGTATAGAGTATATTGAATCCTATGTGGGTGTCATAATAATGAGCCCGGATTGCCGTTGTTTTTACCGGGCCCTTAGGGGGCACCCGTTTATTTGGCAATCCAGTATACTTTATTATTGGCTTGATGTTGAATGATGTTTTTGTGGGTTTTTCTAGGTGACTTTTATAGATGGTGGTGTTAAGGTGCCTTTGTTTTTACGGGGTCTTCAAGAGTCCACCGTTTATTCAGCAACCTTCCATCTAATGGACAGTATTTTATATTTTATATTCCTCTTAATGTGCCTTGTTTAATTGTGTGTGTTCTGTTTTAACTATATTTTGGCCATATTGGGCATTCGAGCGGATTGACCTACTTAAAGTTCGTTTATTTCGCTTGATTCTGATTGGCTGGTATGTCGTACCTATATTTAGGCCATACTGGGCATTTGAGCGGATTGACCTACTTAATGTTCGTTTATTTCGCATAATTCTGATTGGCTGGTTTGTCTTATCTATTTTTTTACCATACTGGGCTTTCGAGCGGATTGACCTACTTAATGTTTGTTTATTTCGCTTGATTCTGATTGGTTGGTTTGCCCGCACCACATGGAACGCATATTTTTACATGTTGTTAGTGTAGTTGATTTTTTCTAAATATTCGAATAACGCCGCTTTAATTGGTTCTGCTTTGTCGGCGGGCGGAAACAGTAGTACTTTTCTATTTATGATAGTTAAACCTAATTTAATACTCAGCTGGTACTCTAGTTCGGTACGCTCAGTTTAAGTTCAGACACATTCTATTACATATGTATCTATTGCAAGCCTTTTAAGCAGGGTTGGGCGGTAAATACCACCCCCAGTATTTACCGGTGGTATTTACCGGTATTTACCGGCCTGGTAAATACTCCCCAAAGTGGCAAATACTGGCATATACTGGCAAATACTACAAAGATGAGGATTTTTGCCTTAAAATACTACAGAAATCTTAATTTAGTTGACAGTTATTAATGTTTAATCATAATAATAATTCAATTACTCAGACATTTTATTTAAATATCATATCAGGTGATCATTATAAGCACATATGGTATTTTTTTTTTAAATAACTGTCTTTTTTTACTTAGAACCTAAAATACAGCAGGTGAGAAATTAATGCAAATTTACCTGTGCACCTGGCTATTGACATTTAACAAGCGAAGCCATATTGTCTAGACAATTAAAATAACAGGTTTCAAACATGGGGCTGTTATAGCTAGGGGGCAACAAAGACAACAGTAAAGTGTTATAAGTTACCTAGACAATTTGTCTAGGTGCAAGCAAGTGGTTGTATATTGGTATGACATGAGCTACAGTGTCATCTGTATGGCTTCATTCTTGAATTACATTTATAACAGACAGAAATTCTCTTGTCATCATCATTTCTCTAACAGCACTCCACACTATTACCAAGCTACTATTGACTATGAAGCCAAAGGATCCAGTCTGGAACTTTTTTGCCATTGTAGACCAAGACAACAAGACTAATGCTAATGCATTAACTGCAAGACAGTGGTTAGTGCCAAAGCCCCTTGATTTTGTGCCCACAGAGAGAAATGTCCACTAACCATTTTTTTCAGTACTTAAATATTTATTTATTATAAATAAAGTGATAAAAATGTAAAACTTAAGTATAAATAAAATGGCAATTGATGGGTAAACTTGAAAATCCATATGAATGAAGATAATAAGGAATATTGTATATATTCCAGACTGGTCAATTCAATCGACCAGTATTTGCCAGTATTTGCCAGTAAATACCGGTAAATACCGCCGGCATGGAAAATACTCATATTTGCCGGCATTTTGCCACCCCTGCTTTTAAGCTAAGTTTGTTGTTTATATTTTCATCAGGAGATAAGAAGCCTGGGAGGTCTTGTAAAATCTTTTGTTTAAAACTTACACCCATGTATGGTTATCATAATCAGGAATTGATTGTTAGCGCTTAATTAAAATATGGAAAAAGGTTAGAAGAATTATGAGTTAGTGACTCATTAAATAATTTAGATTTTGAAAACATAGGTCCTGGGGATGCATAGTTTTAAAAACAATCGGTCTCATGTCAAAATACATGGCTCCCACTTTTTTCAGTTAGTTTTAATACAATAGAACATTCTGTGCCTGCCATGGTTGGATATGCATTAATAAACACCATGAAGTGAAACTTGTATTTGCTTGTACTTTTGTGCTATGACATTAACAAACATTGTACCTTTAGGTGATTATGACCCTTACATTAATGCACTCTAGTGTTGATGGACACTTATATTTTATAATACAAGTATCGGATCCCAGACAGAACACCCTCACAATGACACATCTAAGAGGACACTTATCTTTTAAAACTATGGTTCTGTGGCAAATTTTATGAGTAAAGAACACAGGATGCAGATACAGATTATTCACTGGTGACTACAAAGCACTCAGCCCTGAGTACCTCCATCTTTCTGTAACTTACATGTTGTTGGTCCAGTGTTACACTGACTGACGAGTTGACAGGCAAAATAAGTTCTTCATTTCGTTTGCCCCCTGTGGAATAAAAAAAGCACAAATGCCATATGGTGAGTGTCATATACATTGAAATTGTTCCTTAAATATTCAGTTGGACATTATTGACAAGCAAAGGAGAACAGTTTTACATAATGCTGATGAGTACACCAACATGAAAAGGAAAAAGTAGTAACAAATAGCGATCATAATGATTTGCCACATTTATAAAACCTATTTATTGAGTTTCAGATAAAAATATTTGTTTAACAAAGCTGAAATTTCCAAATGAACTAAATCTTACAATATTTAACAACCGCAATGTTTACAGGGGCTGTACAAGTACACGACTGTTTCATGTTGACATTCGAGCCGATAACTGACGTTTGGCACCCGGCTTCTACACCGTCTAGTGAACTGGGTAACTGTATGCAGGGAACGAATTAAAAATGGCAGCGCCCATGGGGACAACGCGTTTGATGGCTAAGTCGGGTATTTTAAGGGAGATAAAGACGTTCAGTTATCTGAGATACCAAAGACTTAACTGGAAAAGGGTAATCACGTAGACATCGAGAATATATACACATTATGCTAATTGATTATGATCGCAGGTGAAGCAAATGTCAAAATGAATTAGTAACACTTCGTCCTCTTCACACTTCGCCCTCCGTTAATTGTTTGCCCTTTATTGGTAACAGTTCCCCCTTTTGAAAGGAGGCAAGATTCACGGTTCACCCTTGTTTGGCAAAAGATGTTCACTGTTTGTCCTTTTTTCCTTAACATTATTCTTAAATAAGAACAACACTTGTTATTTTTTTTAGTTTGTTATTTAAAACTTTATTTATACATCTGCTTGAAAACATTTGAAATAAGTGTTTTTTACAACAGAGTTTTAAAGTAAATATGAGAGGAGAAAATAATCCTGTTCCTAATGGGGATTCGAACCCAGGACCTGTAGATCAGTAGGCAGACACTCAACCACGTCGCTAACGGGTTAACCCAACAGCAAGGCTGTTGGAAGTACCTATATGTACTACACTCCTCCCCCTTTACTTTTTTCTGGGCCTTAGCCCATCTCAGGACAGCCACACCAGGCTTCCATTTACTTCTGACACCATTGAAGTAAATCTGAGAGGAGAAAATCATCCTGTCCCTAACGGGGATTCAAACCCCGGACCATCAGATCAGTAGGCTGACACTCAACCACGTCGCTAAAGGGTTAACCCAAGAGTAAGGCTGTTGGAAATGCCTATATACGCTACAGTTTTAACATTACATTTAAAGTATCAAAAATCAGAGAAAACATAACTTATTCACGAATAACAACACATGCTCAAATTCAGTTTATCTAAATAAGTTAAATAACATTGTTTTCAAACTATACTAACGAACAATATGGATAATATATTACAGACAAGTACAAGTATACACATCAATGAACTCAATGATAGTAAATAATAAGCATGCCTGTGTGTAAACAATAGCACTGTCAAATATTTATAAAAGACACAAATTGTTGCTGTAACATGTATACATAAATTTTAACATTTAAATGTCACATGAAATCCATGTGCTTCTGTCGTCAACAGAGGCGTAAATTAGAAATAAATGAACAAGTATACATTTTTTACTTAATAAAACATTTAAGGGCAAAGTGTAACTTCTAACTAAAGGCAACAGGTTATTGAGCAAGGGTGAAATGTGACTCACTTCTGGGCGAAGTGTGATTAATAAGGGGAGGGTGAAGTGTTTCAGTACCGACAGAATCATCCTATCAGCGAAATGGTCAAGTGAAATTAAGAAAATCAATAAAAAATCAAACAAACTGACAGCATAATGTTAAAAAAGAAGTTAAAACACTGGTATGCAGTAAACGTGATTAAAAACAGAGGTACGAAAATCATAAATAATAAAATATGGTGTATAAACAAAGATTGCAAAGCTCATTTGATGAACAAATCTCTGATTTCTTGCACAGACTCATGGCTCACTTATAGCACCAGCTGAAAACCTCTCAGGGCAGCCAAACTATCTGAGTATCTAGCATGAGCAGGCCCGAATTCACCAGGAGATTTGTGGGTGTTTGTGTGGCTCCATCTGGCCCAGACATACATTTTTTATAGACTATATTTCCTCAGAAAAGGGGCTTGATTGAAAATATTTTAGGAATGTGTAGGGATGATCTCCATATCTTGACCCTGGTATGTGTAAGAAGGATCTCCATATCTTGACCCTCATGCTGTCACCTTTTTAGCTGCCCTAGCACTAATTTAGGCCACTTGGGCCCCCTGCTGCTAACCAGATCCATGAAGCCATCTGGCTCGTGAACTTTATCAGCTGTTTGTTCAGCACTTGCTGTCACCTATTGCACTAACAAGTATAGGCCCTCATTGATGGTGCTTTTAAATGATGGCATTAGCCATGGAGTTCAGAATATTTGCCACCTTGCATCTAAATATAGGCACACAGTAGACTTCCAATGTAATGAAAGCAAACTTTTTTCAGGTAATTTCAAATCATTAAAAGATGTGTACAAATAAGTTTAAGTACAGGAGATAGTAATACAAAATGTGAATATTAAAAATATATATAGGGTTGGGGTTACAACTTCTTGAATTCCCCAATGAATATTCCCAGATATAATCCCTTCTAGTCATTTTGGCTTATGTGGACAGAATCCCTCTTGTGAAATTTTCAAGTCAGACAGATTCCCTCCCACAAATTTCCCAAGGTGGACAGAATCCCTGTAGATAAATATACATTTAATATATACATTGTTTATTTTTGCTTATTTATCAAACAATTAGTTTATTTAACTTATTAGAAATTCTTGCCATTTCCAGTTCAATTCATTTCAGTGATCAGTGAGAGGTTCCAATTTTTTAGCTTTTTTAAAGTGGGATGTCCATGTGACCAATGTGATAAGTATTTCTTCTGAAAAAGAAACATCAATAAAATTGAGTGTTTTTTGTGTAAAAATTTAAACTTGAAAATATGGGGGAATATGTGATAGTTTTTCTGCAGATTTTAATACTCAGGCAAATGGAAGCTGTAAGACATTGTTGCAGTTGATATTTTATCAACTAAAGATCCTAAGTAGTATAGCCTATCAGTTTGGCTTAATAAGCAACAACTATATTTGTTGAGTTACATTTGTTGTAATGAATGAAGTACAAAAGTGTTTATCAATTTAACATGTCTTTGTTTTTTAGATATCAAAATGTCCACTAGTTGAAACATAATAAAATATAAAAAAAAATACGTAGACAGATATTTTGGGGTTATCAAAATATTGGGGCTGTTGACCAGGGCCATTTTTCATCCTTTTTGTTTTCAGGGTAGATTTAGGAGAGATTTTGTCTGAGTTTGCAAATGATCTGAGCGGATGTTGTCCATTGGAAAAAATATAGGAAGGATTTTGTCCAACCTGTTTAATTGGGAAAGGGGGAATGTGTGTCCAGGAGGGATAATGTTCTTCATCCACCTCACATATATACCCTGTCACCTAAAAAACCTTCTTCCCCATAAATGGCCGTTGTTGCAAACTGACTGCTTCCCAAACTTGTTCTTATGTTTTCTATTTAGTGTGGCTTGGTTTATAGCTTGTCATGGACTGAGCCGTGATTATCTTTGGCTGGGCTGTGCACTCAGAATGAGGATCAAAGGAGTTAATTCTTTATTGAAACATTCCAAGAAAGATGGAACCAGCTGCACTTCGTTTGTTGATGGACACGTGATATATTAAGTAGTATACATTATAGAATTGGAAGGTAAAGTAGTAAATATAAATACAAAAGTGTCAAAGTTAGATATAACATATTAATGTTTTGATTAAATAAATATATCTGTTGTATATTAATTTATATGAAAATAACACTAACTTTATTTATTACACTTGTATATAAATTTATATATGCCAAAAATAAATATATTTCAGGTTGTTTGCACCCTCCCAGATGTTATTATAGAGAAAGATAGTAAGGTAAGGTAAAATAAAGCTGGAAAACCAGTAGTTTCTTTTCCCTATTAGTTTTATTAATATGATATCAGAATATTTTTATTGTTATGATTTAGTGCAAGGGCACTGATCATATTTTACAGTTGTTGGCCATACATATGTCAAAATGTCAGTCAAGATTAAATTCCATTTGGCACTTATAAAAAATTACTAAATTTGCATGTTGCATCTTCAATTTTACCTTAAATTTCTGAAGGCAGGACAGCTCATATAACACTCACTCCAACAAAACTAACAGCATTTTAAGACTCTGTTCTTATGAATGTTTAAATTATGACTGTTTTAAATGATAATTTGAAATATGAAAATATGTTGCTGTTACTCTTAATCCAGTAAGGAAATACATGTATAAGTTAAATCAAGCATTTTAAAAATAAGCCTTAATCATTCAGGGTAATGCTATTGGTCCCAGACCAGTTCCATTCCCTAAGAGCCTTGACATTGATCCTGTAGTGGGAGAGAGGTGTGAGGTGGAGCCTCATCGCTATGCCCGTCGTCACCCTGGCAAGATGTCAACCACATCTCCACAATTGCCAGTCCTACTGGAAAATAATGCCAGGGCAAGACTAGCAGGTACTTAAATAACATGTTAAAATGGTGAGAAGGAAACTTTTCTTTTTTAGAAACAACCTTTTTTTTCCAGATAATGTCTTGCTTTGTTTTTGTAATGGGTAAATTGAATGTTTTCATTGTTTACATGTTTCTTATTATTTGAACAAAAAATAAACAAGAGATATTAAAAGCTGAAGAGGGTGTAGCAAGTTTAGTTGCATTGACAACATTCATATTTTTAGTTTCAAGTTTAATGAAAGTTGCATCAGATATGTATGACTAAAAATGCATAAATATGTCCTGTCAATCTAACAAGCATATTTTAACCAGTCGGGAAACAACCACTATTAAGGTCTTGCACACTATGGTCAGCCATCATCATCGCCCCACAAACAACAATTTTGTAAATGTTGCATGTTTTGATGAATCAAAATGAGTTTTTGATGATTTGACCAAAAAATGTGCTACAAATTATGCAAAAGACAATTCAAAACTCAACTAAAAATACTGCAACAACTGGATTATTCATTGAAAAGTTCATTTAATAAATAAAAGAACATTTCATGGAGTAAAAACTTTTAATAGATTCCACAATCAGTAAATATGATTTTATAAAGTTTCTTATTTTATTTTGCTCCTTGATATATTAACATTACTAAGTCAATTTATCTTATTCAAGCTAAACAGCAAAATGGTAAACCATAGATAT
This sequence comes from Sinonovacula constricta, assembly GCA_007844125.1. Classification (NCBI taxonomy): domain Eukaryota; kingdom Metazoa; phylum Mollusca; class Bivalvia; order Cardiida; family Solecurtidae; genus Sinonovacula; species Sinonovacula constricta. The sequence goes on from CM017565.1 coordinate 7,067,051, forward strand.
GTCATTACAACACCAGTACCTTGCCTTATATTCAGCACGTGACTATTCAGTACTATTAATTCCAATCAAACAACAATATAAATGTCACAGAGTTGTACTATAAATAATGGTGGAAGTAAAGTGAATTAGATTTTAAAATATGGCATGAGTCAAAAGGGCAAGTTTAATTTATAAAATATTCATGTTGGCTTTAAAAAGTATTTTTTTTATTTGAAATATTTTTGATATTGTTTACATCTTTTTTTTATACATCACTTTAGTTATTTTTTATAGTTCTGCATGGGAACAATATTTAGTTATATTGTAAATACTCTTCCTGCAAATTTATGCTGAGGCTGATGTTTATAATTATCATACATTAAACTAAAGATAGCTAGATTGAGAATGACCTGATAATGGTCTATTTTCTAATACAATACTCATTGAAGTCACATCTTATAGAACAATGCAAGTTATTTTCTGTATCTACATTGATGTTATGGAGTTATGTTTCTTAATCCCCTTAGCTGCCAGGTGCCTGCTGTGTTGAGTTGCATATCATTCACCGGTTATATGAACAAAAGCAAGGGCGGATCTAGGTTTTTTACCTATATGTGGGTAGGGGGGGTGTTAATTTTTTACAAGTTAAGGTATATGGAGTAAGTATGTTTTAATGACCTCACTATATGATAAGAACATTTTCCAAACAGAAAAAGGCTATTTATTTTGTAGAAAAGACATGAAATTAGCACTTGGACACCAGCAATGACTCATTTTGATGAATCAAAGGCTGAATATATGCATAAGGACACATTGCATGCATGTCTCTTGGGGGAAATTTTGGTTTCTGGAGTGCAGAAGATGTATTGTGTGGTTGAAAGATTAATTAAGCTGTTCGATGATTTGTATCATGATATACCCTTACAAAGTAGGGTCAATAGTTTGGCTGTGGCGTAAGTAAGAGTTACCTGGCTATGTCCGATATATCTCCTTTTACCTGGTACAACTGGGCCAAGCAATAGGCTACAAACAAAAAGGATGAACAGCTGACTACTGTGATACATTTCTGTTTTGCACAAATTACTGTATCATGAAAAGGTACACCAATACATATTTTCAATTGGTGTAAATGAATATGTCCATTATTACAATCACTAAACTTGGGATATATATTTCATGATGTTTTGCATGGGCACTGATATAATATGTTGCATGAATGAATAAATGCAGATTGTATTATATGATGGAAAAAAATATATTTACTTTAGATTATAATTCCACCATTTAAAAAAAACACCTCCAATACATACCACATATACATACCACTTTAAGTCAACAAGCTGAACTTACCTAGACAAGCATAGCCTGCTGCTGATGATGCTAGTCCTGCTGCTGTTGGGAAGTTGTTCTCAGAACAAATGTGAAGCTTCCATGACAATACATCACTAGTGTTTCCCTGGTCCTGAGCACGCTGACGGACTGAGGAGCAACAGATCACAACTGTTAGAGCTGGTAACTTACAAATAAATTGGAGATTTTACACAAATCTTTTCCAGTTTCAGTTGTTCAGTGTCAATGACAAAGTGGTTCAGTGTCATGTTCTAAAGTGTGATTATGACTCTCCAAAAAATTCAGATTAATTTTTAATGAAACAAGTAATTTAAATAATTTATTTACATAACCAAAAAACTGTCCTGAAACGTTTTAAGCACAACAATTTGGCATTTAGAGATGATATTGCAAAAAGTTACAACCTTGTACTTACCAGCTTTGATGAGATTTTGAATTCTCGTTGTATTTACAGACTCCTCCCTGACAAAAGATGAAACAATTATAAAACACACAATTTTTTTTAAAGTACATGTACATGAACAGCATGACTTGAGAAGCAAACTACTCACATCTGATAAAATGGTAATTTTTATAAAAAACAACACCACCTTTCTTCTTAAGTTATTAATAATTTTATGGATTTTTTTAAGTCTCCTATTGGAATATTTTCTTTGAGTTAAAAAAATGAGGATAAAATAATTATCAGATGTTCTCCATTTGTTAAGAATATTAAATGTATTGTTTTTGGTAACAAACAAAAATCATGTAAAGAACCTTTCATGATACACATAAATAATATTCTTCCATATAATTCTCACCTCCCATTGAGCCACAGTCGGTCCTTTGTGAATTCTTCATTGGCACATATAGTTGTTTTTGCTTGCAGCTGAAAGCATAAAAAGAAGATTTAAATTATTTTTTTTATGTTACACAATAAAATTTAATATGAAGAGCATGGTGAAATTAGACTTACATTCATCTTGTTGTAGGGATAAAAGCAACTGATGATAATATTTTAATGGTTCTTGCATAATAATTCAAGTCTGTTATAAAGCAACTAATTCAATTTATATACCTTAAATTATCTTGATATACAAATCACAGATAAAATCTGGTTATCATGTCAATTGTGCACCTGACTTACTATTACTGAAAAAATGCAGACAATCATGTGGTTTGAGATACAGGCTCACAGTAAAGCCACATGAAACTGAAAGTTTAAGTTGTTGTTGTTGTTGGAACTAGTTTAATAAGGGTCTACTCGCCCTGTTGAGGGCTTTTTCATGACCCCGCCATGTTGCCCATGCATGGCTTAAATGTGTATATTCCAAAAAATATCGCCTAAAGTGGGCCCTAATTAGGTACCTAGTTTATGTACCCATTTACTGGAAAGATGGTATAATTTTGGTAATTTTTTGGTCTTAAAGGGGATTGAGCATATTTTGAGTGAATTCCACTCCCTAATTCCTGGCTCTTTCCCCTGACACTAGGTTCTAATTGGTATTTGTTTATTTATCTTTCACCATAAGAAGGTTCCCTGTTTTCAGCTTACCTCTTCCCCTAACGAAATTGTGAAATAGTGGGGAAGGGGTGCACCTTTTTAGGGACCTGTGTAGCTAATAAGCTTTGGTATTTAAAGAGTAGTTGTGGTAGCTCGTTTAGACCCTAGTGTTTGTTTAGTTTTGATGTCTGGACGCCCGGGGCCCGACCGCCCACTAAACCATCTTTCTTGTCTTACATATGAAATGTATATGCCAAGAAAGAAGTCCCCGGCTGGTGGTATAAGATAATGCTCGCCTTTGTCTACTACTTAATTCTATTACTATTTATACAGGTATACATTATATTCAGCGGCCATTATCTTATGGTTTTTCCTATTCTACCACACACTCGATTCACGCTCTCAGGGTCTCATACATACAAGCATTCTTTTAACTACTTATTCTACTTAATCTACACTACGCATTTCTCTACTATATACAGTAGTGGAAGGGTTTTTTTTTTTTTTATTGGTTTTTTTTTTTCCCACTGTCCTACTAGTGCAAAAACATTTGTTAGAAGGGGGGAGCCATGCATGTTATAACATAGTAATATATATTACACAAAGATATGTTGTTAGGCTTGGTGAACCTTAAATGGGTAGCCTTTGTTTATACGGACCCCCTATTGGGCTTCCGTTTATTCAGCATACCCTGGTTCTACTTAGAGTTAATATGTATAGAGTATATTGAATCCTATGTGGGTGTCATAATAATGAGCCCGGATTGCCGTTGTTTTTACCGGGCCCTTAGGGGGCACCCGTTTATTTGGCAATCCAGTATACTTTATTATTGGCTTGATGTTGAATGATGTTTTTGTGGGTTTTTCTAGGTGACTTTTATAGATGGTGGTGTTAAGGTGCCTTTGTTTTTACGGGGTCTTCAAGAGTCCACCGTTTATTCAGCAACCTTCCATCTAATGGATAGTATTTTATATTTTATATTCCTCTTAATGTGCCTTGTTTAATTGTGTGTGTTCTGTTTTAACTATATTTTGGCCATATTGGGCATTCGAGCGGATTGACCTACTTAAAGTTCGTTTATTTCGCTTGATTCTGATTGGCTGGTATGTCGTACCTATATTTAGGCCATACTGGGCATTTGAGCGGATTGACCTACTTAATGTTCGTTTATTTCGCATAATTCTGATTGGCTGGTTTGTCTTATCTATTTTTTTACCATACTGGGCTTTCGAGCGGATTGACCTACTTAATGTTTGTTTATTTCGCTTGATTCTGATTGGTTGGTTTGCCCGCACCACATGGAACGCATATTTTTACATGTTGTTAGTGTAGTTGATTTTTTCTAAATATTCGAATAACGCCGCTTTAATTGGTTCTGCTTTGTCGGCGGGCGGAAACAGTAGTACTTTTCTATTTATGATAGTTAAACCTAATTTAATACTCAGCTGGTACTCTAGTTCGGTACGCTCAGTTTAAGTTCAGACACATTCTATTACATATGTATCTATTGCAAGCCTTTTAAGCAGGGTTGGGCGGTAAATACCACCCCCAGTATTTACCGGTGGTATTTACCGGTATTTACCGGCCTGGTAAATACTCCCCAAAGTGGCAAATACTGGCATATACTGGCAAATACTACAAAGATGAGGATTTTTGCCTTAAAATACTACAGAAATCTTAATTTAGTTGACAGTTATTAATGTTTAATCATAATAATAATTCAATTACTCAGACATTTTATTTAAATATCATATCAGGTGATCATTATAAGCACATATGGTATTTTTTTTTTAAATAACTGTCTTTTTTTACTTAGAACCTAAAATACAGCAGGTGAGAAATTAATGCAAATTTACCTGTGCACCTGGCTATTGACATTTAACAAGCGAAGCCATATTGTCTAGACAATTAAAATAACAGGTTTCAAACATGGGGCTGTTATAGCTAGGGGGCAACAAAGACAACAGTAAAGTGTTATAAGTTACCTAGACAATTTGTCTAGGTGCAAGCAAGTGGTTGTATATTGGTATGACATGAGCTACAGTGTCATCTGTATGGCTTCATTCTTGAATTACATTTATAACAGACAGAAATTCTCTTGTCATCATCATTTCTCTAACAGCACTCCACACTATTACCAAGCTACTATTGACTATGAAGCCAAAGGATCCAGTCTGGAACTTTTTTGCCATTGTAGACCAAGACAACAAGACTAATGCTAATGCATTAACTGCAAGACAGTGGTTAGTGCCAAAGCCCCTTGATTTTGTGCCCACAGAGAGAAATGTCCACTAACCATTTTTTTCAGTACTTAAATATTTATTTATTATAAATAAAGTGATAAAAATGTAAAACTTAAGTATAAATAAAATGGCAATTGATGGGTAAACTTGAAAATCCATATGAATGAAGATAATAAGGAATATTGTATATATTCCAGACTGGTCAATTCAATCGACCAGTATTTGCCAGTATTTGCCAGTAAATACCGGTAAATACCGCCGGCATGGAAAATACTCATATTTGCCGGCATTTTGCCACCCCTGCTTTTAAGCTAAGTTTGTTGTTTATATTTTCATCAGGAGATAAGAAGCCTGGGAGGTCTTGTAAAATCTTTTGTTTAAAACTTACACCCATGTATGGTTATCATAATCAGGAATTGATTGTTAGCGCTTAATTAAAATATGGAAAAAGGTTAGAAGAATTATGAGTTAGTGACTCATTAAATAATTTAGATTTTGAAAACATAGGTCCTGGGGATGCATAGTTTTAAAAACAATCGGTCTCATGTCAAAATACATGGCTCCCACTTTTTTCAGTTAGTTTTAATACAATAGAACATTCTGTGCCTGCCATGGTTGGATATGCATTAATAAACACCATGAAGTGAAACTTGTATTTGCTTGTACTTTTGTGCTATGACATTAACAAACATTGTACCTTTAGGTGATTATGACCCTTACATTAATGCACTCTAGTGTTGATGGACACTTATATTTTATAATACAAGTATCGGATCCCAGACAGAACACCCTCACAATGACACATCTAAGAGGACACTTATCTTTTAAAACTATGGTTCTGTGGCAAATTTTATGAGTAAAGAACACAGGATGCAGATACAGATTATTCACTGGTGACTACAAAGCACTCAGCCCTGAGTACCTCCATCTTTCTGTAACTTACATGTTGTTGGTCCAGTGTTACACTGACTGACGAGTTGACAGGCAAAATAAGTTCTTCATTTCGTTTGCCCCCTGTGGAATAAAAAAAGCACAAATGCCATATGGTGAGTGTCATATACATTGAAATTGTTCCTTAAATATTCAGTTGGACATTATTGACAAGCAAAGGAGAACAGTTTTACATAATGCTGATGAGTACACCAACATGAAAAGGAAAAAGTAGTAACAAATAGCGATCATAATGATTTGCCACATTTATAAAACCTATTTATTGAGTTTCAGATAAAAATATTTGTTTAACAAAGCTGAAATTTCCAAATGAACTAAATCTTACAATATTTAACAACCGCAATGTTTACAGGGGCTGTACAAGTACACGACTGTTTCATGTTGACATTCGAGCCGATAACTGACGTTTGGCACCCGGCTTCTACACCGTCTAGTGAACTGGGTAACTGTATGCAGGGAACGAATTAAAAATGGCAGCGCCCATGGGGACAACGCGTTTGATGGCTAAGTCGGGTATTTTAAGGGAGATAAAGACGTTCAGTTATCTGAGATACCAAAGACTTAACTGGAAAAGGGTAATCACGTAGACATCGAGAATATATACACATTATGCTAATTGATTATGATCGCAGGTGAAGCAAATGTCAAAATGAATTAGTAACACTTCGTCCTCTTCACACTTCGCCCTCCGTTAATTGTTTGCCCTTTATTGGTAACAGTTCCCCCTTTTGAAAGGAGGCAAGATTCACGGTTCACCCTTGTTTGGCAAAAGATGTTCACTGTTTGTCCTTTTTTCCTTAACATTATTCTTAAATAAGAACAACACTTGTTATTTTTTTTAGTTTGTTATTTAAAACTTTATTTATACATCTGCTTGAAAACATTTGAAATAAGTGTTTTTTACAACAGAGTTTTAAAGTAAATATGAGAGGAGAAAATAATCCTGTTCCTAATGGGGATTCGAACCCAGGACCTGTAGATCAGTAGGCAGACACTCAACCACGTCGCTAACGGGTTAACCCAACAGCAAGGCTGTTGGAAGTACCTATATGTACTACACTCCTCCCCCTTTACTTTTTTCTGGGCCTTAGCCCATCTCAGGACAGCCACACCAGGCTTCCATTTACTTCTGACACCATTGAAGTAAATCTGAGAGGAGAAAATCATCCTGTCCCTAACGGGGATTCAAACCCCGGACCATCAGATCAGTAGGCTGACACTCAACCACGTCGCTAAAGGGTTAACCCAAGAGTAAGGCTGTTGGAAATGCCTATATACGCTACAGTTTTAACATTACATTTAAAGTATCAAAAATCAGAGAAAACATAACTTATTCACGAATAACAACACATGCTCAAATTCAGTTTATCTAAATAAGTTAAATAACATTGTTTTCAAACTATACTAACGAACAATATGGATAATATATTACAGACAAGTACAAGTATACACATCAATGAACTCAATGATAGTAAATAATAAGCATGCCTGTGTGTAAACAATAGCACTGTCAAATATTTATAAAAGACACAAATTGTTGCTGTAACATGTATACATAAATTTTAACATTTAAATGTCACATGAAATCCATGTGCTTCTGTCGTCAACAGAGGCGTAAATTAGAAATAAATGAACAAGTATACATTTTTTACTTAATAAAACATTTAAGGGCAAAGTGTAACTTCTAACTAAAGGCAACAGGTTATTGAGCAAGGGTGAAATGTGACTCACTTCTGGGCGAAGTGTGATTAATAAGGGGAGGGTGAAGTGTTTCAGTACCGACAGAATCATCCTATCAGCGAAATGGTCAAGTGAAATTAAGAAAATCAATAAAAAATCAAACAAACTGACAGCATAATGTTAAAAAAGAAGTTAAAACACTGGTATGCAGTAAACGTGATTAAAAACAGAGGTACGAAAATCATAAATAATAAAATATGGTGTATAAACAAAGATTGCAAAGCTCATTTGATGAACAAATCTCTGATTTCTTGCACAGACTCATGGCTCACTTATAGCACCAGCTGAAAACCTCTCAGGGCAGCCAAACTATCTGAGTATCTAGCATGAGCAGGCCCGAATTCACCAGGAGATTTGTGGGTGTTTGTGTGGCTCCATCTGGCCCAGACATACATTTTTTATAGACTATATTTCCTCAGAAAAGGGGCTTGATTGAAAATATTTTAGGAATGTGTAGGGATGATCTCCATATCTTGACCCTGGTATGTGTAAGAAGGATCTCCATATCTTGACCCTCATGCTGTCACCTTTTTAGCTGCCCTAGCACTAATTTAGGCCACTTGGGCCCCCTGCTGCTAACCAGATCCATGAAGCCATCTGGCTCGTGAACTTTATCAGCTGTTTGTTCAGCACTTGCTGTCACCTATTGCACTAACAAGTATAGGCCCTCATTGATGGTGCTTTTAAATGATGGCATTAGCCATGGAGTTCAGAATATTTGCCACCTTGCATCTAAATATAGGCACACAGTAGACTTCCAATGTAATGAAAGCAAACTTTTTTCAGGTAATTTCAAATCATTAAAAGATGTGTACAAATAAGTTTAAGTACAGGAGATAGTAATACAAAATGTGAATATTAAAAATATATATAGGGTTGGGGTTACAACTTCTTGAATTCCCCAATGAATATTCCCAGATATAATCCCTTCTAGTCATTTTGGCTTATGTGGACAGAATCCCTCTTGTGAAATTTTCAAGTCAGACAGATTCCCTCCCACAAATTTCCCAAGGTGGACAGAATCCCTGTAGATAAATATACATTTAATATATACATTGTTTATTTTTGCTTATTTATCAAACAATTAGTTTATTTAACTTATTAGAAATTCTTGCCATTTCCAGTTCAATTCATTTCAGTGATCAGTGAGAGGTTCCAATTTTTTAGCTTTTTTAAAGTGGGATGTCCATGTGACCAATGTGATAAGTATTTCTTCTGAAAAAGAAACATCAATAAAATTGAGTGTTTTTTGTGTAAAAATTTAAACTTGAAAATATGGGGGAATATGTGATAGTTTTTCTGCAGATTTTAATACTCAGGCAAATGGAAGCTGTAAGACATTGTTGCAGTTGATATTTTATCAACTAAAGATCCTAAGTAGTATAGCCTATCAGTTTGGCTTAATAAGCAACAACTATATTTGTTGAGTTACATTTGTTGTAATGAATGAAGTACAAAAGTGTTTATCAATTTAACATGTCTTTGTTTTTTAGATATCAAAATGTCCACTAGTTGAAACATAATAAAATATAAAAAAAAATACGTAGACAGATATTTTGGGGTTATCAAAATATTGGGGCTGTTGACCAGGGCCATTTTTCATCCTTTTTGTTTTCAGGGTAGATTTAGGAGAGATTTTGTCTGAGTTTGCAAATGATCTGAGCGGATGTTGTCCATTGGAAAAAATATAGGAAGGATTTTGTCCAACCTGTTTAATTGGGAAAGGGGGAATGTGTGTCCAGGAGGGATAATGTTCTTCATCCACCTCACATATATACCCTGTCACCTAAAAAACCTTCTTCCCCATAAATGGCCGTTGTTGCAAACTGACTGCTTCCCAAACTTGTTCTTATGTTTTCTATTTAGTGTGGCTTGGTTTATAGCTTGTCATGGACTGAGCCGTGATTATCTTTGGCTGGGCTGTGCACTCAGAATGAGGATCAAAGGAGTTAATTCTTTATTGAAACATTCCAAGAAAGATGGAACCAGCTGCACTTCGTTTGTTGATGGACACGTGATATATTAAGTAGTATACATTATAGAATTGGAAGGTAAAGTAGTAAATATAAATACAAAAGTGTCAAAGTTAGATATAACATATTAATGTTTTGATTAAATAAATATATCTGTTGTATATTAATTTATATGAAAATAACACTAACTTTATTTATTACACTTGTATATAAATTTATATATGCCAAAAATAAATATATTTCAGGTTGTTTGCACCCTCCCAGATGTTATTATAGAGAAAGATAGTAAGGTAAGGTAAAATAAAGCTGGAAAACCAGTAGTTTCTTTTCCCTATTAGTTTTATTAATATGATATCAGAATATTTTTATTGTTATGATTTAGTGCAAGGGCACTGATCATATTTTACAGTTGTTGGCCATACATATGTCAAAATGTCAGTCAAGATTAAATTCCATTTGGCACTTATAAAAAATTACTAAATTTGCATGTTGCATCTTCAATTTTACCTTAAATTTCTGAAGGCAGGACAGCTCATATAACACTCACTCCAACAAAACTAACAGCATTTTAAGACTCTGTTCTTATGAATGTTTAAATTATGACTGTTTTAAATGATAATTTGAAATATGAAAATATGTTGCTGTTACTCTTAATCCAGTAAGGAAATACATGTATAAGTTAAATCAAGCATTTTAAAAATAAGCCTTAATCATTCAGGGTAATGCTATTGGTCCCAGACCAGTTCCATTCCCTAAGAGCCTTGACATTGATCCTGTAGTGGGAGAGAGGTGTGAGGTGGAGCCTCATCGCTATGCCCGTCGTCACCCTGGCAAGATGTCAACCACATCTCCACAATTGCCAGTCCTACTGGAAAATAATGCCAGGGCAAGACTAGCAGGTACTTAAATAACATGTTAAAATGGTGAGAAGGAAACTTTTTTTTTTTAGAAACAACCTTTTTTTTCCAGATAATGTCTTGCTTTGTTTTTGTAATGGGTAAATTGAATGTTTTCATTGTTTACATGTTTCTTATTATTTGAACAAAAAATAAACAAGAGATATTAAAAGCTGAAGAGGGTGTAGCAAGTTTAGTTGCATTGACAACATTCATATTTTTAGTTTCAAGTTTAATGAAAGTTGCATCAGATATGTATGACTAAAAATGCATAAATATGTCCTGTCAATCTAACAAGCATATTTTAACCAGTCGGGAAACAACCACTATTAAGGTCTTGCACACTATGGTCAGCCATCATCATCGCCCCACAAACAACAATTTTGTAAATGTTGCATGTTTTGATGAATCAAAATGAGTTTTTGATGATTTGACCAAAAAATGTGCTACAAATTATGCAAAAGACAATTCAAAACTCAACTAAAAATACTGCAACAACTGGATTATTCATTGAAAAGTTCATTTAATAAATAAAAGAACATTTCATGGAGTAAAAACTTTTAATAGATTCCACAATCAGTAAATATGATTTTATAAAGTTTCTTATTTTATTTTGCTCCTTGATATATTAACATTACTAAGTCAATTTATCTTATTCAAGCTAAACAGCAAAATGGTAAACCATAGATATGTCATTACAACACCAGTACCTTGCCTTATATTCAGCACGTGACTATTCAGTACTATTAATTCCAATCAAACAACAATATAAATGTCACAGAGTTGTACTATAAATAATGGTGGAAGTAAAGTGAATTAGATTTTAAAATATGGCATGAGTCAAAAGGGCAAGTTTAATTTATAAAATATTCATGTTGGCTTTAAAAAGTATTTTTTTTATTTGAAATATTTTTGATATTGTTTACATCTTTTTTTTATACATCACTTTAGTTATTTTTTATAGTTCTGCATGGGAACAATATTTAGTTATATTGTAAATACTCTTCCTGCAAATTTATGCTGAGGCTGATGTTTATAATTATCATACATTAAACTAAAGATAGCTAGATTGAGAATGACCTGATAATGGTCTATTTTCTAATACAATACTCATTGAAGTCACATCTTATAGAACAATGCAAGTTATTTTCTGTATCTACATTGATGTTATGGAGTTATGTTTCTTAATCCCCTTAGCTGCCAGGTGCCTGCTGTGTTGAGTTGCATATCATTCACCGGTTATATGAACAAAAGCAAGGGCGGATCTAGGTTTTTTACCTATATGTGGGTAGGGGGGGTGTTAATTTTTTACAAGTTAAGGTATATGGAGTAAGTATGTTTTAATGACCTCACTATATGATAAGAACATTTTCCAAACAGAAAAAGGCTATTTATTTTGTAGAAAAGACATGAAATTAGCACTTGGACACCAGCAATGACTCATTTTGATGAATCAAAGGCTGAATATATGCATAAGGACACATTGCATGCATGTCTCTTGGGGGAAATTTTGGTTTCTGGAGTGCAGAAGATGTATTCAGATGTGTATCTTGACCAAATCCATTACAGTTGTACCAGTTTTAAATTGAATTTATACTTTAAATATCTTCCAGGAATCTTTTGGGCCTCACCCCTCTAAATCTACTATAGAAAAGAACATGCCATATGATTAAACTTTGAAGTGAACATGAAAAACAGTATAAACATAACTTTGTATTGAATAAATGAAACCTTCAAATATTTATGTTGTGTTCAATGGAAAAAAATATTTCTATTTCTGCTTTGCAACAACCAAAATGACTATGAGAATGTACTTTCAATCTAGGCAGCAGTTAAAAATCATTAAAACCAAATATTTTAGTTTCACTAAATGGTCATAACCTGCATTGCTTTAATTGCTTACAATATGTTTAACTTTAAATTGCTTTTTCTGGAAGATTTTTGGTTTCAGAAAAGTAGATCATAGATATACCGCTATAAAGTTCAGTTTATCAGCCATCTTCGATAAGAGTGAATGGGACATGGTAATAGTAACTTTGTGAGCGGGGCCTATCTCTCTGCTATGGATCAGTGCATTGTACTGAGTTCCAACATATGAGCAAACACATTTTTATTGTATAGAGATTACTACTGGTAACTCCAACAGTTTCTGTCTACAATCACCAACATGTAATTTTACTTTTCGCTTGCAAGCTTACGTACAATGATTTTGTTTCAGGTCATGGCCATCTCAACAGCAAACAGTTTATAAGTGATGTTCGTCACCTGAAGGAGGTGTTCCTAAGGCGACAGCCTCCAATGGAGAGAGCAGAGAAACGTAACAAGTACAGGACAATCACTGCAGACAAGCTCAGAGGTAATTACCATTTGTTTTCATGGTGTTACTATCCTGCAGCCAAATTGTGCACTGAAGCTGAAACAAAAATCATTGATAGATATAATCATTTTTTTAATTGGTAGGTATGAACATAAGTTATGATCATATAATAGTTTTATTATTTTATTATTGTAGGTCACTAGTTTTCTTATCTGATCCATTAAGTATGAAATACTAATGATGCCAATAGCTATAAGTCTGATGTTTCTCATTACTGACAGCCTCGAAAAGCTTGAAGCTTGGAAACAACTTTGGCACTGAGCAGGATCTGTTAATACTGTAACCACTGAGCTAAAGCAGTTGTTTGATATTGGCTATAAACATAGAAGCACAGAAAGCTATGCATATCATGGGCTCAGTGATACCCGATAACACATCTCCTCTTAGAAGAAGTTGTCATGATGATGAAACGAATCCATTTCGACATTCATTTATGGACAGTTATGATAAAGTTAAAATGAGCTCTAATCTTATGATTGTTACAGAACAATTGGCAGAGCTGGGTGTGGATCCAGAGACCTTGACCCCAGAGCAAAGGGAGCAGGTGATGGACAATGTCTCCAGCGAGACTCAAACTGTCTTTGCCAAGACCAACCATAACTGGAAACCTTTAAGGTATGTACACACACACACACGCACGCACGCACAAACACACACACAACACACACGCAACACACACACACACACTAACTTATTATGCAAGTTCAACAGACAGTGTGGTAGAAATTTTATAACAACTAACTGGCCTAGTTGTCATGATGAAAAATGCATAATAAATATAACATCTTTGTTAATTTTCAGTTAAAATATTTAATTTGATCTAAAATATGATCTAACATGCAATCATACACTTTGCATTATTAAGTTGTGAATGTTGTCTGTAAAATTAAGCCTAGTTTACACATCTACTTGTACCTTTAACATATATTAACTATTCTTGAACTACCAGTTTTGTAGACTACATAGGTACACTTTATATGGCATCAAGACTCAGTCCAAACTACGCTGTAATGCTGACAATATTAAAAGAGGTAAGTGACCTATATTTCCATGTTAACTTATTTACTCATTAAATATATATGGTTTATCTTGACTTATTTATGTATTGTAAAAGGTATAACATGCAGGGATTGTAATTGATATTAAAACAGATTAACAGGGTAATCAGTTGCAAATCTGCCTATTAAAACTGATATTTTGATAAATTTTATAATTTTACCTATCTATTATGTTTTTATGCATGCATAAAGATTAAACAGAAACTATGGCTTAAACATTTGTTTACACATTGATATGAAGATATGTGTGTGTTTCACTAGATCCACAAAAGAGATGCAGCATTTGTTCCTGGCTCTGTTTACAACATGGGATCAGGCACAGGCTCAGTTGTATGGTCAGTATCTTAGTTAGATTGTTAACCCTTTGCCTGCTAATCGCGGACACAGGTCGCGCTAGCAGTTTACCTCCCTCACTGCTAGTCGCGGACACAGGTCGTGCTCGATAGTGACCTCAATAGAAAGCTTAATGCAAGTGAACGCTGGTAATTTTCCACTATAAGTTTTATGCATTCTTTCATCCATATATAAAGCTAGCCAATGGAGAGAAAGTTCTAAAAATAACCCACCAATCATACTGGTTTTCTTTCAACAAAGGAGTTGTAAACACACTGTCAGAAAAAAATCGAAAAAATGGCGACTTCCGTACAACGTAGATTGACAGTGGATGAAGTTATCGGTCAATTGTGGACAGAAGGAAAAAGTGATGATGATATTATTGATGAAATCGGACAGAATATTGATTTAGAAGACATTCTGCAAGATGCTATTGTGATTGAGGAGCGGGATATCATGCAGAGTGCTAAAGATCGTGAATTGCCGATTGACAAAAACAGTGGGTGGGGAAACGAAAAGAATGTAAACAAACTTTTGATGGAGTTTGATTCAGTTCCTGGACTGAAATGTGACTTTCCCACAGATTCATCTGCTCTCGATATGTTTAACATTTTGTTTGACGATGAAATGTGGACTATTTTATGCACGGAAACAAACCGATACGCAAACAAAACTCTTGAGAACGCTCAGGCGAGTGGAACATTGAAACCACATAGCCGTATAGGGAAGTGGACAGATGTGACAGGGTATGAAATGAAGGTGTTTGTTGCATTGATAATTCTTATGGGAATCATCAAGAAAACATGTCTTGAAGACTATTGGTCAACAGATGAAAGCGTTAACACTTCATTCTTTGGAAAAATGATGACCAAAGACAGATTCTTGCTAATTTTGTCAAATCTCCACTTGGTTGACAATGACACTAACACACAAAATGATGATCTGTTCAAGGTACGTCCTTTCCTTCAGATGATTCAAATTAATTTTCTGAAATATGTACCAGAAAGAGATCTAAGCTTTGACGAAGGAATTTGTCTATTTAAAGGTAGGGTTTGGTTTCGTGTGTACAACCCCATGAAACCAAACAAATTTGGTATCAAGTTGTTCAACCTTTGTGAGGCGTCATCAGGATATTGCGTTGGGACTGACATATACCATTGTGAAACAGACTGTACCCAATATGTGTATACACTTGAAAGTGAAGAGGATGATGCCCCTGAATTGTTCAGTGAGTTGACTCAGACAACCAAAATTGTTCTAGGAATGTTGGCAAAGACCGGTATTCTAGGAAAAGGTCACCACATCTACATGGACAATTACTACACATCTCCAGAACTGTTCGATATTCTAAGCTCATATGACACATATGCCTGTGGAACTGTTCGAGCTAATAGGAAGGAGGTGCCAAAAATATTTGGCCAGTTGAAGCTAAAGCAAGGAGAATCAGTTTATCGAGTCCGTGACAGTTTGACAGCAATCAAATTTCACGACAAGCGAGATGTCACCATGCTAAGTACCATTCACCACCCAACAATAGTGACGACAAACAAGGTGGATTTTCGGACTAAACTTCCCATTGACAAGCCCCTGGCAATAGTGGATTATATCCAAAAAATGGGTGGTGTGGACTTATCAGACCAAATTGTCCAATATTATGATGTCCTGCGCAGATGTGTAAAGTGGTGGAAAAAATTGTTTTTCCATCTTCTCAATGTCCTGGTTGTAAACGCTTACATACTTCACCAGAAATATGGCCAGCAGCAGCGAATCAAACAGACACACATGAGCTTCTGACAATCATTGGTTAAAATGCTCATTGCATCTGCACCGAATGCACCAAAACCACAGAGGGGAGGTAGAAAACCGGAACAACTCAGCCGTTTGACTGAGCGCCACTTCATCCAACACATTCAGCGCGTAGTCAGAGACTGTGTTGTTTGCAATGTCAAAAAACAGAACAGAGAAGGATTTAAGCAAAAACAAACTGCATTTGAGTGTGAGCAGTGCTTAAAACCTATGTGTAATCCTGAATGTTTCAAGCGCTACCACACCTTGAAATACTACAAGATGACCAGTACCGGTCAAGAAGCAGGGTCCTCCTCTGACTCTGATTAACTGTTATGTAAATAAATGTAAATAAATCCATATAAAACATACATCATCTCAAAGTATATTTTATTCCCTAAAAGAAACACATATAGCTTAATAAGATATAAAGAAACACAAATGCAAGATAAAACTTTTAAGGACATAACCCCCTATGGACACTGCTATCAGTGGAAAGTTTCCCAGCAGTGGCACTACTGATAAGCCCACAAGTTCCATAGCAGGCAAAGGGTTAATATACATCAGTTAATCAATAGCTGTTCACTTTCTGAATTGACATATCTCCAAGAACATGTCATTTGGAATATGATTAGTTATTGCGAGGAAATTTCATAAGTGAGCTGGACCCCCTTGCATAAGTATTTTTTCAGTTGAGATTTTGCTCAACCTCAACCCTCTGCATTTACTTGTATTATCAATTGCTTAATGTATCTTTTACACTTTGTTTTAATGTCTTAATACCACAACTTGTTCAAGCTGATAGGATGTAAAATTAAAAAATGGTAGCATTATGTCTGAGTAAGAAGTTCAGCAAGTAGGAGCATCATCAATTATCATGTAGAAATTTTATCAGATTAATCTTTTTTGAGCAATTCCTTGTTGTAATTATGTATTATGTTTTTGTTGTTTCTGTTTGTCAACAATAATACAACATACAGTCCCAGCCTATGTATAGTGTGTTCTGTGTGAAATCTGGACAATTCCCCTTCCACATAATTCTGTGTTGGTTTCCAGGGCAGTGGAGCAGGTGTGGACCCGACAGGTGTTTGAGTACTACTGTGTAGACCCATCCAACTTCATGAATGATATGGCCCGGTCACTCCTTGCTACAGGTATCTCACCTTATCCCTCACTCTCATATCATAGGTAGCAGGGGACATGGGTATTACACCTAACTGCCCAGATCTAGTTACTGTCAGGACAATCACTTTAATGTGAGGAATCCTTCCAGCTGGTCTGCAGTACATCAGTTGTTAATACTTTACTTTTGTGTGACCCTTTCCTTTATAAATGTAAGGTAAACTGGTTTACATTAAAAAATATTTAAATATTGTGGTTCTTTTGTAACACTGTATTGTGACTGCCATATTACAGGGAAATTGTTTAACTTTTTATTTACCCAAGCACTAATTGGAAAGACCTAGATCAGTTGCCTCAATATTTTCCACAGTCTCTAGCAATTAGCCGTTTATATTGTTAACATAGCTTGAAATTTTTAGCAAGTATAAATTTATGCGGATTTAATGCCAATCTACAGTTGGATTCTGTTATGACAAACTCGCTTGAGATAAAATTCCGCTTGACTCAAACATTTTTCCTTGTCCCATTTTGTTTCCTTCATATAAAAAAAACATGCATAAGACAAATTCGCTTTAGCTGCATTCCCCTTTAACTCAAAGTGATTGCAGGGCCCCTGATCATGTTTTCTTTACTTATCCAATTTGCTTGACTCGAAGATCAAAGGCTGCTGCCAACTCTTGTCATGCGACAGCTTGACAAAGTGTATACATGGCGTCATAGATCAATTAACATTGGCTTTCCACGTGCACAAGCCGGTGAGGGGGATAACGATGATATGATTTGGATTGGTGCCAATTAAGGCAGTTTGCTGAATAGAAAATGATAAGTAATTAGTCTTTAGCTTGGTTAAGGGCAATTAAAGATGCCACTTTATTATTTTAGGGTAGCGTGATTTTGTGAATAATGTTGGTTGTTCCGTATAGATAATAAACACGAAATGCCATAGCTTCATTGTTAAAATGACTTCTTACTAAGCTCCTGATACTTTAGCTGAGCAATCCAGAGAAGAACCCAGTCTTAATCCTGGGGGATATCTGGATCAGTCAAGGGTCAGGGAGTGGAAAGAAAGCTTAAGACCAAATCTTGCTAGCTGTTTTGTGTAATAAAGAGATAAAATTAGAACATTTTTTCTTTTTATTTGATTGTAAATGTTTAGCTGAAATACATACAATTAAACGCATATCAAATGCATACAATTAGACATATAAGGAAAAAACAAAAACATGCAGTAAAAAATCTTAAAATTCACTTATCATGCACATACTAACATAAAATCTGATATCTCAAAGTTCTTTTAAGTCAAAGTATTTTGCCAGATCCCAGCGACTTTGTGATAACGAAGTTCCACTGTAGCTAGTTATAAGTTACGAGAGGATGGAGATTGTTAGAACAGAATATATCACTGGATGATGTTTACTAGATACTGTGTTCTTCTGTAGATGAGGCAGACCCATTGTCTTCAAGTATTCCAGGTGTGTACTTCAGACAGTTTCCTCTCTCAGACAAGGTAAGTCAGCTACATATAAGAAAACTTGCATCTATTCCTATTCCATTTGCATTTAATTGGTGAATGGCAAAGATTTATATTTGTCCTCTTGTTTGGTATATGTTCTTTTAGTTAGAAATAAATCTTTATACCAGCTTTTTTCATTTCAAGTTTGCTTACTCTGTTTCATTACCTCTTAGGGTCTTCCATTACTAAATAATGTTGAATGTTGCCTAATTACCTTAGCTGTTGAAGCCTAAAAATAAGAATATAAATGTTAAGTATTATTTCTGAGATCAGAAGCGCAACAACCGATTCCCCTTGGTGGTGAGTGCATACCTGCTAATGGAGCAGCCCAGCAGACGTGACCGAGTCTCCATGGTAACAGCACTATGGCGACAGACACAAGAGTACCTGGTACAGTTCATTTTAAATATAATGTCTAATATCATTTGGATCTAATTAGTCTCTGTTTAGTAGTAACAAACAATTATCATTTACTTGTTAATAACATTATAATTTTGTTATAGTTTATTTGAAATCGATGGTAGATCTAGGTCTAGATTTGATTTGAAATTGTTTTTTTCACTGATTAAAAAAACCCAACATTTTTTTTTTTTAGGGTATATTTCTTAGTTTTCACCTACAATTTAGAAAAAAACAATGCTTAAACTAATTTAAAATTGGTGATTTATAAAATAATAAATATTTGTGGGACTTGAGGTGCACACAGTTTTAACCACAAGGCCGCAGACAACCAGGGTTTGTACTTTTTGCTCCAACTGTTTTTGTTTTTTTTACATGACCATCTCTTGGCTTTGGCAGATAACATTGGTGTCAGGTCCATTTCTTGAAAAACTATCGCAGATATTCACTCCAAACTTATAGAACTTGTTGACTAACAAGAGCCAAACGCATTTCAAAAGGGCAGGTGTCCTAAACATTTTGGCAGATTTTTCTTTCATTTTTTACTTGAAATTTTCTGTGTTGGTTAAGACCTTTTCTCAAAAGTCTTCAAAAGACATTCACTTTTAGCCTAAATTATTTTCTCCCTTTATAAAAGAAAAACTTATTTCATAAGCCATAAATAAATTTTGTCCTTTTTTGACTCTGAAATGTTATTATACTGACTAGCTCCTATAAAAGAAAAGCATGCTAAAAGACAGGTCTTATTTAAATTCCACTTTTAAAAATTTGATAGAACATTAACATGGACTAATTTAATTTGAGTTTGAGTGAAAAAAAAAATGTACTACTACTCTGTGGTAGGTGCTGGTGGAACATGGAACCATGGCAGGGTACCAGCTCATAGTTGAGGCAAGGGAACACATCCTGCAGGTATGTATTGATGGAACATGGAATCAGTGCAGGGTACAAACCCATAACTGTGTTCAAGGGACACAGCCTGCAGAAAGATTCTTGGGGAGCATGGGACCAGGGTTTGGTACCTCCCTATAGCTGAGGCCAGAGAACTGCCCTGCAGTTATGTATTGATAAAATATGGGATCAGGGGCGGATAGCAGCTCATTGCTAAGGTCAGGGACCACATCCTGCAGGTAGGTTCTGGGGAAACATGGGACCAAGGCAGGGTACCAATACATAGTTGAGGCCAATGAACACTTCCCAGAGTAAGGGTTCTGAGGAAGCATGGAATTAAGGCAGGGTACCAGTTCATAGTTAAGGCCAATGAACACTTCCCACAGGTAGGTTCTGGGAAGCATGGGATAAAGGCAGGGTACCAGTTCATAGTTAAGGCCAAGGAACAAATGCTGCAGGTAGGTTCTGGGGAAGCATGGAACCAAGGAAGGTAACCAGTTACTAGTTGGGACCAAGGAACACATCCCACAGGTAGGTTCTGAGGCAAGGCAGGGTACAAGTTCATAGTTGAGGTCTCAGAACACCACCTGCAGATAGGTTCTGGGGGAAGAATTGGACAAAGGGATTGTGCCATAGCTGAGGCTAGGGATCTCATTTGGCAGATAGAATTTTGAAACCAAGACAGAGTACCAGCTTATGGCTTATGCCAGGGAACGTGTCCTGCATGTTCTCAGAGCTTTTCTGTAGATTTATCATAAACAAATTGCTGGCTTCCTCGATAGTATGAAAGATTATGCCACAGTGTTATAATAGAAATGAGTAATTGTTAATATGTTTATTAAAATGATATCTTGCTGTAAAAGTTTTATGAACATTTCTTAAAAAGTATACATGTAATCATACTATTGAAAAACATAGAAGTTACATTGTTTGGACTATAATTTCTTCATTTTCAAGAGGGAAAGACCTTTTAAAGTTGTCTTCCCCCATTTTAACAAAATTGGTTTATTAAATATATATCAAAGAAGACTACTAAATGATATTTTTATTTAAAATATGAAATATCTTTAGGCATTAGAATGGTTTAAAATTGTTACAGAATACACTATCTTTCTCTCCTTCTAGCATCAGATGCAAATGTTTCTGTTTTGTTTTTTCATTTTCAGTTGGGAGAGTCAGAGAAGCACTTGAACGGACATGTGTTTGCTCCAGTAAGTGAAAATTAATAGATGCTGTTATAACCAATTTAGATAAACATTTAGTAATATATCTTTTTCATGCACCATGCAAAGTTTATTCGATATTTAAACTAATTGATGAGTAAAAATATAAATAGCATCTAGATTGCAGTTTAAAACATTTTCACACATATAAAATTAGAATTCTGCTTCTGACCCATGCTCATCCTAAAACATTTTGTGGCGTACATAAGGCCTCCTAATATAAAATTGTATATCTTGGCGATGATTTCTTTCTTTATATATTTTAATTGTTGCTACTCAAGCTTATTGTGGTTGCAGATTTTTTTTATCTGTTTTACAAATATTATGATTTTTTTTAACTTTGACATTTCAAGAAGTAGTGTAAGCGCTACAGTGGTTGAAGATTTGCCCCTGCTTTGTGATACAATTAAAAATCTGAAATCTTGGATGAGTTCGTAACTGGGTCACGTGGGGTCAAAAAGTAGGTCACTAGGTCAAATCTTAGAAAAAGCTTGTGAACACACTAGAGGCCACATTTACAGCCCAATCTTCACCAAACTTGGTCAGGATGTTTGTCTGCATGAAATCTTGGATGAGTTCGTAACTGGGTCACGTGGGGTCAAAAAGTAGGTCACTAGGTCAAATCTTAGAAAAAGCTTGTGAACACACTAGAGGCCACATTTACAGCCCAATCTTCACCAAACTTGGTCAGGATGTTTGTCTGCCTGAAATCTTGGATGAGTTCGTAACTGGGTCACGTGGGGTCAAAAAGTAGGTCACTAGGTCAAATCTTAGAAAAAGCTTGTGAACACACTAGAGGCCACATTTATAGCCCAATCTTCACCAAACTTGGTCAGGATGTTTGTCTGCATGAAATCTTGGATGAGTTCGTAACTGGGTCATGTGGGGTCAAAAAGTAGGTCACTAGGTCAAATCTTAGACAAAGCTTGTGAACACACTAGAGGCCACATTTATAGCCCAATCTTCACCAAACTTGGTCAGGATGTTTGTCTGCTTGAAATCTTGGATGAGTTCATAACTGGGTCACCTGGGGTCAAAAAGTAGGTCACTAGGTCAAATTTTAGAAAAGGCTTGTGAAAACACTTAAGAGCCTACATTGATGGCCCAGTCTTTACCAAACTTGACCATCATGTTTGCCAGTATGAAATCTTACATATGTTTTGAAGTGAGTCTTGTGGATTCAGTAGGTTACTTGGTAAAATTCTAGAAAATGTTATCAACCCAGTGGCCACACTAATGGTCCAATCTTCACCAAAGATTTCTAAAGTAAATAAGTCTTAATTACTTAATGCCAGATTTGAGCCTACGAAAGCCTGTGTCCTCAGGTGAGCGATTAAGGGCCATCATGGCCCTCTTGTTACTTGTATTCACAGAACTGATCGGGATATCAAGACAAGTTGTTGTGCGCGAAATTTGGGTCACTACCTTAAAGGTCAAGGTCCTAGTGTGGCCTTGAAGCAAAATTGTGTCCAGCCAATACATTTTTTAGTCTATCAGTCTACCATATTAAATACAATACAACAGGAATTGTATTTCTTGAATTCTTTCCATTGTTAGTATGACCAGTTCCATTGTTCCCCAAGTTATCTCAGTGGTTAAAATACCGATAGCCATTCTCTTCGACCTTCATAGGTACAGGTTTGATAATGTCTGATTTTATAGCATTACTCCATTTACAAAATACACCTTCATAGTTATACAGCAAACCGTTTTTTGTGACAAAATAACCATTTGGGGAGCATCACTCGTCTTTGATGGTCTCTTGTCTTTGCAGGCCAACATTAGTACTTGTTGATGAAGTTTTGGGCTAAATATGTTTGAATATTTTAAAATGTGTCTTGCATTGTATTCCAAGAATTAATTAGGGTACTTTTGGCTGCTCAGCTGGGCTCGTTAAAAAATGTTCTTTTTTGTTTCTTAGTTTGTTTTTCTCCTGTTTTTTTTTATTGATGTTAACCTTATAATTCATGTGATCAGCTTTTTATAAATCCATAGCCATAACTCCTCAGAAACATTGTAAGGATCTGGTGGAATATTCCTTAGGGATAGGCATTGAGCAGACAAAAATACATTGCAACAGCGTCCTGTGTCCATTCTTTTACAAGCAGGCAATATAAAGCCCCTTCATCAATGAACTATTTATTTTTGCCAATCTTTCAGTCCCAAAATATGGATTTTACATTTTTAAAACTTAACAATTTACTATCCACTTTATGCTTTTGTTTCTATTGTATGACCAACCCCATGCTGTGTATATTGCAGTGTACTCATGGAGCCATGTGCCCAAAGCTGCAGCTACTGAACTCTCCTTGCACCTTCAGCATCCAGTATCACCCTCTCAACCTGAACAACGAGGTGAGGCAGTAATTCTTATGCCCCTATTTAAAGATGACAGTGCATATTCATCTGCAGATGTTGGTCAGTCAGTTGAACACTTTGTTTTCAATCAATAACTAGTAGGGATGTCAAAGATTACCCAATCATTAACCATTTTAATCTGTTAAAATGTTTGACTGGTAATTGTAAAAAATATTACCACAGTCGACACTGGATAGCTTAACTTTTGTCAGACAAAAGTGAAAATGTCTACATAAGTTTAAATCTACACCTAAATGTTAACCACAACTAACCTGATCATGCCCTTAAATATATTGCCAGTCAGAAATGACTTATCTTGTTTCTTTGCTTTTCTTGCAAGTATTGCTGAAGACAAAGAAATATTTAACAATTACTAAAAAAGACAAATAACACAAGTTTCTGCATAATTGCCTAGGTTTTTTTTTCTCACAGACAGACAATTTATATTCTTTCAAGAAGTCAATCTAAATATTCTACCAGATCTTTCTCTAGATTTCTTGGGGTGCTGCAACATCACATATCCAAAATATTTTGTTTTCTTCAATAGCCATTTAAAAAAAAGGCCAATGTAAAATCTACTTGATGATAAAAACCAGTAAATGTATAGCATATTTTTTTCTTAAAATGAACTCAAATACTCAAATTTATCATAAACTTTGGCAATAAGCAATTATTAACAAAGGACAACCCAGAGTGAATTAATTGGGCTTATCCTTGATCTATTTCACACATCATCAAACCATGAACCAACCTTAAGACCTCAAGTGTAAGTGAAATATCAAATAAGGATCGAAAAATAGCAGTGAAAGAGTGGACAGTAGAAGTATCAATACATATATACTAATATTATATAAAGAATAAATAGCATGGACTTCATAAAAAGGTTGATACAGTGAGAATATCAACACAAATGTTTGGCAACTGTGCTGTTTTTCAGTACTTCGAATAAGAAACATCCATCTACTTATGTGGCTATTATTTGTACTTTTAGTTTAGTTTTGCAAACCTTAAATGCTAAACATTACATATTATTCTGTCCATCTCTTTTTTTCAGTATAAACATGGAGTTCGCAAAGAAACTGAAAGATTTTCCTATTTGGTAATGAAAAAAGGAGCCAAACCAGAAGGTATATTCTCTTGATTTGAAGAATAAAACTCAATCACCCTGACAGTTCAGGGTTAATATAATTTTAAGTACTTGCAGTTTGGCGAAGATTGATAAGCATTTTTAAGAGTGAAGACTCGTTTAGCAGGCCATTTTCTTAAAGATCAGGTGCAGTAATGAATAGATCTTTTATTTGTTTTAATTAGTCATAATGCATATAAAGGTTCCTCACATAAAAATTGTGTTAATATTTGTGCATTTAAATTTGTAATTAATTTAAATGAATGCTTTTACAATTATATGCAACACAATCTTTGCATGTTTTCTGTATTTTTAGCTCACCTAAGCACAACATGCTCAAGGTGAGCTTTTCTGATACCTCTTCATTCATCAATAATTTTGAGAACACGCTAGAGGCTACAGTTTTTATCCAATCTTCATCAAACTTGGTCAGAATGTTTGTTTGCATGAAATCTTGAATGAGTTTATAACTGGGTCACGCGGTCAAATGTTAGAAAAAGCTTGGGAACACTCTAGAGGTCAGATTTATGGCCCAATCTTCACAAAACTTGCCTGAATGAAATCTTGGATGAGTTCATATCTGGGTCACTTGGGGTCAAAAAGTAGGTCACTTGGTCAAATCTTAGACAAAGCTTGTGAACATTTAGAGACCACATTTATAGCCCATCTCCACCAAACTTGGTCAGAATGTTTGCCAGTATGAAATCATATATATTTTGAAATAGGTCACTAGGTAAAATTCTAGTCCAGTTATCAGTCCAGTGGCCACACTAATGGTCCAATCCTTAGCAAAGATTTCTAAAGTAAATAACTCTTAATTACTTGATGCCAGATATGAGTTTACTAAAAGCCCATGTCCTCAGGTGAGCAATTAAGGGCCATGATGGCCCTCTTGTTTATATTTCATTTGCATTTTTAGAGTAAAAAGATCTTAAGCAGCCACAAGAAGAGTACGATGGGGCCAGCTTCACAAATCATCAATATTTTTCAGCTTACATGTTCTTCATGTCAAACATCATATGAGCAGATTGATGCAATGTACCTAAAATAAATTGCACTTTCTATTTGATATTTCACTCTGTTAAACACATGTGCTTTCATTTCAAGCAAGTTGTCCTATGTGTGAATTTTAGAAATGAATTTAAATGATTGCTTTAACTGAGACCATTTATGTTGTTATTGTGCTGCAATAAACAGTAGGTTACAGCTGTGTGTGTGCAGCATAAATTGTTCCTTCACCACTACAGATAGCATGTCCCAGTATCCTCGTGTGACTGGGGTGGCCCATCGGCACAAACATAGCCATTGTACCGTCTGCTGCCCAGATGGTCAACTGAGGACACTTATTGTCTCCAAATCTAAACCCTCTGTGTAAGTACACTATCAAGAGAATAATTGTTGGTAAGTAGTGATCGAAATGTTTGTAAATGTACCATCAGTATTAAATGCAAGTCTTATAGGTACAGTATGGATTGTATTTTTATTTGAATCCCTTATTCCAACTGAAGGAGGTTATGCTTACTGATCATATCTTACTGTGAAATCAGAAACATTTCAAGCTGTAACACTAAAAATATTAATATTTTCCACATTCAAACAACAAAGATGTTATTGTTTGATTGAATATTGTATGCTTGTTTCTATACAAATGACATAGTAACTTCCTTATATATATATATCTGCTAAAAAGTCATGAACATTGAATGTTGTATAACTTCGTATTTTGAGTTACTTTGCAATAAGGGCACCTGCAGATGAATATTCGGGTACAATTACACACAAGGCCACTTGTAAGAGCAAAAAAACATTATGTTGTTGTGAACAGACCCAACTGTACTCTTAATCTTATTTCAGTCATCTGTACCACTGTGTGAGGAAGGGGGAAGCTGGGGACACACTGCCTGTGTTGTGGCCCTCTATACTACCTCAGAGAGAATGAGATATCTAGCATGCTGTATACTTGTAATGGAGGAAAAATGACACAGTAGTAAGCAGTTGGGTTTACATGGTTACGGATGGCACCTTGTGCTTGCTAGTGACCTAGACTTAATATTAAAAGATGTTCACTCAGCTGTAAAGGATTATAAAATGAAGGTCAGCACAGCAACCACGTATATATTAATGCTTCCTTCGAGCTGAGCTTGGGCATAGAACAAGAACAAACAGTTGTCATTAGCTGAACATTTGCCTGAAAGGTCAAGATTACATTATCTAGAGATAATGGAAAAATACTGTAGTATTACCCTTTTTGATACCTTTCTTTAGCTAAGGAATACATATTTGCCATATGTTCTTTTTATAGAATTTTATTTAAAGATAAAAGTTAATATTGTCACCTTTTTGTGTAATTTTCAATACAGACAAAATGCTATGTTGAACATTTTTGTTGTATTATGAATGTTAAATAAAGAAGATATAAAAAGTTTATTCTTTTACTTACATCTTTTTTTTTCATTACTAAAAAGAACAACAATGTGTATTGTTGACAAATACTTTATTTATTATCAAATACAGTATGTACAAGGTGCAATATCTTATGTACAGCTAATAGATGTTATATATATATTTCTTGAAAACGTATTTTAACTTTATACTTTAAAGTACCATATAAAGTCGGATTAAAAATCATTTTACACAAGAATCTTATCCATGTGAGGATGAGCTCAAGCTGGCATATATATTGAAGGTAACTTTGTCAAAATGTCATAAAACTGAACCTTGTTTTTTTAAAAGTACAGCTGATATTTACCAATAGAAAACTAAAAGAATTTCTTTTTATATTTGAAAACTTTTTAACATATCTGACATATAATAAGCTTTTCCTGCAAATAAATTTTAAAAAGAAATTTAAATATTACTTTACCCACTAAAAACAAATCCTTTACTCTGATGAACTAATTAAGTTTGATTTATAAGTAAAATATATTGGTTTGTTTTGGAAATACATCACAACAATTTTTTATCATAACAGCAACATCCAGCTTTTTGGTGTAGGAAGACCGCAGACGAATGTCTGGATAGAACCACCGGCACACCATAAGTCTGCTGGAAGACCTTCCTATATATAGTCCTTCATCCTGAATGGGCCTCGAACCCATGTGGAGAGTCTTAGTAGTTATAGTTACATATCAGCAATTCTACGCAACAGGTGCCACACTGTATTTATGTCAACTAATTATATTTAAATTCAGGTAAATAAACATCACGAGTTACCATAGCAGAATACACACTTGTCTTGAGTGATTTTCAGATACACTTAAAATAAGTCCTGTTTTCATTCCAATACCTGTATAGCACTTTGTTGACATTTGCATAAGATGTAGTAACATGATATGAATACGTCCAGCACAATGAGTAGAACTTGTTTATTACTAACATGGATGTGAAACAAATGCAAGCCTGACTATCCATATAGAGCCCGTCCAGGTAGGACAGCTTATAGGCCACATACACAACAACATAACATGGTTGACACCACAAATAGTCAACAAATATCTCCTACTGACTTCAATTACTTCTGCAGAACACCTGTGCTCACAGTCTCACATATTACCATTATATGAACAGTGAATGTTAAGAGATAAAATCATAAATGAACTATGGTGCCAGAGCACCAGATATATTCCATGTTCCTGATATTCTGGTCTATGAGCAAGGCCCTGTACCCTGTATACACTCGGCTAACACAAACCGCCTAGTCTGCACATCAACTGCTACACCAACCAAGAGCTCAGGAATAGCACAAGCTGGCAATGGTTACTTGCAAATAGCTAAGGGGTTGCCTAAAATGCTTTTTTCCACCAAGGCTGAAGTTTTTGATACCCAAACCTTCAATGAACTACAACGTTTTTCTGAACCATACTATTCCACTTCTCAACCCCTTGCCAAGCCACTGCCCTTCAATCTTACATAAGACATCACCACAGAAATCAGGGCCATCTACACCTGCATTATAAGTGTACACAGAATCAGTTCATTTTTTTCTTCTTTTTGGCGATAGCATCCTCGACAGCCTTGAGTTGTTTGAGCAGTTCTTCTCTTCGAGACACAGTACTCTTCTTCTTGACTGCAGGTGCTGCTGGGGGCGGGGCTGTGACAACTGGTGGCGGGGGTTTGACGGGTCCTGGACCCCGGCCTGCGGCCTTAACTGGGGACGGGGGTCCAGCCTTGTCTACTTTCTTTACAGGCTTGTCTGAAAAAGATTTAAATACACATGTCCATGAATATACGGCTGCTTTTAATAGGATGTTTCATGCTGAACCACCCAAATAATTTTAAGCTGGATTGTTAGAAAACCTATAGATTTTAGCAAAACTGGAAAACCATTCAAGCAACATCAAACATTTGTGTTAATCAATTTGCTATATTTACCCAAACCTGCCATGAACTACTACGTTCTTCTGAACTTAATGTTTATATCATGTGATTGGGCAAGTGTTAGTGCAAGGACCGAAACATTTTACCATTTTTATTTCTTTTATTATTTCCTTTTGATGATCTGTCAGAAGCATAGCTTCATCACTAAGTGGTGGATTTGCTTCACTCTTAGCTTATGATCAGATGTAGTGCAAAGCAAAAGAACAATATTTTATGTCTATGCATTTTTTACTTCCACTAAAAAATAAATCAAAAAGTCTAGCTTAAATGCTCTTTCCTCATTTACCTCATGTCTGAGGGAAAATAATCAGCAGAATACATTAAAAAAAGCGTATCACAAATCTTGGTCAGACCGAGAAGTAAAATAAACAGAAATGAATATATTCCTGTTCCTTATTGTTTTTTACATTTATGAAAAAAAAAAAAAACACACCCAGACTTCTATAAATGTTCAAAATCTGTGAATTTAATCAATGAACAAACCAGAAATGTCACTGTAATAACGGACAGATGCCCTCCAAGATACAGACCTTGACTTTATGGTTGCACTTTATAAAGTTTGGTCAAATTGCATGTTTGTGATTGAAGTACCGAGAAAAAAATGGATGGACAGTGCTACTGCTGTATGCCAGCCTACTTGGGCATAAAAAGGTTAATAAATTAATTTATTGAAAAGTTTCTGATTATGTTACCATAAATAGTAATTACCTAAATTTTCATTAACATAAAAATCATCAGAGCATATATTTTGGACATACCAATTCTAGCAGAGCTGGCCATGTTCTGCCGTTTCTGTGGCGGGCCATCGTTCAACAGATCTGCTGGACGCTTCTTGCTGCCTGAGTCTGGAAGTCGACCTCCACCAGCCTTCTCATTGGGCTGCAACAGTCAGTCAGCCAATTAGTACAGGTGAAGTCAATGATACAACTTAGATAATGGCAAGCTATTGAACTACAATTGGAGATTTTTAAAATACATTGTGTGGAACATAACGAAAATCAGACTTTTTTTTACCTTCTAAATACAATTCGAGTGAGACAGAATTTCAGATCACACACACACAACTTTCAAACTTTGTACTATGTGATTTCTTGTCCAAAGAAATGTACTTATTTACAATCACATCCTGCTTTGTGTTAACAGAATCTAAGAGGACGTTACAGCCTATACAAAAGCATGTGCACGTGAATTTGCATTTTGATTAAAAATAGTGTCAAAGAACACATAACAAAATCATTCTGTTTTATGATATGTAATAGAATTTCTAACAGACATGTTAACACCAACATAGCAGAAAGATGAGAGGGACATTTTTACTTTTTTGTTATATCACACCAACTCAACAATCGTCATATTGGCTATGTCCAACTATTAAAGTATTGATGGAGAAAGATGTCTTGGTTAAGCCACCTGCTCAATGCAGATCAGTTGGAAAACCTCCAAACATATAAAACTTTGACCCAAATGGGACAAATCTACGCAGTTAGAAGAATAAGTCAGTGACCCCTATGAACATATGTGAAGCTCTGAAGTAACATCTATATAAGCACCCACCTTGATGAGAGTCAGTTTGATGTTTGACTTCTGACCTGTCATCTTCAGTGGGTCCTTTGGTTTCTGTGGTGGTGCTGTCACTGCCTTGCCAAACTCTCCTTGTCTCAGACCACCCATCCTGGGTCCAGGTTTGGAAGCCATCGGGCGCCTGTCCTGTCCTGGGCTGCGGCCACCACGGGATTTCTCTGTAACAGAATAGTAAATTTTGTTAGTTATTTCAATATCAAGAAAATAATGTAAAAATGCCATTGTGGTGTAACAGAACAAAGAAGCCGAGATGCTGGTGACTTATTTTCTGGATTTTACCGCATGGGAGGAAAGTTGGATTGCAACTCCTCATATCTCGTACAAACTGTCATTTTTATACACGTGGTAAACTACATGACTATATTTCTTATGTAAGCATATTGCCTTTGTTTGTGACTGTCTGACGCAACTAACTGTATAACAATGTGAGATATAGGTCACGTTTGCACTCCGTGATCTGGTCTAAATGAGTGCAGCATTCTATCTATTGGGTAAGAGATTATACTGGCGTACTCTCTGGCCCCATTATGTCACAGCCATATATCGGCCTGATTAGAGAATCTCTTTCTTTCATTGCTGTTATTTTATAACTATGAATTTCTGGACAATATCTTTTTTATGACTTAATCTACAAAAATACTAACATGAAGAAAAAAATAACTTTTATGACCATAATAATAAAGCTATAAAGTATGTCTTTACAAAACAGGGTCAGAACGTTTGTCTCCATGACAGCATGGATGAGTTTGAAGCTGTGTCACATGAGGTCAAGACAGGTCATCATAACCTGTGAACATCAAAAGGGCCACATTTTGTCTTTGGCTTTATAAAAGTTGGTCAAATTGTCTGCAGGTAACCTCAGATCAGTTTGAAACTGTGGGGTCAAAAAAGGTCACCTGGTCAAATCCTAGAAAAACAAAAACTTGGATGCGTTTGAAAATGAGTCACTTGGTGCCAGAAGGTAGGTCACTTGCTCAAAGCCTAGAAAGAAATTGTGTAACCTAGAGACAACATTTTAGCCTAATGATGACTGCAGTTAAAGTGTCGGCTGAAGGCCATGGATTCAGGGCCCTTTTGTGTGCATATTTATGATACATTTTGACCGAAAACAGATACAAATCACTGTGACTGGTTTTATCTGGTACTTGTCAGTGAACCTGAGCCAAATTAAGCCACTATTGTTTGTAAAAGTCTTATGTGCCATGAGAATCTTGTTTGTAATTATTTTGTTTTGCTTATATTGTTTCAAAGTAGTATGGGTTATACGCTTTTTTTTTTCTTCTTCAATAAAACCTCAACTTATAACACATTATGCCATAAAAACTACTTTTTATGACAATGTTGATAACTTTTGTTAAATAAATAGAAAAAAACATCAATAGCACTATGAAGCAAAATGGATATTAATGACTGAAATATTGACATCACACATTAATTAACTTAGTGTTTGACTTGAATGTACTTACATCAAATGGTTATACTGGGTTTTTATTATGAATACAAGTGTTATGAAAATGCATCTGTACAGTGACAGAGGTAACAGTAGGCTGAAGGCAGAGTTAAAGATGTTACCCCTGGGAGGTTTTTGTGGGTCCCGTCCACCTATCTTTCTGTATAGGTGATCAGAGTCTGCACTGCCACTGGAGCTAGAAGAGGAACTCCGGGATGACCGAGAACTGAAGCTGCTGCGTGATGATCGAGATGATGATGATGAAGACCGACTGCGAGATCGGCTGGAAGAGCTACTATTTCCTCGGTCATGTGGACGCCTTAAAGCACACGTAATTGCAGGCTTTAACATACTAGGACAAAAATATAAATTCAATTTTTATTTTTAGTTTAGGAAAAAAAAGGCAATGGAATTGTGTTACGAAGTTTGATAGGTATTAAAGCGTAATACTGATTGCATATTTAAAATATATTCATACAAAATATTAAGCTAAAGTAGCATCATTGGTCCCCTTACCTTGGTTTGTCACGATTTAGTGCTGAAGGTGGCAGGGGTCTGCAAGGAAGAAGTTAAGCAATGTAAGTATTCTAGGAAAAAGAAAGGAGTAGATAGAATTTATTAAATGAACAAGAAACGTACGTGACCAAGCCACGAAACCAGGTTTTCAACAATTTAACACAAATTATTAACCGGAAACTGTTTTTTTTAGTAACAGTGACCTTCATTGGACTGGCTCCAAATCCAATCCCAAGATACGTCTTCATGCAAGCTTGCTATATCCAAAGTTTCAGCAAGATTGGTTTATCTAAACTGGAGTTATTGACCAGAAACTGTTTTTCTAAAAAAATTACATAAGTGACCTTGACCATGACCCAACTGGCCTAAAATCCAATTCCAAGCTAGGTTTTCATGCAAGCTTGCTATATCCAAAGTTTCAGCAAGACTGGTTTATCCAAACTGAAGTTATTGACTGTAAACCCTTTGTTTGAGGCACATGCAAATTCACTATTTACACAAAATTGACACTAAAAATGTGTTATAAATGTTTTTACTTTACACTGACCTACAAAATATAATATAGAAGGTTGAGGTCACATATGAGCAATTGTATGATACAACAGAACCTTTTCTGTCCATTTAATCTAATCTGTTATCATACAGGTTTCTACATAAATATATATATATAAAAAGTTTAAAGCATCTAATTTCTAAACACACAGCAGTGATACTTCTAATGATACCTTTTTATTTATTCTTTACTTTTTAAAGTTGAAAATCAATGTCTACCTTGAATTTTGACATAAGGCCAAACAAAATGCAACCAAAATCTATATTTACTTATACAACAGATTTTACTGCAAGAATGATTTTAAATAAAATGTTGATCAAGAACTATTTAAAAGTGTAATTCTGTTACATGGCTACAAATGAGTGATTCATTATATTGTCCTTTCATAATTACCTGTCTCGGGGTTTTATTTCAAGCTGAAATTTTCTGAAATAAGAAGGGATTTGTGCTATAGGTAGAATCCACTAATATCCAATCCTTTTTCAATCCTAAGGTACAAAAAACATCAGGAATTATAACCTGTCAAAACAACTCCCCTTCTAGTCAACATGCAAACTGTTTATGATACAGGGTGTTTAAAACTAAATAATACAGCAGGCCCTAGCAGAAACAATAACAACCTTATTTAAAGAGAATTTCTTAAGTGTAATTTCATCTGAGAAAAAACTTCAACTTTAAGATATTGTGTTCTGAACTTACTGTTTTACAAGCATAATGATAAGTCACAATTTTCATATTACAATATTTATCACCACAGAACATTGTTTTCGGAGCTTCATTTTCTATCTACACTCTAACAGTGTAACATGAACTATTATTTATCAATAAATCAACCTATTTAACATCCCCTCTATCAACTCCAGACCAGTCAAGGGCACAGTGAGCAAGGACATAAAGGCCTAACACCACAGTGGCTATGGGTATATAAACAGGCATTGTAGAAAGTGACCAAGCATTCACATGTTTCTACATCACCGGGGATAAACATGTGGATTTATGGTACATAGAAATAGTAGGTGCGATAGCAATAGGATAGGCAGCAACAGCACAGTTTGTCCAAACAACTTATAATACCATTATAATCAGGCCATTATAAAGGTATTTTAAGCAAACTTGGAAGTAATATATATATATTTAAAGTATTAAATTGTCAACTTAAGAAAACATTAATCATGGAAGTAGAATCAAATGTAAAAATGTACAAAGATAAGTTTTTGTTCTTGTAATCTTGGCGACATTTCAGTTTAAAAATTAGATAATAACAAATGAAATACTGTCTTATATTTAACTTTGTACAACATGTGGATATAATTTCAGTTCAGGCTTATGTAGTTATTTTCTTACATTTTTTTTTTATTTATTGCTGGGTCATTATTACAAAGTATTATCATCAAAATCTTTTATACAAACCATATGCAACATGTACAGCGAACCTCTGTATCACCAATTTTATGCAACAATTCATAGTATTTATACCTTAATTTAGGTTAACAATTTTCAATACATTTTTCTATAAAAAAAAAGGTTTACAAAAAACAACAACAAAAAACATGATTAAAATCAAGAGCATTGGAAGAATACATACTCAAGCAAGCAGATAATAAGTTGAAAACAATGGGAGATATGCATGGTATGCACAATCAGAAGAGAATGAGGTCGAGCCAATCATACAAGAAACCAGACAGTGTGTATGTTACGAGCCT
Organism: Sinonovacula constricta; assembly: GCA_007844125.1. Taxonomy (NCBI): domain Eukaryota; kingdom Metazoa; phylum Mollusca; class Bivalvia; order Cardiida; family Solecurtidae; genus Sinonovacula; species Sinonovacula constricta. The sequence goes on from CM017565.1 coordinate 7,102,031, forward strand.
TAGACATCCTACCTTTGTGGCTGTGGTGGTGGCCGTTCCAGCCTGCGGTCCTGTGGAGGGGGTCCCCCTCGTCCTCCCATTGGGTGGCCCCGACCGTGAGGATCCATGAAAGGCTGGTGTCCTTTTGGGCCCTTCATTGGGGAAAGAGGCATCCCAGGGCGCTTTTCTGGGCTTCTGTTAGGGTGACCATGGGGCATTCCTGAGCGAGGGTCTCTATCAATGATGTTGAAAATGCATTAAAAAAATTGTTGTTTTTTTAGTTGATGTTATTGCAAACACATGTGATATGACATTGACATATTTGAGTGTTTAATTAATTTATTTTGTATTTATTTTGTTTACATTGCACCATCACAGTTACAGCCATTTTTCCAAGGTCCAGCTAATTTTGGGTGGAGGAAATCCCCAGACTTGTGTCTGGGTAGAACCACCACCACACCGCAGAGAAGAGTAGCTGAAAAACCTCTCTAAATTAAATTTCTCGCCCTGACCAAAATTTGAACCCAAACATGTCTGGGCTAAGGTGTTACAAGTCATGGCCATGGCACCCGTAAGGTTTTAACAAGGCAGTCTTCACATACGAGCATGTGAAAAGTGTAACAAGGCGGATAGACCTACCCTGGTCTTGGAGGACCTCTTTGTGGCGGTGGCCTCCGGTTGTCCTGGGGCGATGGCATTGGAGGTCTCCGGCGGTCGAACACCTCATTACGCCTTGGAGATGGTGACCTACAATGGATATATTAGCTAGAGTATTGGCGAGTACATTAACACAGGTTGATGAACATAATTAGTAAATTCTGAATACACTGTACAACAGAACACAAGTTATCAAAAAAATTAATCAAAAGTACAATTTACCTACTGCAAAATTAAAGTCATACAAAAAACTAAACAGTTACAGGTAAATGATAATGAAATTGGGAGTTGGAAGAGTTAATATGCAAATTATGAATGAATGAGATGTTGCTTTGAGCAGGTGAGTGCGAGTGGTATATTGCCGTGAGCAGGTGTGACTGGTATATTACTTTGAGAAGGTGAGTGTGAGTGGTAAATTGCTTTGAGCAGTTGAGTCTGAGTGATATATCAATTTGAGCAGACAAGTCTGAGTGGTATATTGCAATGAGCAGGCAAGTCTATGAGATGTCTGAATGATATATTGCTTTTGAGCAGGCAAGTCTGATTAGTGTAGTGCTTTGAGCAGGCAAGTCTGATTGGTACAGTGCTTTTGTGCAGGGCAAGTCTGAGTGATATACTGCTTTCAGCAGGTGAGTCTGAGTAATATATTGCTTTGAGTAGGCAAATCTGAGTGATATATTGCCTTTAAGCAGGCAAGTCTAAGTGGTATGTCTGAGTGATATACTGCTTATGCACAGGCAAGTCTGAGTAGTATAGTGCTTTGAGCAGGTAAGTCTGAGTGGTACAGCACCTTGAGAATGCAAGTCTGAGTGATATATTGCATTGAGCAGGTGAGTCTGAGTGTTACATTGCCCTGAGCAGGTGAGTCTGAGTCATCAATTGCTTTGAGCAGGTGAATTTGAGTGATCTTTTGCTTTGAGCAGGTGAATTTGAGTGATCTTTTGCTGTGAGCAGGTGAATTTGAGTGATCTTTTGCTGTGAGCAGGTGAATTTGAGTGATCTTTTGCTTTGAGCAGGTGAATTTGATTGATCTACTGCTTTGAGCAGGTGAATTCTATGGGTGAGTGAGATAGGGTTAAAGTGAGTTTATGAGTGAGATATTGCTGGAAAAAAGAAGCCTATGAATATCTCTTGAGAATGTGATAGAGAATGTGATTTTGCTAAAGTAGGAGTGCCTAGAAGGAAAGGGGCAACTTCACATCAGCAAGTAAGAGGGACACCACAGCCTGTGTGTGGAAAGACAACAAGCTGGTGTACTTCCTGTCCACAGCTGATAATCCTGCTAGACTAGACAGCACAGTGAACAGGATGAAAAGGAATGGCATCAGAGAAGAGGTGCGAGCCCCGTCTATCGTGGTACACTACAACGACCACATGAATGGCGTTGACATGGCTGACCAGCTGCGAACAGAGTACAGCACCTACCGCACGTCCAAGAAGTGGTGGCTCTATCTTTTCTGGTTTCTGTTTGATGTTGCTATTGCTAATGGCTTCATCCTGATGAAAGAGTCGCCCAATCATCAACTAAAAACAAAGACTGGAAAGGGAAAATTGCGGACCATGCTTGACTTCAGGTTAGCACTGGCCAAGCTGCTGATCAGGGATTACACTGAAAATGAGAAGGCTTCCCTGGCAACAGTGAATTCTGGACATTACCCTCAGAGAGGAGAGAAGAGAGGGAGATGCAAACAGTGTAGCAAAGGTTAAAAAAGGAGGGAAGTTGTAAACACATGTGGACAGTGCAGTGTACATCTCTGCATGGACTGTTTTCAACCCTGGCACCGAGACCTGGTTAAGAAGTAACACATGAGGACTTGAGAAGTGATGTGATTTAATGTAAATAGTGTACATATTCCTAATGTTTCTACCAGAATACACATAACTTAAATAAAACCACAGACATATTTAAATCAGATACGGGTTGAAATAAGAACTTTTTTACCAAATAGGAACTAGTGCTATTGAAAATAAAAGTGCAAATAAAAATATTAAAGCAAGGGGAAAATTAAAAAACAACAACACTAAACTTTGCCATTTAGTAACTGTGAAATTAAGAGGGATCATACCAACCAGTTTACATATGTTATAAACATAACATTTGAGAAAAGAGATAACGTGCTATGTGCTAGTGTATAATACAGTTCATAATTTATTTCATTATGCTTCATATTTATTCATTAATATTTATTATTTTGAAATTGTGATAGTGTATATATGTTGTTGGATTAATGTTATTCAGTTGGATAAGTTAAATTCAATATACAGTGCATTTATGGATACTTAAAATGGATAAATACTCACTTTGTGTAAGTTATTTCTTTTCTTATTTCACCATTTATTTGTTACTTCTTGTCTCTCAGTATAATAAATTATATGGTTGGAAAGAGAATTTATTTGTCTATTTATGTTAGAAATTTCAATAAATAATGTCTATTTATGCCAAGTTTATTGCATTTTTACTACACCCAGCCCCAAATTCTATCTCTCACTGCTCCTCAGTACTAGATATGCCTAGGAAGGAGGACCTGATAAGGCCTCCTATACCTGTAGGGCACAACTGGAGAAATACCTGTAGGAGATAACTGGACAATTGGCTCTAGGGTACAATGAGTTAAGAGGGTGAAATATTGTTACAGCTTATGGGAGTCTATGGGAGATATATTGCTAAAGCAGGTCTGAGTCTATGAGTGGTATATTGCTAGATTAAGTATGAGTCTATGAGTGAAATTATGCTACAGTAGGTGAGTCTATAGGTGAGTATGATACTAAGAATATGCCTATAATTGAGCCTGAGGTTGATCCACTACCTGGAGCTGAATGAGGATGAGCGTGAGCGGCTGTGAGATCGACTGGATATAGACGACATGGATGATGACCTGGACCGGGACGAACCAGAGTACGAACTGAAACAGACCCATTTATATTACATAAATGAACATTAAATTGTTCAAAGAGTTTTATATGTTGTTAAAAATCTTCACATCAAATTAACTAAAATGTGTGGTAAGCTACAAGTGTTAAGCCAGTGTTAGTTATGTCAGAAAAAGTTTATGATGCTTTTTCAGATTTTAGTAAATTACCAAGTATTTTTCCTGAACATCATAAGTAAATCATGCCAAGACCGGTATTTTGAAAGTAATGTACTACGCTAATTAACCAGACTGATTTTACTTTTAATATACAGCGGTTGTTGTGCAGTCTTCTTACCCCCCGTCGGACAGCATCTCAAATGGTTTACTTATGCCTGTAGTGAAAGAGATCATCAATTATCTTCCATTCAAGATTTATCCACAATCATTGAATGATTATGAAAGGTGTAACAGACCTGGTAGTGCAATCGGTTGAGCTTTAGCTCCACTTTCGGAAGGCCCAAGATTAGATCCAGGGTAGTTAAAAATGGTAGTGGTATTGCTCCCTTGCTTGTGCTCAAATAAGGGTAGTTTCACAAATAGTTGGTCCTAGGTCAGAATAATGATACTGGATGTGGTATCATGCCAGGTGTTCATGGCATGCTATACAGTAAAGGAAGCACTATACCTGCTTCAAGTTAACACTGTCTCCAGATAAGTGAAATACTGTCCAATAAACAAACAATAAGAAAGGTGTACCTAGATGAATATGATGACGAGTAGCTGTGTGATCGCCGCGACCTTCGACGACCTCGAGAACGACTTCTTTTTTTTACTGGAGATTTGCCCCTAGAAACAAAGAAGAATCCTTAATTAAAAATTATCAATAATAAATAATTCACAACATCACTTCATATTTTACTGAGATAGTACAAACACCATATTTATTGTTATACAGTAATTTATACTTTTATGACGGTACTTCTTAGTCCTTTATTTTGTCATTCTTTTAACAAAATTTTAGCACTGATCACTGGGAATAAATAGACATAAATGTGTTTTTTTAATCATTTCAACTGAACGACAAATGCTAGAACTTTTTACAAGCAAATAGGGGCCGAGGTAATAACTTTTAAGATTAGACCATAAAAATTCCACATATTTTTATAGGTCTGACCTCTGAACATTAGACCGGGTCCATGGGTCATGCCATTCATCAGCGCGAGGGGGTCTGTGATTGGGGGAGGGGCCCATTGGCTTTTGTAGGGGTGGGCTTTCGGGGCGCATCTTCATCTTCTCCCGTCTCATATCATGGGGGTCTCGAGTCTGTCTTGGATATCTGTATAGGACAATAATGAGTGTGATAATGGAAATAGCATTACTGGTAAATGCCTTATAAAATATGCATTGTAGAAATCTGTATTTATCAGTATTTATGACATATTCCTATATGTCACAATTCTGCATGACTATAACAAATACAACACATGTATACAACACATATCTACAGTTTATTCAACTGGAAAAAAAAATCAGAATGTGTAAATGATAATAAAGAACAATGTTGTTTATAGTTTGTGCATGTTAATTTAAAGTTGTTTATATGCTCCAAATGGTGCTAGCAAATAGAGTAAACAGCAAATAGTGTGTGTATATGTTTGCAAGCAGATTATAGTATTGATGTTTTTATTGTGTTATAATTTTATGATCATCATATGCAACAAAAACCATATACTGATATCTTTACACATGAATTCTGATTTAGTATTTTGAAAATTATTTTAAATTGTATTTATGTCTCAGTTTATGTGTTTCATTGTATTTATGTCTCTTTGTATCCATGCCTAATTTTTACATGTATGCATATATCAAATAGTCACATCTATCCCAGAAGGACTCACTGTTGGTGTGGGACTTCAAGCCCTGTACGGTTGAGATTGTTTGGTTGAGACAAACGTTGATACCTGTATGGGTATGGTTGCTGAGGTGGTGGAGACGGGCTGTACTGTCTAGGTGCAGGTCGTGTTGGTGTGTACCTCTCGCCACGACCCTGTAACATGTACGAAAGGTTCCATGTAACGAAGATAGCTTACAATGGAAACAGACTGTTAGCACATATAAAAATATTTTAATCAATCATATTATACGCAGCCATGACAGTGAAAACCAAAAAATAATATACAGTTGTTTTCCCCTTTGCACGATTTGATAGTCAGAACAAAAACATATAATGTGAAAATAAAATTTTACTATTTGTAAAACTTTCATCTTTTATGTCAAAACATTAACAGAGAAAATCAAAAATCTGAAAGCTGTGATGAAGATATCCCCTTTTGTCTATAACATAAATCTAAGAAAAACTGGGTGTGCAGTATAATTACTGTTACAATGTTATATACCAGGAAACCTGTTTGTGTCTATGGCATAGAAGTGAACATTATTTTCTATGCATTGCCTCAGAGAGTGGACAGACGGATAAATAGAAGTTGAAATACTTTGTTGCCCCATTTACTATAACTAAATGAATAGAACTAAACCCGTTTGCCTAATAATGACTAGCTTGGAGAATATAAGAGACTAACCCTGTAAGCAGGATGGTTGGGAGGGTACATGTGTGGGTATCTTTGTGGAGGTGGGCCCTGGTCTCCATAGGGTGACTGTGGTGGTGGGGGCATGTAGTACTGGTCCCTTGATGTCCATCGCACCTCAAAGTTCTCATATTGGCCTGGAGACCACATCTGCTCCGACTGCTGCTTCTGCTGTAGCCGTACTGGTGTCTGGTCATAATACTCATCATCACTGAGTGGTCTGAAAACAAGGTACATCTTAGTGTGGGGACAGGTACAGTGGATAAGTCCTACTCAAACAAAATGTTTTAAGATTTAATTACAAGAAAGGAAATTTATATAAAATGTCATATGAACAAATGAAAAGAATGAATAAAACAGAAATTATCTGTGCTAGCTTTTGTAACCTGGATATTGCAATCATCTGAATCAAATGTCGAAAAATACTTTTAGTGGAAAGAATATTAACACCAATAAGACACCTAAAACACAAATGACAATTATAAATCAGGCAAAATCTACAAAGATTCTACCTTCAAATGCAAGGACACTTACTCCAGTTTATCATAGTATGATTGTTTCTTTTTAGGAGACCTCTCTTCTTTGTCCAAGGTGTTCTCTTTGTTGTATTCAGGGTTCTCATCTATTGACAAGATCAGTTTCTTCTGCTCAAAGTTTGGTTCTAGCTCTCTTCTCTCTAAAGCTTTCTTCCTCAACTGTTAGGAAAGAAAAAAAGTTGTAAGAATTTCATCTGCAAAGACCAAAGCCTTGTTGCTTAAAGTGAAAAATGTGAACACAGGCCAGAGCTTCAGAACTGTGACCCTTTTCTTACACGGTGAATGGTCTACCACACTTGCTGTGCCCTTACACATTCTTTCATTATCACCCAGCTACACGAGCCAGGGCAGAATAGAACTTGAATTGGATTAACCATCTAACGTACAAACAATCACAAGCACTCCATAAAAACTTGTACTGTAATGACCATAGATCACTATTGTTGGGCGCCAAGAAAATTGATCAGCAAGTCTAAGGCTCAAAACAATGTACTCTCTGCAGTCAACAAAGTACACTGGGATCCTAGCTAATTCTCTCATTATCACCATATACATATGTAATTAATTGTACAGGGACTCCTCAATATTATCACTGACTTTGGTGAGAACAAAAATTGATGTGTGATGTCAACTACCGATATGAAACAGCCAATTTGCTGTTTCTTCCGAACAGAATACCAAAATTATACATTATTGTAGCTGTTTACAGATCAGACTTTTGTTTTACAATTTCATACCAACATCTGAATGGCAATGTTTGAACACAAGTGTATAGTGCTAACACAAGTATACAGTGCTGACTTTGTTTGTACTTTCAAGTATTCTGGAACAAAAACTTTCCATAATTCTTAGAAATTATATAAATCAACATCAACAACTCTGTTTATTTCAACATGTTGGCAATAACAATTCACTTGATCTTAATACAAAATAAAAAACCTATTTATTACTTAGAGAAAAATCGTTGATACATAAACTCTGAAGAGATTTACCTCTTTGGCCTGCCTCAGTCCCCGCTCCCAGGCTGTCTCTTCTTTGGGTTCTGTTGGTGGTGGTGGAGGCTCTGGGCTGGGGGACCGCTGAAAGCACACATGAAGGGATATCTGAGCTGGGCCAACTTTGTGCAGCAATAGTTACAATAAGTGTTTTCCCAATTCTTGACTCATGTGAAATTACACATTTTAACATTGTTGGATAATTACATGTTCACTATGGTGATGTTTTTGAAAATCATATAATTAAAGGTTGACATAATATCTAAAGCAATATTTGAAAAGTGTATCTTGACTTACATAAAATTTGTCTGGAATTAAACTGTCTTGAATATAATTGACTTAACTATACACTATGATGGTAAATAATCTTGTTATTTAGGACACTCACCTCCTCCTCCTCGAATGGCTCCTCAAATCTTGGTTTGTTGTTGAAACCAGGCCGTTCTATCAACTGGTAGTTACCTAATTCAGTAGGTGACACAAAGAACATTATCTAACAAACTGCATGTAACAAAAAAAAGAAAGGCAGATGTAATGAGGTTCAATTTATTAATTAATAATTGTAAAAGGATACATATTCACATAACTTTACACAAAATTGAGGGAAATTTTTACATACTGAATAAATTAATTATCATGTGTGGCCTTTTAATCAAGCCTTAAATATAGTGCATGAGAAAATCATGTTTTGCAAAATAACAAGTTTGATTTAAAAAGTTTTAGACTGGATGATTAATTTCTTTTACAGTTCACTGCACAAAACTATTTTTGATAACCCTCACAGCATCTTCTTTTTCATTCAATTAAACCCCTAATAGACACTAATTTAATTATTAATATTAAATTAAAAAGCCAGAGCTTTTTTGTGCTTCTTAGTAATTGTATAATATGAAAAATGAACCTGCCTAAACTAATATGCCATTCATTGTACCATTATCCATTGATAATCCTACTGTACAGAGGCATGTGGCATACCTTTATCATTGATACCTGGATGCAGGAACCTACAGTTGGTCCCCCAGGTACAGTGGCCACGCATGTAGAACCTACATGTGGGCTTCACAAATGGTTTACTTCCAGGCTCCCTGATCTCTCCCTCTTCACAATCTTCCTCTTCCTCCAACTCTCCTTCATCAGACTCATCTGTCTACAAGACGAAGATGCAAAATAAAGTTGCCTTTATTGTCCAATCATTTTTTAGTATTCTTAAAAGTGTCCCCTGTAAACAAATACAGTGTTGCCTTTGTGGTAATCACTTGCCAATCCCACTACAATTTTTCACTAGTTTGCTGTGTCAAGCATGTTTTGGTTCCATACTTGAAGCCAATACTTTACCTTCTACTTTAAATAAATAGAATTATAAGTTAAAATAGTACAATGGGTAAGCAGCACTTAATAGTAAATCGTTTCATAAAGCACTTAATAAGAAATTATTTTAAACAAGGAAATTAAATCAATAAATTGTTTTAAATGATGTAAGACTTACTGACAATGCTCCCTCCTCCCCGCTGCCCTGCTTATCCTTGGTGTCATCATGTACATCATCATAATCTAGCTCCACATCCTCTCCATAGCTCGCCTGGACCTTAAGTCTCTCATTAATATCTCTCATGCTGCCTCGGGATCTGGTGCTGTCCTTTCTGTCCTTGCGGTCACGGCACCTGTCCCTGCGACTCACTGCCCCTCGGCCCTCTGGGTCTATCTGTCCCATGTCCACTTTGATGGTCATGTTCTCGAGGATCTCTTGTACTATAGTACCATCATCCTTCCCAGTATCATCTATAGACACCACCTCCCCATTCTGCTTCACCTCGACTTTACGGGTTCGCGACACCACATCTCCATCAGTATTACGATCATCATCAGGTTCCTTCTTTTCCTCCTCCTCCTGCGCCTCCTCTTCCTCTGAGCTAATATCCTCCATCCCCTCTGAGTCTGTGCACTCACCATCTCCCTCCACACTCGCCGGCTCTTCCTTAACAGGGGAATACAGAGAATGACATAGAAGTAAAAGGTTAATTGCATAACTTGTGGTATCTGACATTTAAGACAACTTTTTTCTCAAGCAACCATTAAAAATTAAATTATTAGTAGCTAAAAAGATCTTTCAAAATAATGTTTATTGGTGCCTTTATCCATGTAAAAAATAAAGCGTAACAGCCCACACCAATTTTAAACCATGTGACTACTTACTAGTGAGATCACGTATATGATCATCCGGGCAATCAGCTCTGATGTTGTGGTTATTAATAGATTTGGAAAAAATGGACATTTAAAAGCAATATATTGAATGATTTATAAAGTCTAACCATACGGGTTATGTTATAAACAGCCTTTACTTAAACTAGAACAGGGAAAAGATGTTGTTTGAAATAGAAAAACTGTCTGGTACCACCTTTAATAAAATATCAAGATATAACAGTAACACTTGAATTTGTAGAAATGTAGGTGTTTAAAATAAATAAAAAAGTAGCACAATTTGGTCATTTACTTCACCATCAGAAACTGGAAAGTTCCTTCATGCCTTAAATGGACACGAAGCTTGAATTAAACATAAATAAAACTTTAAAAGTATGGCTACAACCCCTAGAGAAAATCTGTTTATTCTGTGGTGATATATGCCAGTGGAAGGTGAGGTATATGTTACCTACCTCAGCACTGCTCTCGTCTGACACCTCCTCGACACCTGACTGCGGCTCGTGTTCACCTTCCTCCAGGTCAGGATGGGAGCTCTTTTCCTTCCTCTCTACCTCCTCCTCCTCTTCTTCTTCCTCATCTGAAACCTCCTCAATACCTGACCCATCACCCACACCTCCCTTTTCCTCCTCTTCAACCTCCTCCCCCTCCTCATCAGATACCTCCTCAAGTGATGCTTCAGATTTGGCATCCGATTCCTGCAGAAAATTGACTCAAAATCATAAAATAGGCCAAAACACTTCACACTAGCAGAATTTGCAGGATCTAAATGTTTTATTAAGCTGATATAATATATATATATAAATTTATTTGATTGTTTAAGGGTAAGCATAATTTTAAAATTAGTATTTCATCAGAATATACATTGATTGCATATGAAATATATTGCAGAAACCAATAATGGTCATTATAGTGACATCCTGCTATTTTGGTGGGAAAAAACCCTACCACAATGGAATGGGCGCCCATGAAGACATTGTGTATCCTACATTCAGAAAAGATGTTAAACCTTTAATATCTTTCAATGTTATGCTTGTCATGTTGCTTTTATTCATAACACAGGTATCAATTCTGCCAACTCTGATAGGCCCTTTTACAGGTAGTCAGATATTAAAGCTATTAAGTTACACAATGTTACCTTTTCAGCACTATCTGGCGGTTCATCAGAGGGAGATCCAGGTCTTTCAGGAGACTTTGCATCCACACCCATCTCCTCACTATTGGTTGTTTCAGGTATACTTTTGTTGTTGTTCTCCACATATTTTGTGTGGTTAGTGGAAGTGTCTGTGAGATTAGCTTTAGAAACATCAGTATCATCTTGAGATGTCAGGTCCAGATCATCGTCACTCTCTGCTTCATGTGCCTTGTCATTACTATCAATGGAGTCTAAATTTTGTTGACTTCGTATATTATCCTCTAGCCTTACAATATCACCTTCTGGACCAACAATGGAAGTATCCGGACTTATACTATTCTTTTTAACATTTTTGTCGTTAGTTTCTAGTCTTTCACAACCCTCTGTGTCACTTTTCACACTAACTTCATCATCACTAACAGAATCAAGATCCTGATTTTCAAATGCTTTTGGATGGTGATCCAGTTTACTTGAAGAATCTATTCCCTGTTCACTGTCACTAGAGTCTTCAGCTGTACACCTGTTTGTCTGATCAATGTCTGTCAAATGATCAGCTATCTGACTATCACACTCCTCTGCCTGTTCCGAGGTAGATGTAATGTTTTCAGACACTATGTCCCCAGAATCGACTGGATTAGGAACAGAAGATTCAGATGTAGACTCATCCGGCTCTGGCCTTGAAGTCTCATCCTCCTCTCCCTCCTCTTCCCCTTCTTTAATGTGCTCCAACCCCCCTCCACTTGTGACTGTGTCAACACCATCATCCCCATCATCCGACATTTCAGATACCGTTTGTTCTGCTCCTTGAGCGGAGTCTGCAGTATCTTCATCCATAGCCTCCTCATTGTCATTGTTGCCGTGGCCAGCTTCTGGGGATCTGGACAAAACAAAGCTGATTATCACTTTTGTGTCTGGCCTTGTATTGTGCACACACTTATAAGCAATTATATAGTTAGTAGAAAAAGTAACTATCAATAGCAATTGCATACTGAGAAGAAAATGGTAAATATGACACAATTATTAATTTCACAAATGTCTTGAAACTTTCAAAAAGGTTTTGAGGTGGTATCCAAAAGTTTGCCTACATAAAATACAATTACAGTGGTATCCAACAGTTTGCATCTTTAAGCTCTTTCAAGGAAAAGGATTGATTGTAAGTTTCATTATTAAGATTCCGAAACCTTGTATTTTGAGGGAATTATGACTTTGTCAGAAGCCGGGACCTCATACTGGGTGAAATTGTCCTTGTGCTCTGTGATGCTTTTTTTGGTTGCAGAGGCATATGTTGCACCTCTAACTTTCTGGCTTCTGGAAAGGAGACGTTATTTGTGTACTTTATTTTTAGTACTTCCTTTTCTAGTTTCCAGGCAGGGCAATCCCTGGACTTGGTCTTATGTGGTCCAGCACAATTAACACATTTAAGTGGGTTGGACATACATCTTCCCTGTGCTGGGCGGACACTTCACTGCAATGTGAGCAATGGTTGTCGTCCTAGCACTGGGACTCATAGTGGCCAAACTTCTGACAATGAAATCACCTAAGTAGATTGGGAATGTACACCTGGGCTTTAACGTTGAGGTAACCGACCTTAATCAAAGTAGAGAGTTATGGGCTGGCGAAAGTTAAAACAAAAGAATTTGTCAGAACTTGCCGGCCATCCCTCAGTAATGAAATCCTGCAGATGCCACACACCTCATGTGGCGTGAATTCCCTGAGAACATCCTCCTCAAAGACACCAGCAAGGTCAGGCATCAAATTATTCTTTTCGACGAGTTTAGAGAAGAGTGGGGGTTCAATTTTTACTTTTAAGGAACAGAAGTCAGTAAGTTTAAGAAGTTTATCGGAGTAAGTTTTACAATCAGTTTCAATCAGTAAGCAGTCATTTTTTAGTTTTTTTTTACTTAAACAACATTGCCAATAAGACGAAAGGGGATACTTTGGATATCGTTTTTTTTTCTCTGTCAATTAAACAACAATAAAGTGAGGAAACCAGGTGCTTGTAGGTGTTTTGGTATCGGAATCTTCGTACAAAAAAGTAGGGATCGGGTCTTTGCATTTACGTCTGCCTTCCATGAGAGATTATTATAATTATTCGGCACCCTGGCTCACCACCCACTGCAGAGCCCAACACGGGTGCGTCTTATGGGAGTGGATTTCCGACCTCCCGATGCCAGTGATACCAGGATATGACACTCCGACATAAAATAAACTATAAAGCATACAAAATGCTAGATTGATTCGTTAAGGGGGTGTCGACCAGCAGCTGGGTTATAGTTAATAGGGGAAATTATGAGACAAGAGTGCCATGATGGCCCTTAATCGCTCACCTGATGACACAGGCTTTTAGTAGGCTCAAATCTGGCATCAAGTAATTATGAGTTATTTACTTTAGAAATCTTTGGTGAAGACTGGTTCATTAGTGTAGCCACTGGGTTGATAACATATTCTAGAATTTTACCAAGTTACCTACTGAATCCACACAACTCTCTTCAAAACATATGTAAGATTTTATACTGGCAAACATGCTAGCCAAGTTTGGTGAAGATTGGGCCTCTAGTGTGTTCACAAGCTTTTGCAATGATTTGACATAGTGACCTACTTTCTGGCCCCAGGTGACCCAATAATAAACTCTACTAAGATTTTATGCAGACAAACATTCTGATCAAGTTTGGTGAAAATTGGGCTATAAATGTGGTCTCTAGTATGTTCACAAGCTTTTTCCAAGATATGACCTACTGACCTACTTACTGACCCCACATGACCCAGTTACAAACTCATCCAAGATTTCATGCAGACAAACATTCTGACTGAGTTTGGTAAAGATTTGGCTTAAAAATGTGGTGTCTAGTGTGTTCACAAGTTTTTCCTAAAATTTGACGTAGTGACCTACTTCTTGACCCCAGCTGACCTTATAATGAACTCATCTAAGATTTCATGCAGACAAACATTCTGACCAAGTTTGATGAAGATTGGATAAAAACTGTGGCTTCTAGCGTGTTCTCAAGCTAAAATGTTGATGACATTATCCTTAACTATGGATTTCACTTTCATGCTGTTTTAACAATTACAAATTTGTCCAGGCAATCATGTTTTCTTTTTCTCAATAAGCATGGTTCTTGATCTCTTACCACTACTGACTGTTGGTGAAAGTAAGGCCAGGGACCAAATTTTTTCTGTTTTAGCAGTGTTTTGCTCAATCCATGTAACTGTAAGAGTGTACATTTATGTCCACAGTACATTTGTATTTTCAAGTTCACAGCACAATATACAGATAAAGCCTTCTACCTCTACCCATGCCCATTCAAATGAGCTATCAGTGCCTTCAAGTGAAAACACAAGATAAATAATACAGAAATGTGCAACTTTGTTTTACTTTTGTGTGGTAAAAATATCTTCACTGTGGACATGCATGTACAATAGAGCCTTAATTGAGGCAAACAGCTTAGCTCACTTTAACATGTAGACTACAGACCTGTCACTTATATTGGACTGATCTGGAGATTGTTGCATGGGGCTCCCCTTAGGATGATCTTCTATCTCATCGTCTGGATGGTAGCCGTCTCCGCAGTCTGGAGATACAGCCAGGTCATCTTCCTCCTTCCTGAGAGCATTACCATCCTCAGCACTGGCATCCATCTCGGGATCACATGCCCCACTGGGCCCTTCTTCCAAAGGTGGATCCATCCTATCCTCGCAGCTGTAACAGAACAAAAATACTTGACAAACAGCACCAGTCTAAATTCCCAAAACTTTGTCATGAAGGTGTCTAGGCAGTAGTGTTTCTAATGGGTAATATAGTAAGTGTAAATGTATACTTTCATATGATGAATGTAACATGTAATGTCTTAATCAAATTATTTAATCATTTTGACCATACACATATAGCTCGGCATGTAGGACAAAATTACCCAGTGAAAATATCCATTAAGTTTTTTTAAGCATAGACAGGCAAGAACTTTTTAGAGTGGACAAAATTCCTGCTATAATATCTTTAAGGCAAAGATCCTCTCATTAAGTGACAAAGAGCAAAGAAAAACTCTTTCTTCTAACATGCATGAGCCTGACGAAAACAAAGTTTCTTGTCTCAAACTAGCAGGTTTAATACTGACAATGACTAAACAATAGGATGCTGCTTTAACGAAATTAACCAATACTTTCATCAACAATAAAGTTTATGTGTAGCAACTGAAGCTTAAACCCATGATTGTCTTTTGCTTAAACCTACTAATCTTTTTCTTAATAAAGACTGCCCCTGCTGTACCCCTAAGTGCATAAAAAAAGCTAGATAAAACTCACCTAGTTCAGAGCTGATATGAGGTTAAGCAGGGCCATGTTAAAATGCACATTTTATTGAAAAGATGATATAGAATAACATTTGTGTTATAAAACAAAATGTGTAAGAAAAAGTGTTGTTCAAAATGATACAACTTTATATAATTTAAGAGGATAAGGAATTGAAAAGAAAGGCTAAACTAATAGAAATTTAGCTTTTTATTAAATTTATGGTTCTTCATTAGGAATGCACTTTTAAACAAATATTAATATATGCAACAAAAATTTAATTAAAAAATAGTATAAAATAATATAATAAATAATAATAACCGTGTGTGTTTAGTATGGAGATGATAGTGAAGAGGTCCTGAGCTTATTTATATTAGAAGAATAGACTTTTTTCACTAAATAAAATTCAATTGCAAAAGTTCTTTTTCATGCATAAGTTTAAAGTTAACTTCTTTAGTTAAGCATAACACTTTCCAGTTTATTCATTGCAACCAATTTTACCTATCTTAATCATGGGCATTTCTGTGGTCATATGTAATATTTTTCTCTGTGCGTGTGTTTATATACTGAACAGGAAAAATGATTGAAATCAGACCAACATGACAAATTTAAGTCTGATTGTTTGCAGGCAGTTTCAGTTGGTCTGTTCCTAGTGCAATTTATGATTTATGAGCATACATTTAGTTTTACCACAATGAGAATTAGATCTGACTGACATATAGTCAAAGCATCCTCTGCAAGAATAAATCCCAAGGACTTGACTATTTGAATACTTGCCAGTGATGACTCTGATGAGAATTTGATGACTGGCAGTTTAACATTACCAATATTACTACAAGTGGGACTATTCACCCCAATAAGTGTTCTGTTTGTAATGTAATTTCCACAATGTAAATCGTAACATATTTGTAAGAATATGATCAGTTTTCTCTTGCAAAGTGACTTGACGCCTTACATAGTCTTTTCGACATCTGTTTATTCTGCAGCGTCAAGCTTTGCACAAGTGTGTGTGTCAACTCACTACTTTCATCTTAGTTATTCAGAACTAGACACAAACAATTATATTGTAAGGTAAAACTCAAAAGGTAATTGGTGTTAAAAAAGGAATAACCCTGCACAAATATTTTTCACTAAGAGTTACATACCTTTTCAGTTATTGGTATTTAAAAAGAGAAAACCTTCCATATACTTTTTTCATTGGGTTCTATAATAACATTTAGGTGATGTCAATCTTGAGACATATATAAATAGAAGAAGGTTTGTAGCAACTAATTCAAAATGGCGACCATAAAAAGTCTGATCAGTGTAATTATTGCTATCTAAGGTAAAGTTTTTATGCTGTCTGAAGAAAGGCTTAAAGAAGAGAAAGGGCTGTGACTGTTACATTTATATCAAAGTCCTCAAATAAATCAAGCCATGAGTAGGATATTTTGAATTTGTGTATAGCATTTTCAATTAAAGTTTTTGAGGTGTTGTCAGTATTTAACACATTCACAGTTACCAAGAACATAACATCTTTGTCCACGGATGCTGCCATTTTGGATGATTCTGGGTAATGTGATAAAAAAATCTGATTAAAATCAAAGAGCAAAAAAAATGGACAGAAAAATATATACCAAAAAGAAAAAAAATATGAAGGAACAGTCATAAAAAGTTTGTGTCTAGGCTTAATTCACTGGGTCGGTTGTGTTACCACAAACAATTTTTTAAAGGAAGGCTTGAGTTTAGTGTTTTCTTCCAGGTACCTGTGATGCTTAGTAGCAGGACACAATTGTCCTGAAAATAAGTTTTCATATACCACATTAGTTTTTCATCATTTTATATTCATTATATTACTTTTTTTCAATAAGCAGTTTTATAGCAACCTCTGCCAAACCAAGTAGCAGAACTAAATTAAGATCGGTCCCTACAAGTGACTCATAACCTACTTATGTCAAGAAGAAATATAATAGACAACAAGTTCTCAGTCTTAAATTACATATTTTAACCATATAAATATATTTTATATGTTATATACAGAAAATTTGACTGGTGTTAGCAATCTTGTACCAGGTTCTACATTATATGCAATATAATGCAGAAAAATATTAAATGGAATTTATCAGTGCTTTGGCTTGCTCCATTTAACTTGTTTAAACCAAATAATTCATCAAAAAAATGTTTCATACAGTTTATGCATTGCATAATTTGGAACAATTTGGCAATATACATGAACTGGGTACAATGTGATGGGTTCACCCTGCTTTCTGTCCAGGAGAGTTGTATGGAGTCAAATTAGTTTTTCTGCCCCCATTGCAAAGAAAACTAAACAAATATCATAGCAGGGTGTTCGGTTAACCCGAGCTCCAAGGTTTTGACGCACGAAAATTTTGAAATACCCCCAATTGACGCACATCAATAAAGCGGCGGGGGTCATTTTGACCCGTGACAATTTCTTCCCGTGCGTCGGTCAAAATCGCCTACAGCTTCATAAGAAGCGAGTAAAGACGACAATGTGCGGAGTCTGCATATTAATGAGAACAGTTTCCCCCCACCCACGCATCGATTACCTTCTGCGAGGAGAAAAACAATATAGTAGGCGGAGCCTGCATAATTAATTAGCAACAGGTGCTCTAATTCTGCCAATCGACACGTTTGCTCGTGTGCGTGTCTAATTTCAATATGGCGTTTTGACAGAGGTATAGAAAAGTAATAAATCTTAATTGATCGGCATCTGTTTACTCATAAAACATGTCTGTAGCATCCCGATGCATCGGAAGCAATTAAGGACGACTGTATGCATTGTATAATTACTTGATTGGGCCACCTAAATGTGTGATTACTGAAAAGGTGCGAAGTGGTGTGTCCGAGTAAATTTGACAGCGATTTAGAACTAATACGGCAAATTGATTGATCGTACCTATGAAAGATGTACTTGTTACTTGAATGGTTGAAATTATGGCTAAACAGGCTTATTTGACATTTTGATATTTCAGAATTAGTTTTGGGCACAGACTACAGTTTGACACAGTACATTTTGTACTGAAAACCAGGTTCTTGTTGTCTTGCCTGATGGTGCCTTTAAATATATTTAGTTAGGAAATAATACTTGTCATATGCGTTATTGGGTGGCAGAGAATGTCCACTCTTATTTTTATAATTGGTTTTGGGGTGACATCAGTTTTGAGAACCAATATTACTTTAAACGGTGACAATGTAACAATGTTACTTAATATGTTGTATTTTTTTTATTTGATTATCATAACTGAGATGCAGAAAAAAACACACTACTTAGCAGTATTCTGTTTATTTACTTGTCCCTAGTAAACTATCAGAAGTATCAATAATTTCCATCAAGGATTATTTATACAAAATGTGGTCATCAGTGATATAATTATACATACAATTATAATTATATACAAAAAAATGATGAATTAAATGTTAAAGAAATTAAAGAGAAAAAAATAATGTTTTAAAGAGAAAAAGAGAAAGATCTGAAGAAAAACCTGAATTCTAAAAAAACAGAAAAATTAATTAACTGTAAATAGTAAAACACAATCAACATTGCTTTAACAGCACATTTACGCTGATGTGATACACGACACACAGATATGACCCTCAGAAATTTGAATTTGGCCCCAGAAAATTTTGACTGAGGGGTCACTGACCCTTGAAGTTCAAAGTCTACCAAACGCCCTGATTATAGACTAGTCTATAATAGTAGTCTATACTACTAATAGACTACTAAGTTTTTTTATCGACATGTTTACATTCTGACAGTTCCTATGAAGTTATAGTTCATTGATAATCTCTTTATGTATGTTAATATTTTATCTAATTTAACAAAGACAATTACAAAATAAACCCATTCAAACTGCGATCTTCAACCTTGTGGCATCTTTGCACCAAATTTACTGAATTCAGTGATTTTTTTACCTCTGTGTCCAGGACTCAATAAAACTGCTGTGGACGCGATACATCAGTTTATCTGCATTTGTAGGGTGCATGGTTTTTTTTATTAGTGAGTCCTTTCCAAACAGTACAAAATATTTTGGTTGCAAGTTAAGCAGTTTAGAGGATACAGTTAACACTCGCCAGTTATTATTAGATGTTTTTCAGAATAACCAATGAATGTTATTATTAGATAAATGTTTTTCAGAATAACCAATGAAATGCGTTGTTACATTTTTAGGGGAAACAGTGTATATGTAAATATAACACTTCCTTTTTCTGTAAATGTTCTTTTTCTTTAAAAGAAAATTGTCTGGAATTTATTGTAAAAGATTAAAGTCTATTACTTATATCCATAAGTCCTCGACTCATATTTACATCGTGGGATTTGAAACATCTAATTTGGGACTCACACATTAAATTTTGGGACTTATGGATTTTTAGTCCAGCAAGTCCCAGGACCAATAGTGATAAAGTTGAAAAATAACTGTGAATTTGCCTGTTAATAAATATATGCAATCAAAGACCTTTATCTAAAGCATCAGACAATGTGACTCATGAATTGAGTGAAAGTGTTTATGGGTTCAGATTGACCTATTTATCTGTGTCAAAGGTAATGAAAATTATTTGACATTTGGTTTGTTATTTTGTTTTGAGGTTTGCAGTAATCAGTTCAAGTTAATACTTTTGATAAAATATTATCATTTTCATAAACCAACTGCTTTGTGTGCGCATGTGCAGAAAAAGAACCTTCATTTCATGAATTGAACACACAACAATTAAAATTGTTATTGTATATTTTGGCAGAAGTTGAACAAACAATAAGTCAGTTATATTCGGCTGCTACTGATGTCAAGAGAAACATGGTCTAAATTTACTTTAAATTTGATCTAACTTTTGCGGTTTGAAAATTTGGGGAATCAAAAATTAGGATACCTTCTCTTTAATTAAACCTATATACAAGTCTGTCAATTTGCCTGTCACCTGTTGTGCTACATGGTAGTGAATGTAATATGACCTAGAGTATCTGACTAAATAAAAAATAAAAAGTAATGTGAGCATTAAAGGTAAAACATGACAGTCTAAGTCTTATATACAGGACTACAATAATGTTAACAGGGTTAATCCGATTTGGAAAAGTATAATGCACGTTTATATGACATTTACCGGTGATTTTGCTATAGTTTTACACGAGAACATGAAGCTAGACTGTTCAGTCAGCTACTGCGGCTTCAAATATTTACCTTTTTCGATCGGCAGTGACCACTTAACTCCAACCTAATTGGTGTGTTTAATGCAGATGGCGTTTATACAACGGAAGTCCTGTGTGAAAAACACTAATGTCTTATTAAAGAGAAGCGAAAACTGCTCAATCAAAAAATAAAACCAAATCTATCCATAGTCGTCGCCATTGCTGATAAACGATTGGTTAAGAAGTCACGTGTACGGTGTGAACACAAAACAACTCCTCGTCTGTATCATCACATTGTGAAAATGGATGTCGGAGAACTTCTATCATTTCAGGTATTTAACTTATGTTTGTTGAGACATTGCTGGAATAAGAAGTGCATTAAACCATGTGATATATAATACCTGAAAATTAACTGGATCTCACGATCGCAAAATAAGTAAAAACGTAGTTTTTTTCTTTCTACTATTCGTCCCTAATACTGTTCGTAATATTCATACTAGGACTGTTATTGTAGAAAATAGCGGTGTTCCCACTGAGGTTACCGGTCACTTCTGTAAATGACCACTTCGGTAAATTCATCTTATGTAAGGATGAGTCCGGTCGTTTCGGTAAATAGGTAAACATATACTATAATACCTGATTGAGACGGAGAATTGGCCCTATGTCCATGTGTTTAATCATTTATTCATTATTTATTTTCTCTTTTTGTTCAGCTAGCAGAGAAGCACGTCAACTAGAAAACTTAAATAAAATAATGTAACAAAATATAACTTTAAGCATCTAAATGTACATCACCTAATTTTAAGCATTACACATACGTTTGATCATAATACATACATAAATATTCATATTTATTTTATTTATGTCCTGAGTTTTTGGAGCAAAGAACTTGTGATTGGATCCGGATGTTAGTATTTTCTAGTTGACACGCGTCTCTGCTATCTAAAACAAAGAGACAATAAATAAATTAATAAATGATTAAATTGTCTGTCTCAGGCTGATGAGTGAAAATCTTTTCACACCTAGACATATCCAATTCTCCGTCTCAATCAAGTACTATACTATATGTTTACCTATTTACCGAAATGACCGGAGTAATCCTTATATAAGATGAATTTACCGAAGTGGTCATTTACCGAAGTGACCGGCACCCCCCACTGACATTATGGTCTTGGGGAACATATCACCCTCCCCACCATAGCAGATTTATGGTTAACGATACATACTTTGTGGGTACACATTATTTGACAGTTCACATCCTAAGACATTCATTAGTTTATATGAATGTTAATAAAATATAGAAATGTTGCATTTGACCCTTTCTCAGATATGCTGTAGCCTACATACCTTACCAATGGGTCGTTTCTGTAACTTGGTCAGAAAAACAGCAGGAATGCATGGATGACACTATATCTGATATCAGCAGGATGACTATATCAACTGCAGGTGTTATGACATTTGATGCTTTAGCTTGTATAAATTCTGCACAGTTAACATTAGTTACATAGGTTATCAGATGTTCGTACACGATCCTGTTCGTAGCAGTCGATCTCTACCTACAACTTTGGGGGTTCCGTACCCAGGAGATATCTCTATGCAAAACACATTAAATAAGCTAAATAAACCTGTTATTATTAGTAATTATTAGTTACAAATTATTATCCACATCAATAGACCCTGCTTGTATAAAACACTGTAGATGGGTGAAAATTGGGTAGGCTATAGTAGAATTTGTTTACCATCCGTCACCTAATTATGTGTTTTTCTATACTGCATGGA
Organism: Sinonovacula constricta; assembly: GCA_007844125.1. Taxonomy (NCBI): domain Eukaryota; kingdom Metazoa; phylum Mollusca; class Bivalvia; order Cardiida; family Solecurtidae; genus Sinonovacula; species Sinonovacula constricta. The sequence continues at coordinate 7,124,148 of CM017565.1, forward strand.
ATCTATTTTTTTTATATATGGTTAGAAAGTATAAATGAATTAAGATTTTTAAATGTGAAATACATATGAATAGATTGTACCATGCGTCACCTTATTCTGTGTTTTTCTGTATGTATGGAATCTGGATTTTTTTTACATATGGTTAGAAAGTATAAATGAATTTAGATTTTTAAATGTGAAATACATATGAATAATATCTGATGGTCTTGGTTGTATTTGTTAGACAGGACATGACTTACTTTACACCATAAGCTTGAAATATACCCACCACAGGTTCTTTTGAAACAGCTGAGCTACTTAGCCCCTTATGTAAAGCTCAGCATGACCTCAGGCAAGATGTAAAATGTACCTCAGTTTTTGTGATTTAAGTGCTCAAATATTCAATGAAAGTCATGATGACAGTTACAGAGCCTCCAAAGTGGACGAGTAGCATAGACTTGGTATAAAAAACAACAAAAAATAAATACATTTCTTTAGTTCAAAAAGACCTCACTAAAGCTGTTAAATGGACCCAAAACCTGATTCCAAACATTGAAGATATTCTTCCAAAAGTAGCAAAGGCAAAGGTGTTCACTCTCCTAGAGTAGATGCCAAAGATGGTTTTTGGCAGATGAAGCTAGACAAGAAAAGTAGCTATAAGACAACGTTTTGGACACCATTTGGTCAAAAGAGATGGTTGCATCTACTATTTGTTATTTCATTAGCACCTGAAGAATTTAACACAGACAGCATGAAGGTTTGCCAGGAACTGAAGTCATTGCAGACAATATTCTGTTGCTGGGTAAAGGTGATACAGTGGAGGAAGCTCTAAAAGATCATTATAAAAAGTTTGATGAGTGATTGACAGAGCAAGAGCCACAGGTCTGAAATTGAACAAAGAGAAAAGCTTCAACAAACAGAGGTGGCTTCATGGGTTACATTCTGACATCAGGGAGAACCAGACATGCAGAAAGAACAAACAGCAGTCAACATGCCAGCCCAACCAATGTTGGGTGTTCAATCAATCAGCAGAGGTTTTTTTCTGAAAAAGGAGATGGGGCCTTGGGTTTTTGAGAAAGGGAAATTTTCTTCTCAAAAGCCCTGGGCCCCATCTCCTTTATAGAAAAAATTTAAAAATTAATAAAAAAATGTGCACGTTTTACTTGCTTATATGCTATCATACAGCTTGTTTTTTTATAACAAGGCCACCGCTCATTTTTTCTTGTTCAAAAACTCCTTCACTAGATTATCATAGTCCAGTTCACTCAATTTTTGAAAATTATTTGAAGGGAATTTTCATTTTTAGCATTTTGAAGGGAAAAACTAGAATTATTATCTGAGACGAAGGGGCCTTTAAATGGCCCCTACTATGTAAGTTTAAAAAGAACCTGGTTCAAGGCTTTTTAAGAATGGTCACATCTCTGCCTGAGTTCATACCAAATTTGTTTAGGGAAACAGAGTCACTGAGATGATTGACGGTAAACAAAACAGTTTAGTGTAAGGAATGTCAGCAGGAACAAGCATTTGATGCATTCAAGAGACTTGTCACAGAACAGCAAGTTCTGCTATCCTATGACATCACAGCAGAAGTCACAATACAATTTGATGCAAGTTTAGGCCCAACACTGCTGCAGAAAGACCAACTCTTTGCAAGTCCACAGCTTTGATCTCTGCAGAAAAGCATTATGCACAGATAGACAAAGAATGGGTCTTTTATGGTGTTGGCATGTGAGTGGTTAAAGTTACTTGGAATACTACATTTATTGTCGTTCTGAGTTAACATTGTTGACAGATCACTAGGCTGTGGAGATGATATAGAAGAATCCACTTGTTGTAAGTGCACCTTCATCACATGCTGCTCAGATTCCAAAAGTGTAATTAATACAAGCAAGGGAAAGGGATGTACATAGCTGACACTTGTCCACCAGCATGCCTGCAGAAGACAAAACAAAGAAAGACGATGCATTTTAGGATTTCATGACTCAGGAAGTCAAGTTCCATTAATAACAGCAATTAATTTTACACAATCAGTCAATGTGACTGAACAACACATGTTGCAAATCAGAATGCACACAATGCATGATAAAGCTCAACAAACTCTTAAGTAAGTTGTCCTGACTTGATGACTTAAAGGCAGATCAAAAGTAACCCTCAGCATTTAAGAATACAGGGACAAACAATATGATCTTGCAGTTTAAGATGGTTTGTCTTCATTGACTCCAGAGAGATAATTTTAAAGACAATGCATTATGAAATGCTCACACCTATACTCGTTAGTCATATTGGTGTTGAGTCCTGTGTAAGAAAGGAAAATTATGCCTTACACTGCTTTACACTGACCCAACATGAATACGAAGTTAAAGAGTACATATAAAAATGTAGCATCTGTGTTGAATGTTCAAATATACAGCAAAAAAAAAAAGTGTAATGAGATGCCAGACAGATCATGTTCATGTCGAAGAAAGCTGACCACTGAATTAATAACATTAGTTGATAATTCAGACTTTCTGGAGCTAGACCAGCTTAACTCAACAGTAGCTGTCAATTTTATTCTGTGCCTAAAACAGTTGCTGTTGTAACAGATGGACCTCAAATTACCAAGTGATCAGTGTGATAAGCTGGTTAGACCAAGTGTCCAGTCCTCAAGTGTCGACAGCGTCACTCCTGATCAGCCCAATATTAAACCATCAGTCTTTCTGTATTGTAAGTCCATAATTGTTAAATTATGTTGTTGTGTATGTTTGATTTTCATTCATGCAAAGCCATCACAACACTGCACAATTTGTGCATTCAATTCATTACTACCTGGTAATTTGTTTGACTTATTTGGTTAAATATTTGTTCATGAAGGTATGTTTTTGAGGCAATAGTTTAACTTCTGTGATGAGCTTTTAAATTTTAATATTAAGTATGTTTAAGTTCAATTATAAATGCATAACAGTTTTATCTTATTTAAAAAATGTACATTTTTTATCTCCTAGCCTGCTATGTATGTTAATAACAGAAACTAATTTTTATTCATCATCTTACTTTTCCAATACAAAGGTACATAGACATAATGCTATAGATTCAGTACCAAATGATGCAGATCTTTACCAGGAAGCTCCTGGCTGATCTGGGTTTACACTTTTTGCTGTTATACTTGTTAAGTAAGCTAAGGGTTAAGAAAATTATTTGCATTGGTCAATTTCATAAAGCAACACCATATTGTCTTAAAAATTGTTAAAAAGTGTTTATGTTTATCTAGTAAGATTGTGAGTCATATTCATAGCATTGATACTTATTTCATGAGTCATTCAGTTATTCTTCTGATTACATATTCCTGAATGTAAAATTGATTAGAAAATTGCTTAATTTCATACAGACAAACGAATGCTATGAGATGTGGTGCCAAGCATTGGTAACATAATTGTTAATATCAAGTCTCCTGTTTGCAGTTATAATTTATATTATTTTAACCTCATAGATTTTTACTCTTGTACTTATGAGTTTTAGTTTCAGCCTATTGATACTTTATTTACATTAGAGGAAATCGTATTCTGCATGTATGACCTATCAAGTGTCAGTGGGCCATAAAACCTAAAATAAATTAAATACATCAAGTCAATATTTTTTTAGACTTGTTCCATTTGTATAGTTTTGGCCAACAATATACCAGTCAGAAAAACATCAGGAACAAAGTGTTTTTTGCTGTTTTTAGGTTTTTAAAACTGCAAAAATTTCAACAACCTTGTCCTTTTGTTTATAATTTTAAGAAATTTTATAATGTTCAATCATTCTAGCAACTGCCATTTTGGCATTATCTGTGAAACAGGCAGATAATTAACTCATGAATTATTTGTGCATATGACTCTTTTTGTATTAATTTCAGTGAATACCATCTGTAATTATTTTATATTCTGTTCAGAAAGAACATTACTTAGTAATCTTTATTCCTACTGATAGATATCCCTAAAGGACCAACACTCTCCTCTTTTATATTTGGTCTGTGACTGTTCTCTTGGCTGTAAGACATATTGGTACACCTTGACTATGTTACTTATAGAAATAGACCTTGCTAAGCTATTTCATTTCTTTGCTGTGATCTGTGTACAGCAACTACAAACTACAATGAAAAATAAGGTAAAAACTGATGTGATAAACACAGTTTATGTGATGCAAACTAAGACATGTGCACATGTGTATAGGTCATTGATATAATTATGTAAATTTGTATTGTAGCCCTGATTTCAGCTGAAAACTTGTATTTAACAGTAGAGTCTAGTATGTATATTGAAAAGAATATGAAATCATTGTTCAACATTAGGCATTCTAGTTATTTAATGTGTTATTTCAAATTGGCAACCTAGCTTTCTGCAATGTGCAAGAGCTACTTAGCGATGTAGGAATATCGAAGCAGTTACCAAGAATTACTTGTATTCATACTATTAACTTTGAGGGTTTTTTCCAAAAGTGTTCGAAAAAGGCAGAAGATTATGGGAATGCAATGTTAAGTGGACCGCACAATGTTATGGGTGATCTGCCAGTTTTCCTCTTTTTCCTTGTGGTTTTCAGTGCAACGCAATCCAATGCATAACATGCAATATTGTGTGCACCAAGGCTGTACTATAATTTTTGTTGTATGTACCTGGTATGTGCATGGTCATTGGTCTTGGTTGGATATTTGTTCTGACCATCATCAGGGCTTGAAGTTATAAAACTTTGAGCTGGAGACTGACATCATCTTCAGAGATTTCCACAAGAAGTTGAGCAACACTTTTCTCCCCTCCCATGGACCATTGGCCCAGCCACCTTTTCCCAGAGGTAACAAATCCCATTGAAGTTAACTTCATGTATAATGGAGAGCTTTTATAAAGCATATTTTAGTTGTGTACATTCATCTTTGGTACAGCCCGATAAGCCGAATCCAGTGTCCAAGAAGAGGAAGGCACAGGAAGAAGAAGTAGAACATGAAGATAAAAGATGGCGTGACATGCCAGAGACTCATGTGGGCATCAGTGAGGAGGAACGAGACAGAATTCTACAAATGGTTGAAAATGAGCCTGATGTAAGTGCACCATCTACAACATAGAATATTAATTTGCAATCTGTCATTAATTGGTATAACCAGTAAAACCACTGATCATTATTTTTATGTATATTGACTAAACTTCAAGCTAACTTACCATGTTTTTGCTCTAAACACTTTCAAGAAATTACATACTTATGTAAATAAAAGTTGTAGGGTAGTATTTACCAATGTTGTTAACTAAAAAAAATGTTCCTTTTCCTACTTGAATGTTGCAGGTTCATTGCCCTAAAAGCTATGTTAACCTAACGTAAAAATGGGTATCCTGAACAAACTAGTCAGAATGTTTAATGCTTTCTTCTGCCACTGAACTGACCACAGTATGCATGCTTTAATTAGTATGATGTATCAGATAGTCTTTAATTTAATAATAAAACTAGCTTGTTTTATTACTTTAGCCAGGGTAACAACTTTTTCACAGGAGGAAGTACAACCTAAAATATCTCACAGTACTACATTATGTTTTGTCACAATCTGGCACTCTGTCCAAACCAGACAGTTAGGTAATAAAGGAACCCAGTTTGCATAAGTTAGCATCGGCTGAAAACTGTTCCAGTTTACTTTTGATCTAAAAAAATCTTTCTGCCTTTATCATGTATTAAGCATTTGTATCATATACACAGAACTAATTTATAATTCTTCACCTGCTAACCATATGGATCAGCATATGGATCTATCTGATCAGGATCTGCACCCTTGCTGAATCCTAAGAGGATGTCACATGTCCTTTGCATGTAGTTGTAAGCAAAAAAACAAAGAGTATCAAAAATGCAGCTGGCAATGGGTTAAATTAGTAGAAGAAGAAGAAATAATAAAATAGGTTTCTTAAGGGTGAAATATTCAGATTTTGTGCTTCTTTTGTTGTCTGGCAGGTTGAGGCCCTGGATGAAACAAACCTGAAAAAGTTGCTGCTCAAGTTTGAGAAACATGTCTACAAAAATCAGGAGATGAGGATCAAGTTTCCAGACATGCCAGAGAAGTATGAACACAATCTGTGCACAGATGTTAGGACAGATTTTCATTGTTTATAATTTGATTGAATCAATGAAGGATATGTTGATATCAGAGATCCTGTAAGGAAATTATCATATTTTAAATTCTTCTTCTATGATAATATGCTTTCCCTACTTTCATTGACTGGGTGATGTATGTTTTTGTATCACTGATTTTAATTTTGACAATACCTATCAATAAAAATGCATATTTCATAGATAAATTACATTTTAATTGATAACATATTTTTAAAAATTACATTCTTCAAATAATTCCACAGGGCTTGAATTTTTTTATTTTCAATGACTAGTCCCAGACAAGTAATGTGCACAAAAATGAATGAAAATTTGCATTGTTTTCAATAAACAATCACAACAACACATTCGTCATGGTGCGTGCATGTACAGCCTTTACATGTTGTTGATATATGCTCCTTGTGTGAAATTGATTGTCTTCATCGCTAATTAGAAACTGCTGTTTATCTGTCACTTCCCTGACTGTCGATTTTTTTCTTGTCTGGGACTAATTTAAGGATCAATGACCAGTAGCTCAAAACTGCATTTTGACTTGTCTGGGACTACAGGCTACCATTTTTTTCAGCAGTGTTCCATAATGCTGATTAAACCTGTTCATAGATATCCCGACATGTGTCAATTTAAGGTCTGTTTGCTACCTTGCATGTTGTTTATACTTACTTGATATGTTAAAAATAGTAGTAGAAAAGGTGTTATTGCAAATATTTTATAAGCATAGATACATGCCTGGAGTTGTATTACATTCAAACAATTTTTTAAGTGACAAAAACAATTGTATAACCTAATTACGACCCCCTTGTTTGAAAATGTGTACCCAGTATTATTGAATTTTTCAGAATTTGTATGATTTTCATATTTATCTTAAAACACATTTAATTCATTTAGCAACAACAAATTATTCACACCCAAAATGCCCCATCTGTTTGTGCTTTGTGTTTCAGGTTTATGGAGTCTGAGATTGAATTGAATGATGTCATCCAGGAGATGCACATCATTGCTACTGCTCCAGATCTCTATCACATCCTTGTCGAACTGAACACTGTACAGTCACTGTTACAGCTTCTGACACATGAAAATACAGGTAGACATTTTCTTTGATTCAATATCCCTGATGTTTTATAGAAAATGTTCAGTCACTCCATCTAAGCATGAAAGCAGGTATACATCTTCCTTGATTTGATAACCCTGATGTCCTTGGGTTGTTGTTTTTTGTTCTTGTAGACTGCCAAAGAATGAAAGAGCTACTAATTTCTGAAGACTGGAAATATTTCCTAAAAGATCACATTGTGACTATCCTTCAGACACAATATAAAGTAAAATAACTGTAGAATATCGCTAGAGAACATATGTTCTCCACTATGATATTACTTTTTCTTTGTTCTTTTGTTTTTGTTTCAAACAGACACAATTGACCCCAGACTTATGCCTTGGTAGAATCACTGATATACTGCAGGTTAGCTGAAAAACCCAGACTTATGCCTGGGTAGAATCACTGATATATGTACTGCAGGTTAGCTGAAAAACCCAGACTTATGCCTGGGTAGAATCACTGATAAACTGCAGGTTAGCTGAAAAACCCAGACTTATGCCTGGGTAGAATCACTGATAAACTGCAGGTTAGCTGAAAAACCCAGACTTATGCCTGGGTAGAATCACTGATAAACTGCAGGTTAGCTGAAAAACCCAGACTTATGCCTGGGTAGAATCACTGATAAACTGCAGGTTAGCTGAAAAACCCAGACTTATGTGGGTAGAATCACTGATATATGTACTGCAGGTTAGCTGAAAAACCGACTTATGCCTGGGTAGAACCACTGATATACTGTAGGTTAGCTGAAAAACCCAGACTTATGCCTGGGTAGAACCACTGATATACTGCAGGTTAGCTGAAAAACCCAGACTTATGCCTGGGTAGAACCACTGATATACTGTAGGTTAGCTGAAAAACCCAGACTTATGCCTGGGTAGAATCACTGATATATGTACTGCAGGTTAGCTGAAAAACCCAGACTTATGCCTGGGTAGAATCACTGATAAACTGCAGGTTAGCTGAAAAACCCAGACTTATGCCTGGGTAGAATCACTGATAAACTGCAGGTTAGCTGAAAAACCCAGACTTATGCCTGGGTAGAATCACTGATAAACTGCAGGTTAGCTGAAAAACCCAGACTTATGCCTGGGTAGAATCACTGATAAACTGCAGGTTAGCTGAAAAACCCAGACTTATGTGGGTAGAATCACTGATATATGTACTGCAGGTTAGCTGAAAAACCGACTTATGCCTGGGTAGAACCACTGATATACTGTAGGTTAGCTGAAAAACCCAGACTTATGCCTGGGTAGAACCACTGATATACTGCAGGTTAGCTGAAAAACCCAGACTTATGCCTGGGTAGAACCACTGATATACTGTAGGTTATCTGAAAAACCCAGACTTATGTGGGTAGAACCACTAATATACTGTAGGTTAGCTGAAAAACCCAGACTTATGTGGGTAGAACCACTGATAAACTGCAGGTTAGCTGAAAAACCCAGACTTATGTGGGTAGAACCACTGATAAACTGCAGGTAAGCTGAAAACCCTCCCCACATGGAAGTTCATGCAGTGACTGCGACTTGTAATCCACACAGTAAGGGGCTGACGATTTACCAGTCGACATCTCTATCTGCTCAGCCATGGGCACCCTCTATATTATTATCCCTCTATAATAAACATATTAACTGTTTAGAACTGTTGCTTATTCAGATATCTCCATTGCTGGTGTGGATCTGATGCAGGAACTCACTGATGTGGACACACTCAATGAGAGTGAGGAAGGAGCCAATGCTCTGGTTGGAGCTTTGGTAGGTCTCAGGATCTTTTTACACTGAACTGATAGTTATGAAGGTATCTCACTGATGGACTTGAAAACCTTATAATTTAACTGAGCTGTATTATTATATGGGTTTTGGTTAGATTATAATACATTTGTTTTGTTTTGCAATGTTCAAAATTTAGATTCATTTTAGGTCTTTATATTTCATCAGTCTTTTTTCATGAGAAATGGTTGGTTCGGTTTCTAAATGTACTCACCAACAAAATTATGGTCATATGTCAATATTCAGATATAATTGATGAAGGGAAACACCAGATATATGGTTAGACAGAACAACCCATGCTCCACATTTCAGTTGGAATAACCCTCATAAAATTATGTACCCCAAGCAGGAATTGAACCCGAATGCTGAGTGGCTGAGAAGTCACAGACGCCCAAGAGAATGGATGAAGTCATATATTATTATTCGTTTTAGTATTAATTAAATGACGTATATATCATTGATCCAGTAAGCTTGCCTCAAATCCATCAGTGATATCCATACCATATGGCTGAAGTCCTCTTGTATAACAGTGTAAATGTGTGTATATCCTGGTTCCAGCTGGAAGGCCAGGTGGTGGCCCTCCTTGTTCAGAATCTAGACCGCCTTGATGAGAATGTTAAAGAGGAAGGCGACGGGGTCCACAACACACTAGGTATAGCAGTATGTCATAGCAACCTGTCAGGTTTGCTAATTACCTAGACTAACTTGTCTCTTTTTGGTTACAACTACCATAATAAATAGATATGTGATGTACCATGGGAAATGGGGTTTTGTGACAATAAAATTAATTTGCCTTTTCTTACATTAAATAGAAGAGGGTCACTCCAGCTTTAAGAATATTGATTATTGTAGCATCAAAACAACACTAAACGATAAAACAAGCATTTCTTCTGACTCATAGTAATTAGTCCTTTTGGCTGTTCAATTTGCCTTTAGCATATTTTGTAAAATGTATAAAACTGCAAATAAAATCATTGTCAGGTATAAAAAATAGTCTTGCCAGATTCCAAAATCAATAATAATATTGTTGCTTTATTGTAGATGACTTTTCAGAGTGCACAATTTCAATAATGTTGTTTAACACACTATCTGATAATAAACAACACTTATATTAGTGGATATAATATCATTTCAAACATGCTATAGTAGATGACTTTGTCACACCAGTAAAGCTCCTTTTTGCATGGTGCAACACATTGGTTATTGATATATCATAAAGGGTTATAAGTTACAGGTAAATACAGGTATTTTTTGGCATTGGACTCTATATCAGAAGACTCTATCAGATAAATGATCTGCTCTCTTATTCATACAAATATAAGTAACAAACTGTTTTATGCCCTCGATGGGCAGCTAATAACCTTTGCACTGTCCATCTGTCTGTTCTAGATCAGGGTCTCAGCCATAACTTACATACTATTGTACAATATTTCATTATAGCTTTGTAAATCTTCCAGGCATGCAGTAAAAGGTTTTTCTGGCATAACATTTTTAAGTGCAACTAATAAGGTCGAGTTCATATTAAAGTTCATGTTTACCCATAATTTCTTATAAATTGCTATAAATGCTATACATAAATGTCACAGCCATAACTTTATGATTTTTTTTAAAGGTATTCATTAAAGTTAACAATCTTTCACTTACAGATGTGTCCTCCATACCATTTGCAAATTTTAAGGTCATATTTAAGGTCTTCACATCCTGCATATGCCAATTCCAATGACATTTCTAGCTCTTTCCATGTCAACTTGTGCATCTGTTTTCTCTGATTCCACCAATTAAAAGGTCACATCTGCCTGACATTTCATTTGAAACAACAACAAGAAAACTAATAAACAAATTTGGGCCATCATTTATTTCTGTGTTATATTTTTGTAAACAAATATGTAAGCATAAGTATTTGTATTCTGCATTTTTATGAAGCTATATTAAAATTATTAGTACATTGTTTTGCGTATGCATTTATATTATTAAGTATATAGTACATAAAGAAATAATCTATTAACTGTCTGATTGTTTGCAGCTGTGATAGAGAACATGGCAGAGTTTCGCCCAGAGATGTGTTCTGATGCTGCACAGCAGGGATTGATGAGCTGGCTTCTGAAGCGTATAAAGGTGGGTCTAGGGCAAGAGTTTGGATCAGTTGGCACCAGCCACAGACCTATTTATATTAGAGTGCTTCACTAACATATATTTTTTATTCACAAAAAATGGCAATAAATTTAAAAAGAAGAATCAGTGCCCATTGATATATATACGAGGGTTGTTAAAAAATTACAGAGACAAGCCTTATGATTTTGTTGCAATATTTACGAACAAAACTTACATCACTAAAAACTACAAATATTGTTTAACATGCATTTATAATTCCATGTCTGTCAGACATACTTATAGAAAATGACAGTTCTTCAAAGACACTCACTAAACTGCTATCGGCCCAGGTCTATGACAACATCATGATGTTGGTGACGTTTTCAACGTTACGTTGGTGGGGTGCACGCCAGCGACGGCTCAAAATAGGCACCCTCATAGTCCAAACATCGCTGATGACGTATAGGCCATTACCGATAGAATATGTTATTGTACCGTAAAGTTTTATTGATATGATACACACCCGCTCTTCGAGATCTAGAGTCAAGGAAAAAAGAAAATTCTCAAAGACAAGACGCATCCCCTATTCACTAATCCATCTGGCCGCCATTAAGCAATTCCCAGCATGGCTTGATTTGACTCAAGGGAACATGGATTTCCTTGTCCGGAGCCTAACTTTGTCAACGTAGGTCCAAATGACTCCAAACTTGGTATGCATGTTTCTGGCAATGACTCGAAGTGCAGCGCTCAAGAACTGTAACTCTACCTTGTTCAGTTTTTGAATTATTCCCCTTTGATTGATTTTTATAGAGCATTTCTTGTCCGGAGTGTAACTTTGTCACCGTAGGTCCAAATGACTCCAAACTTGGTATGCATGTTTCTGGCAATGACTCAAAGTGCATTGCACAAGAACGGTAACTCTACCTTCTTCTGTTTTTTAGTTATACCCCTTTGATTGATTTAATAGAGAGCATTTCTTGTCCGAAGCCTAACTTTGTCACCGTAGTCACAGTCATACTGTCTCAACAAAAGGGTTATTTGGTAGTGACTGTAATTTTCACACATTTCAGGATGTATCTAGTCTTGGCTGCATAAACATCCTGTAGCATGTGGCGGCATAACATTAATTTCTTTGATCTACATCACCAAGTCTGGCATAACACATCGTTCACACCCTCCCTGTCAAACTGCTCTGATCGATATCATATTGACAACAGCTTATCTCAGAGTCAGTCAACCTGACCTGTGTTATGAGGCAAGTCTACACAGAAACACCAAGTAAATTGCAGCTTGGTGTATCTGGCAGACTGAAGTTGAAAGTTTGTTTCAGTGTTTACTAATGGATAATTAGCCGTGTTTCATGCAGAACACAGGGAAATGCATGTGAGACAGTTATCACTGATCTCAGACTTCAAAGGCCAATTAAGGTAAATTATCGGCGGTCGATAATGACAGCACATCGGGTCATTGCATAACCGCTTACAAGTGTATGTGGTATGTTTTTGCCCCAAAACAACATGAAGACTTTTTGCCAGGTCACTAGACCCCGCCTATAAGATAAGCCCCACACTTTGAACATGAAATTTTTAGGAAAAATCCTCGTCTTATATGTGAGAAAAGAGGTTCTTACAGAGCTTACAGAACTTAGATATGTGGTTCAGAAGGTACCAATATTTCTGTGTTGAAGTAAGATAATATAAATAAGATACAGCATTAGTCTACATAATTTTTGAACAACCCTCTTATATATATGATATTTTATTTTGGTTTTTGATGTCCATATATCTTTTTTTTATATATATGTTGTTGTTTTTCCATACCAACATCAGTATTTAAAAAACTCTGTTTAGAAAATAAGCTTTGATGGCAACATTCTCTAAAATGTAAAAAAGAAACAAGTTAGGTGTCTGTATGTAGTCAAATTATTTTAGATGAGATACATGCTGTCAAAGGTGTGAACAGCCAAGGCAGTGGTATAGCATACCCATAAATGATAAGAAAAATTGTTGGGAATCAGTAGAGGCACTTCTGGTCAGAGTAATGTCACCTGTCCAGAATATTGATGTACCAGTCATTACTTGTGTTGTCATGTGATGTGTCAGAAAGCTATGTCAGCCATCTGTGTTATTCTGGTCATTTTCAAGAAAACTAAATGAAATTGCTTCCAATCCCTAGACCAAATAGAATCACTTTTTGCCATAGTCTTACAGGTCACGTGGATTGGTTCAGAAACCAATAATGAATTTTGTTAAAAAATATGCAAAGATACATATTTAAATCACAAAACACATACTTATTCTACTTATGCCTGTTTAAGTATTGTCTTTAACACATGTGTACTTGTACTTTTTATTATTCTACTGTTATTTTGACATATTGTCTTTGTATTCATATGAATTTGCCTATAAATATATTTTAACATTAATAGTAGAAAACATTGTAAGGATGTACATGTTATTATCACTTGTTTATTCACCAATGATTTTAAACATAATTTTAAAGCATACTTGTGTATAAATTATCACAAGTCTGTACACCTTCATACTCATTCCACAGATACTTTGATGGAATTTTACAGTGGTCCCAGCCAAATGGAGTGGCTGAGTTTGATTGTAAATAAGATATAAGTATTTATACAGATTCTTATTCTAAAAGACAGCCAATGTTAACTTTTACAAATCTGACAGTTATGTGACATCTTAATTGTACAAAGAAAATATTTCAGTGTGCAATGAACTGTTAAGGAATTAAGTAGATGTTGGCATACTTTAATAAATATTCTTCTTGCAAGGGAACCAAGAAACATGTTAGTCTTAAACCTAACATACTTTTTTCATATCAGTGGAATGTATCAAATTCTCTGTATTTCATTCCCATTCTGTTGCAGGTTAAAACGCCCTTTGATGCAAATAAATTATATGCGACAGAAATACTGGCTATACTTCTACAGAACAGTGATGGTATGTTTTTTCTTACGTAATAAATAATCAGTTGTATTAGTGATATGTTGAGTTGCATAAATAATAGTTTTATAAAGCTGGTTTAATGGGACTGAAAGTTAAAAAAAATGTAACAAAAATCCCATATTTCTTTTGTGATCTTATATTTGAGTGCCCACATGGTAATTAGAGTATCCATGGTTCACTGCATGTATCCAGTATGAGTAAGGCTGGTCAATTATTCTGATATGTGCCATGTGCTAGCATAAAACAATAAGTAAGAAGACTTATAAAAGTAAAGTTTGTGTAAGCAGAATTAAACTTTATTAAAGTGATGAGCCATAAATACTTCTTTTTATTTTACTGTCATCTTATTACACCAGTAAGTAAGCTATATTAGCCCCTGCTATCTTGCAGACAACCGACAGATACTTGGAGATGTTGATGGCATAGATGTAATTCTACAGCAACTGGCAGTGAGTATCAAACTTGTATCCTGAGTTATTTGCTTTAAACATTGACCTCAAACTTTCAGAAATGTAACAATGCACAATAGGTATCAGATGCACTGAAATTTTACTTTCTAAGATTTGCAATAAACATATACATGTATGATGTACTGGCACATGTTATAGGACATTGTCTTAATTACATTTGGTATATTTTGTTCATTGGAAAATAATTGTACAAACACATTTTAAGAAAAAATAATATTCATTAGACACATTGGAATACTTACATTGTTCTGTTTATGTTCCGTGTGTTACTTATATTTTTCACAAATAAGTTTGTTTTTTCATCTCTTGCAGTACTACAAGCGTCACGACCCTACATCAAAAGAAGAGGTTGAGATGATGGAAAACATCTTCAACTGTCTCTGCTCCTGTCTCATGTCTCCCATCAATAGGGGGCGCTTCCTTAAAGGGGAGGGTCTTCAGCTCATGAATCTCATGTTGAGGTAACCATCAATAGGGGGCGCTTTGTTTAAGTGGGAGGGGCTTTAGCTCATATACTTCCTAAAGGGGAGTGGCTACAGCTCATGAGTCTCATGTTGAGGTTACCGTCAATAGGGGCGATTACTAAAGTGGGATAGGCTTCAGGTCATAAATCTCATGTTGAGGTAACTGTCAAAAGCAGACCTTCTTCAAAAGTTTATCTAAATTTAAATAAGTCTTCAGTAATCTGCCAAATGTTCAAACTTTTGTGTCACTTGAAAAATAACATTTCGCTGTTATTGGCTGCTGTAATTATTTTTAATCTGAACAGATTTGCCAAGTATTCTCTCTGCTGTTATGATGACAAGGGACCTTGTTACACACTTGTGTAATGTTATATTTATTGTGTTCTAGAGAGAAGAAGCTGTCGAGGAATTGTGCCATCAAGGTACTGAACCATGCCATGACAGGTGTAGAAGGTACAGACAACTGTCAGAAGTTTGTTGACATCCTGGGGTTGAGGACAGTTTTCCCTCTCTTCATGAAGACCCCCAAACAGGCTAAGGCAGGACCACCACCAGAGGAACTTGAAGGTAACTCTCGCTTTTGTTTTTGATGTTATTTTAGAAAACTATCTTCCTGAAATTCCTCAGTATAAATTCAAAACATGTTGATGTCCATCCAATTTTATTTTGTTTATTTAATTTAGGAATATAACAGCCATCGGTTAAATTTGAAAACAACTGTCTATAAATTGTCATTTTGTGGCCAAGTGGTTTTGATTTAAAATGGAATTTGTAGACATCCATAAAATAAATGATGTAACAATGAGTTGTTTTCACTGAAGTTTGACCTGTTTCAGAGCACATTGTGTCTATCATCTCCTCCATGTTACGGAACTGTCAGGCTACACAGAGGCAGAGGTTGATCAGCAAGTTCATCGAAAATGATCATGAAAAGGTAAAACAGAAAAAAGGTCGTAGCATTCATTATCATAATTGAATTTTTTTTAGCATTTTGTTTTCTCTAGAACCCCAAAAGGTGGCATATAGCTGTCAAATTGTTCATCTGTCCATCCGTCCTACTTTCATGTAATAGCCAAAAGTTTTGTATATTTTTACAGTTCCTCAGGGGATCTTCAACATCTAACTGATAAAATCATGAAAGTGTGTCACACATAACTTTGACAAATGCAGCCCTCAATTAAGGTGAAAGTCATGTCTGTACAAGGTAAATAAATCTTGTGTTGCAGGTGGAACGGTTGCTTGAGCTGCACTTTAAATACCTGGACAAAATCAGAATTATAGATGACCAGATTGAAAAAGAGAAAAATGTAAG